>LR543267.1:32398-104252 GCA_900536305.3 Caenorhabditis sp. 40 LS-2015
CCCCCCCCCCCCCCCCCTAGAGCCTGTGCTCTTCTTCTTCTTCTCCTCCGCGCAGACTGGCTGTCAGCTGTCATCAGTTGTCTCCGTCTCTCTCGGATGCGCGTTCTCTCTCTCTCTCTCGAGCTTCTTATGATAGATTGCATAACTAAGAGCGATGGCGGTAAGGGGGTGGGGAGGAGGAGGAAATGAGCCATTTCTGTATTCGTAATCGAGGAAGCTGGCTCTAATTTGAAAAAAGATGGTCCCCCTCCCCCCTGGAGACAGACACCATAAGGATGAATGGAGCAAACAGACAGCCGGCTGTCTATGGGTTTAGGAGAGAGCATGAAATATGGGAACTCTTGGAAATTGAAATTGGCGTTTGAAGAGAGCTCCAGAGCCTGCAGAGCTCTGGAATCAGTTTCAAATTCAAATCCACAATCAGTGCTCATTTCTCATGGAAGATTGTCAATCTCAATACATCCATACATATCCATAAATTCCCATACACAGCACGCTTCTTTTCGAAATCTCCTCCAACACGAAACCATCTGCCTTTTCGGTTTTGAACGGAACTGAACATCGGGGGCCACCACCGCCAAGCACCCCCCACACCCCGTTGTCAGAAATGAGAAATTAGTTAGAGAGCGGGAGAATTAGAGAGCTAGAGGAGGGTGGGGGGGAGTGGCGCCACACAACAGATTTGACCTAGTGGCATTGAAAAATTGCCAGCGCACCCCGATGGGGGAGGGGAGATGGTGGCCGATCCGTCTTCGAGTTAGCCATGCCTTTTAGTCTTGCGATTCAATTTTCGATCTTTGAAGACTTTTTTTTGATATTCAAAACTATGAAACCTCTGCGATGTCCAAAAACGTGTCTTGCCCAAACATTGGGCAATCAAGAAAAGAAAAAAAACTTGCATAGATATAGTCAAACAAATATTGCGCTTATAGGTACTAGCGGAGGAAAGAAAAAGTGTTCGGCAAACTTGACCTCAAAAGGATTTGGTATCGGTGGAGGGTGTAAGTTGAGATAGAGGCGATAGATGGTTTTTAGTTTCAGCCTGTTTCTATGATGCATTTTCTTGGGGATCGAAGTTTCAGAAGATCTAGGGCTTTGAAACTTTCGAAGAACATTTGAATCTGAGGACCCATTTGAAGTTTCGAAGTATATCGGTTTTCTGGTGACTGGAATATAGCTCGATTTAGATCACTGGGTTTTTAGTAAATTCAAATTTCCCCCAAGAATACTTAACCATAGGTTTGTCGCCCCTTCATAATAGTTCAAAACCTCGGTTCGAGTGGAGGTCAAAAATGCGCATGCTCCTCCTATTGCGTCTTCTTTCTGAAATTGCGCCATTCTTCTTCTTCTTCTTCTTCCAGTACACACAGGGGCGGCGTTTTGAATGCAGAAGCTCACATTCTGAACGCGTTGCGAGACACAACACGTAATACTAATCCCAGAGAGAGCCCCAAGAGACGAACGAAGATTGGAGCCTTTTTGCATCATAAAGGAAAACAGCTGGCTTTTCATGAATGCGTTGCGTATATATAGGATGGAAGCAGAAGCATCTTTCTATCTAATTAAGAAATTGCGTGATCATGTTTGCCTTTGTGTGAACTGAGTAATCATCGACTTATTGGGAGAGTTTTGAACCTAAAAAATTTTGAAAATCTCCATTACTGTTTCCATTAGAATTGTGCTTCCAGGGGAATCTAGTTTTCACCCACCTTCACCATCATAAATCACTCTTCGCTCACCTCAAAAAATTGATGATCCTTGACCAAACTGGTCCTCACACTTTGGCCATTCCTACTTCTTCAAAACCCTTCTCTCCCTATATTCTTGTACTCAAATCCCCTCTGCTTGCTCTCTAACTCTCTTCCTCTCCAATGCTCTCTATTCTCTGTTGGGTCATCCGTCCGGGGGGGACCCTCCCGACACCGCCCATTATTATTCTCCCTCCCATTCCTACCACCCGACTCGACTCAAGCATTGTTACCGAATCCCTCGCCGTTCCTCTCTTCTTCGTTCCGTTTACCTTTTTCTTGGCCTCGTTTTCTTAAACTTCCAATTTTCAGAATCATCCAAACACGTGGGCTGGAGAAGGGAAGTGTCGATATATAACCCCGTTTTCATAATATGAATAGATCCCATATTTTGTTCCATCATGTAGCTTCAGCGCCCGGTGGAATTGGTGAGTTGGTTTTTTCGATATTTCCAGATAGGCTTTTCAGAAAGAAATTGAGAGATCAAATGGGTGGGAGTCTGGTCGGAGAATGGTGTGAAAAATTTGGGAGAAAAAATTTGTTATAGGTCAAAAAAAAAAAAAGGGTTTCGGCCTATTAGCAAAGTCTATGAATTTTTCAAAAACATAAGGCCGAAACTTCAAAAATTTTGAATCAGTTTTCAGACTAATAAGGACCGGAAGATTCAAGTTAAGATTTCATAAATTTTGACCTACATATACAAAAATTTTCATCCAAAATTTTAACCATTTCTTGCATCATGGTGGAGTGACTTATGTCGTTGGACTTTTTCGTGGGGAGACTGAAAAAAATTTGGGCCGAAAGTCAAAGAGAACTTGTTAGCCTCAATTTTCTAGGATGTCGAAGTATTCAAAGTTTCAACTTTCTGATCCTTGAAAGGCTTAAAACTTGAGAAGCCTTATTATTCTGAACATTAGAGTCTCCATCTCAAGTTTTTTTTCGAGTTTCAGCGGCTATCCTCTGGTTATATTATCCCTTCCCTACCTACCTATCTCTTCCTTCGAGACTCGAGAAGAGGTCTAGACTCATATTTGCGGAGGTCCGTGTGCCTATAGGCATGTAGGTTTCCTCTCTCTCTTCTCCCACCCCGACGGACACTCTTGTCATCATTCAAATCATTAGAGGTCTGATTGCGTGGAGCTTGACGCAACGCTAGAATTGCGTACTTCTCTCTCTCTTTTCCCTGTGGTGGTCCCTATTGTGTTTCGCTATCTCGAGAGTACCTCTGTTGGACCTTCTCCTTATGCTGTGTTAGAGGATGATGAACATTTGGTGCCATACGGGGGGTTTTTGGATATGTGAAGAGAAAAGATTTGAGTAACGATTCGAAGGGGAGGGAAGACAAATTTATATTTTCAAACGGTCTCTATCTATTAATCGGAGAGAAGAGAGAGAGTGGCTAGCACACAGGTAGTAGCCCCTACTAGTTCACGGCCTTGGATGCGGGTGTCAGATAAGCGGAAGTCTTCTTTTGCTGCTTGATGAGGATCCTCCTCATTCATCAGCAAACCGTCGGTGGGTTGTAAAATCAAACCCCAACCCCCGACCGAAAGAGACGATTTCGACCACTAATAAAATTTAGGAGGGGAGAGAGGGTCAGGGACTCTTAATTTGAACGGTGGAGCGCGTCAAGGGTTCGATGAGAGGTTTGAAACTTTGGAGGTGAAGGAGGTTGATCCTTCTGGAAATTCAAACTTTCTCTGCTCCTCTCTAGAGTCATAAAACCAAAAAAAAAAAATTCCCGAGCATTATGAACCCTTCACTCGTTTACAGCCTACTCAACCTCGTGGGAATCCTCTCATGCACATACATTTAAAAACTTTCATACCGTACTAAAACTTCCCCCCAGAAAAGTAATCTGCACTTCAATCTGACCTCTTTCTGTCTTCGCTTTTGAAGTAGGGAGAGAGAGAGACAGTATCCAACAAGAATCTAAAGTTTATTCAAGTAAAGGTGTTGGGTAATTGACACGGTCGTGTAAAAAGAGGCAACTTTAGATAGTCATCGGTTTGACAAATTGGCATGTAGCGGGAGCTGGCACCAAGGTGGCCGCAGAGGAGAGAGAGAGAGAGTGTTCGGTTGGAGATACAAGAAATTCAAATTTATGGGTGAGACTCTCAAATGTTTACTTTTTGGGTATCTCTTCACCTAAAAGAAGCTCGCCTTCAGATAACGTAAACATTTCTGTCGACACCTTCGAATATAAACAATTCTCTCGGAGAGGCATGCATCATCGCGGAGAACCGAGTCCTGGAGCTCTCGTCTCATTATCTGGGTGTCCGATTACAAGAGGTCAGATTGATACTGTATACTTTACAAAGACCCCAGACCCCCCTTTGTCATCGAGAAGAGAGAGACATTTCGTGAAAAGTGTCCAACACCTGTGTCGAGACCTTTCCAGTTTTTTTTTTCTGAAAAAAGTGTCCTTTGCAGCAAGAGAAGAAGGGGAGGAAGGGCGACCAAACACAGGTGTCCTTGTCTAGTCTCGTCCCGATTTCATATCCCCTCCCATCTCGATATATATGTAAAGACCGATTCAAATTTTCCGCCACTAATGTATAGGTATGGTCCGCCCGTGGCGGATAACACCTGGCGCTTTTTGCGAACGAACACGACAGCCGGCTCTTCTCGAGTCCGTTTTCCCTGGTTGCGTCGGATTGCGTCTTTTTGAATCGGAAGGGAGAGAAAGCTGGGATTTCTAAGGGCAACAGGGTGGTCTAGGGCTTAGAATCTCGGATGGTTTAGACAACTAGACTGAAAATGCATGATTTCAGCTTGAAAATCTATAGCCATGGGTTACGGATAACAAGTTCAAATTTGGTCTAGGAAAAATCACTCATTTTTGAATATCCCAATTTTCTCATTGCGCAACTATTCAATCCATTAAATATGCCCTTCTCGTCGCGTTTGACTATGAGAACTGTGTTATTTTTTTTACACTAGAAAGCTTCCCGATGGCCACGGGTTACGACCGGTCGAGTTGCGCAACGCTGACCCTTTACAAAAAAAAGTTTTCCCTACACCCGGCTATATCTATCTGATATCTGTCAAAACCCAGTTGATTTTCCTTTGGCCCCCTCGCCATTTTTTGTATTTGCGCTCGTTTTCCAGCTGTGTTGGATTGGTTCGTTCGGTGTTTGGCACTTGTCAGCAAATATATGTAGCAAAGCGAGAGTTATGGGATATTTATAACACGGCGAGAGTGACGGTTACAGTCTGGAGACCCTTTTGAAGAGGGTAGGTGAAAAGAGAATTGGCGGTTGTAAAAATGTCTTCCGGGTTATACGTATTATATAGTCTTTTATATTCTGAGATTATCCCACGACTGTTTGGCGGATAATTGACCCTTAAATCTTTGCAAATCTGCCAGAATTTTCTCGATTCTCAGAATTGTAAATTTCTGCGGAAAATCGCCCAGAAATTGCACAAAAACAAACCGTAATATTTTAAAGGCGCACTTCGTTCATTTTTCAGCTCACTTTCTCCCATTGAGACCTTTCCCATCAATTTCGATCATTTTTTCTCCTAAAATTTCTTCGATTTTCCACCATTTTCTCTCGACCGATTAAATCAAGTGGTGCGCATTAGTACTCCATAATTCTTGAGAACCCAATCATCAAAAAGTGTTTGACATCGTCTTCTTCTGCAGCGAAGATGCCACGTAGATTGTGTGCCCAGTTTACCAGGAGAAAAGTTCGGCGTTTGCTGGTCATATGCCCTTAAATCCGGTGGACTTGCTGCGGTAATAAGGTGTCTGGTCAAATAGAGTAGCAGTGATTTGCGTGAGAAACTCGAAAACGACCTGAAAAATCTGAAAATCTAGGTGCATTTAGCGAAAAATCGCTCCAGCAAAGGTTAAATGGAAGAGAAAATCGGGCGAGTTTTTGCACCTCTTCCATTTGACCAGAACTGAAAGTGCAGCGGAGCGCGTACGACGTTCGCTAATCTCTGTGTTGTGTTGAATCTAACAACACTCACTGACATGACATTTTCTTTCTATCGAATCTCTAGAAATCCTATCTTTTTCCATCGCAGAACAAGAAAGAGACCATCCATGCCACGCGCGGGCGGGTCCCCATCGCCGTCTGTTCTAGATCCTCCCCCCTCTTCCCGGGAGCCAAAATCAGAACCCACGTTCTGACCAGCGTACCTTTTCTAACCAGTATACACACCATCGTCCCCTCTCGACCAGACTACATTCATTCTCTCACCATTTCTTTGCTAGGCGTTTTCTAGGCCTTCCAATCCCTATCGTCTCCCTAATAAGATGATGAATTCCAGACGTCATGATGGCCGAAGAAGACACGACATCCCGCGACTCCGGCGTCTCGATGACGATGGACGAGAACACGCCGGTGTGCTTCTCATCGCTCTCCGCGGAAATGGTGAGCGATGGTTTTCACTGAAAAAAAAATTCTCAATGAGAAATTTTCAGCAAAGCCGAATGGCTGTCGAGTCGATGGACGTCGATGATGTGGTTCCGAAGAGGTCTTCGAAGGGAACTCCGTTTAGGTAAGTGTTGCGGCAAACATGTTCACCTGCGAAATTACTTGAACACAGAAAAAGAAACGCTGGAAAAATCTAGGCGCGCGCGACTAAAAATTCGTCGAAAAAAATTTCAAAATCAAAAATTTGACCTACAAAAAATTTTGATCTACTCACTCTCGCGCTCAATTTTCTCTCTCAAGCGCCTCTTCACATTTCAAAACCTCATCGGGCCTCTTTTGCTAGCTTCTCGAACGCTCGCTCTCCACCGGCAACAAAAATGTAAGGTTCAAAAAATTTTCGCGATTTTTTACAAGTTTTCCATCTAATTTTCCCAATTTTCAGGCGACAAAACAGCTGCAACAAGGGACTCTTCAACGAGACGTGCACGACGCCGAAAATTTCGCGCGACTCCACCGGCTCGCTGACCGTTCGCTCGTCGAACCAGGACAACGGCACGCGAAAACGCTCGATGGCCGACTGCGGCGGCGGTGGCGACGACGAGGAGTATCAGCAAAAGAGGGAGCGCTCGTCGGACCACTACCATCTCGAGCCGACCGGCGAATCCGCGGAAGACGACATCGAGACGATTGAGCAGCAGTTGGAGAACGATGAGGTCACCGTGGAGCCGATGTTCGAGGACTATCCCCTTGGGCAGGAGTCCACGTCGGCCGCCTTCACGGCGTTCACTCTTCCGGTGCAGAAGCGCAAGGCGGCGACGGGAAGTCTCGTGCACCATCACACGGTGCCCAACGTGCGGCTCGACGATGACGATGAGGATATCGATGAGCATCACCTCTGCGTCCGCTACCAACTCCCGACCACCGAATCGAACTGCTCGACGTCGTTCCGTCGCATCGGCACCAGAACGATGATCAATGTGTTGACGAGCATGACGGACGCGGAGTTCAACAACAAGTTCATCCTCATCGATTGCCGATATCCGTTTGAGTATGAAGCAGGACATATTAAGGTAAAAATCTGAAAGACACATTCTTTTTCATCAATTTCAATGTTTTCAGCACGCCATCAACTTCTTCAAACCGCAGTTTGTGTTCGACGTGTTCTACAGCACTGCGCACGAGAAGCTTCACGACAAAATTCCGATCTTCTACTGCGAGTTCTCGCAAAAGCGTGGGCCATCGATGGCGAACGCTCTTCGCAAGCTCGATCGTCACCTCAACTTACACCACTACCCCCGATGCAGTTTCGAGGAGATGTACGTGCTCGACAAGGGATATCGCGAGTTCCATCGCCTCACAACGCTGACTAAAAAAACGGTGAGTGAAATTTTCGAGTTTTTTTGCAGAAATTTTGTCGATTTTGAGTGATATTCTCCAATTTTATGTGCGAAAATAATAAATACTCGGGTTGTCCGAGAGGAGTACACGCGGCGCGCTGGCCTAGTGAGCGCGTGCAGAAAATGAGCGGGAAGGCGAAGGATTTCAAATTGGAATTAGTTTTTAAGCCCAATAAACTCTCAATTTTTTCAGAATCTCTGCCAACCACGCCACGAGTATGTGGAAATGAACGATCAGCGATTCTCCGAGCAGCTTCGCCAGTACCATCAACACAAGCGTCTGCCAAACGCCACCGCCAAAATCTTCGTCGAAGAGTCGTCTCGTTTCGCGCTCGGCTCGGGCGGCACTCACCCGGCCACCATCGCCAGGGTGCTTCCCGACGGGTCGCCAGAAGAGGAGCAGGAGCCGGAGAATCCGACGCAACGCCAGCAACGACTACAAGCCGCCCAACAAGCCGACGTGGGCAACAGAAGGACGCCACAGATTCCGCGTCAAAAGTCGCAGCGAGCGCTGACGTTCGACGCGCAGGACTCGCCGACGAACTTCAATCGGCCGACGCCGCGGCCCGACAACTCGCCCGACTCGCCATCGCCACAGAAGCCGACGCCTCACCTCGTACTAAACTAAAATCAGTACTAAAAACCCTCTTCCCTCAAACAACCAAAAAATCCCACGAAATCTTTCCTTGTCTATCTTCTCTCCATGTCTCTTGTTTCCCCCCAAAAAAAGCTTCCTGTCACCAAAATCTTGTCTCCGATACACCTCTCCGAGTACTGGTTCACCGCCATGATCCCCGTGTGCTTCTCGTCCCCTTCCGCGTTCACTCACTTACACATAGGTCCCCTGGGTTTAGGATGGGTTAACTGGGCTAGAACACACACATTATATATATCCTTGACTTTTCTCTCGCTAGGCGTTGACGTACACACTCCCCCCACTTCAATTAGACTGTAAGAAGACTAGACTCTTTCTTTTTGTGCCACCTATATAACTTTACATACATTGACACTTTCAAACCTCTATATACTACTACTCTGTGGACCGTTTTAGTTGACTGTAACCTTTTCCATTGTACAATATCTTCATTTTCCCTTGTACTATGCGCCGCCAAGCAAAAAAAAAAATGTTTACAGTCAATTAAAATTGTATTCCCCCCCAGCGCTCTCCTTGTAATTTGTTATATCTAATTTTTCGAATATACTCACCTAATATCGGCCGTATTTGTGTCACCCCCACCTTATTGTCGACCACCAAAAAAACACATAACCATTATATGATTGCAATCAAATAAAAGAAAAACACATGTCTCTAAAAATTCTGTTTTTTTTTTCAATTGCCTTCTGCCTTCAGACCAATGACCACGTAGACGTCGTCTCTTCTCTTGTTGTTTTTCCCGCACCCCTGACTTATCGAATTGATAAGTTCCAGTTTTTTCTTCCAACGGTGCCGGCTATAAAACGGACGAACCAGATTCTGATCTGAAAACGAAGATGAAATTGATTCTGATTCTTCTCCTCGTCGTCGCCCTATTCGCACTGGCCACCGCGAAACCCAACCCCGGATACGGACGACCGTCGTATGGAGGAGATGGTGGTGGTGGTGGTAAGATAGTTCGGTAGAGCGCACTTTGACTTTTCCATCTTTTCTAGGAGACTTTGGCGGCAGCGGTGGTCAATGGGGTCAGCAGTCGTCGTCGTTTCAGCAGAGTCAAAGTGCCGGCGGATTCCAGAATAGCGGAGGAGGAGGAGGATTCCAGGGTGGCATGGCACCTGGTGGTGGATGGGGAGGAAAGTAAAAGAGATGAAATGTGTTGGAAGAATAATAAAGAATTTGGAAATCATGTAGTTTTCTGAACAATGTTGTGAAATACAGCACCGAACAGAGGGATGTAAGGGATCGATAGTGGACCATGCAGTTTCAGCAGCAGAATTCGAAATTCTAGACTATTGGTTGGAGCAGTTTTGAAAATAGTTTCCAACCAGCTGGTTTTTCTGAAACTCTCGATCCTCGTTCTCAGTGGACGACTCGAAAACGGCTCTCAAGGCAGATAGGCTTAACTACAGAACAGAAGGACTGGAAATTTTTCATTGAAATGAACCGAAGTTTGAGAAGGAGTCATTGTATGGGATGGAGCACGACTTCAGAGAGAATTTCAAAATAGAATCTTATCTTCAACAATGAAGGTCTACAATTGCTTGATATGCTGGCCAAAAGTATATGAATTTTGGTGATTTTCAGTACGAAATGGCCAACTTTGAGCTGTTAGAAGAGTATGTTTTAGCACTCAATTGATCTGAAATTTTGTGGGTGTATCAAGCAACTCTAGATCTTCATTTTTGTAGTCGACAACTTTTTACGAAAATTGCTGTGAAGTGAGTTACGTCGCGTTTAAGATAATAGAACCGACCAAATTCGAAATTTGCACTGAAATGCGAAAAGTTTTGATGTCGCGTGACTATCCGCCACGTAACTCACTTCACAGCAATTTTCGCAAAAAGGTGTCAACTACAAAAATGAAGAACTAGAGTTGTTTGATACACCCTCAAATTTTCAGATCAATCGGATGTTTGAAACATACTCTTCTAACAGCTCAAAGTTGGCCAAATTGCACTGAAAACCTCTAAAAGGGATTGTACCGACCAAATATCATGAAAATCAGATATGAGGTCATTTGAGACTGCAAGCCACAAAACTCAACTCTTCTCCGGAATTCTTGATTTCTAGTTTTATCCCTAGTGATTTTTCCTGAATACCAACGAAAGTTTTTTTGGTCTTCAACTAAGTCAATTGGCTTAAAATTCTTCATTCTCAGCAATTACTGGATAGGTACAGGACAATATAAGTAAGGAAGGCTTGATAGAAAATATGCAAAAGCCGGAATAATAGAGTGTCAAGAAGAGAAGGTCTAAATCATTGCCTTCCATCTTGCACATTCATGATTGCCCCGGCGGTTTGGGTGGCTTCAAGGAAGTTGCCTCCCAGTTGAATACTCTGCGTCGACTGAATCAGCACCCCGATGGCATGCTGGGTCTTGATGATTGGTGGCAGAGAGGCCGCAATCGTTCGTAGACTTTTATTAGCTTCTTGAACAGTCTTGAATAGCTCGCGAGCCCTTTCCATGACATCTTCGTTCAGGGAGCCTATGAAATCGTCGATGGCAGTAGTGAGAACTTCGCTTGCTTCGATGATGTCTCTCGCGATTGCTTGACATTCCAACACTTTTGGGTTTCGGGTTTCTTGCTGATTGCAGATTTCAGTGGCAGCAGTTGCCAGATTCCAAAGCTTGTTCTGGATTATTCTTTCGTGCGTGACCTAAATAGAAAATGAAATTTGATTTTGAGCAGATAGTGAAAAAGAACTACAATGCTCCAATGAATTTTGGTGGTTTTCAGCGCAATATGGTCAACTTTTAGAAGTTGAAAAAGTATATTCCAATTATTCGATTGTTCTGTGAATTTGTAGGTGTATCAAACAACTCTAGATCATAATTTTTGTAGTTGATAACTTTCTCCGAAAATTACAGTCAAGCCAGTTATGGTGCGTATAAGGTCACTGGTCCAAAAAGTTGGAAATTTTCACTGTTTCGATGTCGCGTTACTATCCGCCACGTAACTCACTTCGCAACAATTTTCGAAAAAAGTTGTCAACTAAAAAAATGAAGATCGAGAGTTGCTTGATACATTCACTAAGTTTTATAGATATCGGGTTATTGAAACATACTTTTTCAGCAGCTTAAAATTGACAATTTTGCACTGAAAATCACCAAAAGGAATAGAGCTATAGCCAGCACTGTACCGCAAAGAAAAACGCTCTTTCTGTAGTTATCAGAAGATGGCCAACGGCGAAAACGTTTCCCTTACCGTATTTCCTCTAATGATGCGGCTTCCCATCACTTTCACCAAATTTATCTCGGTTCCTGTGACAGTTATGAAAAGTTGTCAACTGACAAAATGTTCCACTGTTTATCATAAACATTTTGTTAGTTGACCGCTTTTTGATAACTGTTACAGGAACCGAGATAAAATTGATCGAAAAAGTGGCAAGGCGTGCACAGTTTACGGTACGATGAGGAATAACAACGTACCTTTAACGCAGTTACAGTTCTTGCCGGTGCAGGCTTGTCCGGTTTCAGAGTCAACGCATTCGACTGCAGGCTAGCCACACCACGAGCCACTTCCAGTGCGGCTGCCCTAGTGTTAGAGACGGCGTCAGCAAAGTGACTCTCCGTGGCATCCGCAGCAGTGGCGTGCGCGACAGCCGTTCTTGTGCTTTTACTGAACATTTGGATGCTTGCGATGGTTTTGTCATGAGCAAGAGCGTTTTCCTCTCGTTGCAATTGCAGTGCCGCCGTTTGTTCATGATGCCTATCCATTTCCAAGGCGTGTTGCCTGCCAGCTTCCATCTGTTTCTCATGGTATCCCTTTTTGTCTTCGTTCAGTTTTTCTTGAAGCGCCTCTTTCTAAAAATATGATCTGAGTATAGTTCCAAGGTTCTGCACAAACCTGTTGCTTCAAACCCATCACTTTCTCCTCGGCCTTCTTCTCAGTTTCAGCAAGCTGTGCCTCTTTCTTGGTGATCAAGTTTTGATGGTCCTTGGTCTTGTTCTGGCTCTCCGCCTGGTTGAAGTTGCGCTGTCTGTCGAGAGCAGCACTTCCATCTTGAATCGCCTCCTTCATTCTGTCTTCTTGCTCTCGTTGAAGCTGATCGGCTCTTGCCTGGTTCGCAGCACGCTGCTCCTTTTGGTGAGCAAGCATGGCCTGAAAAGCAGCCGATTCTCTATCTGTGCTAGGAGAACATCCTCTTCATCCCAAAACCTACCGCCAAGTCACTATCGTATTTCTTCTCCATCTGCTCCATGCGCTCATCTTCTCTTCTTTGCTGAGCCTCGCGAGCTTCATTTTGAGCTCGAAGAGCGTCTCGTTGAGCCTCCATCTCTCTTTGACGTTGTCGATCGAGTTGCGCATTTCCTTCGGCTTGCGCCTGGGCCGCTTCTGCACAATCGTTTTTCAACTGAAAAATTGATTTTGATACATGAAATTTTCTAAAGTTCCGCGAAACATACCCCCATGGTCAAATGCCAGAAATTCGAATGGTTGACTCTGTAATTTCAAAAGTTGAATAGGAAAGGAAACTCTCAACGAATGCTGAAAAACTAATGAAAATTTAATACTAGCAAGAGGTCGAAAAAACCTCTTCCATAGTTTCTCTTTTTATACACCAGCGCCAGTGCAGGAAAGAAGAGTGAGGATGGCTGAGGAAGAGGAAGCGTTTTGTGTTGTTTATTCCTCACTGCAATTTTTTGCTGAGCGACGCGTTTTGGTTTGTAGATAAGAAGTGTAGAGTAGTGTTGATATAGCAATAAATGTACAAGAGAAAAACTCAATGAGAAATGTACTAGAGTTGCAGAGGTTTTAGAATTCTGGCGCACGATTCGGTTGAAACTATCCATCCGCTAATTGTAAGATTTCTTCTGGCACATTCTGTTTAAACTTGAAGGTGATGGTTATCAGCAAAGCGAGGGGTCAATGTCGAAGATCTTATTATGTATTAGCAATTAAAGTTCCTAACTTTACAACAGTAAAAAGTTGTAACTAGCAATTGATACAGTGCAGGCCATAATATTTTCATTTATGGTGACTTTCAGTGCAAAATGGCCAACATTGAGCAGTTGAAAAAGTATGTTCCAATCACTCAATTTATATGAAACTTTGTGAGTAGAGCAAACAACTTTAGATCTTTATTTTTGTAGTTGACCACTTTTTCTGAAAATCGCAGCCAAGTCTGTCAGAATGCCAAAAAGACTCGTCGTCCCAAATTGTCAAAATTAGCACTGAAGTGGGTCAAAGTTCACTGTCGCCTCCCTATACGCGATTTATCTAACTTGACTTTGATTTTCAGAAAAAGTGGTCAACTACAAAAATGAAGATCTAAAGTTGCTTGATACACTCACCAAGTTTTATAGAAATCGAGTGAATGGAACATGCTTTTTGGTCTGCTGAAACATAAGCGTTTCGCACTGAAAATCACCAAAAGGGATAGAATTATGGCCAGAACTGCAGATGATGTAGATGATGATAATATCACTGTAGATGATGCAAAGCGAAAATTCAATGTCAATGCTCTTATCATTAGCAATGAAACAAGCAGAGAGGAGAAAGTGGAGAGTTTGCAACAGTGAAAAATAGCAACTAGCAATTGACAGATGCGCCTCGGGATTTCCCCCACAACTTTCTACAGCAGGTCTTCGTCCTTTTATTCGTACATTTACAGAAAGTTTCCAGATCTGATAACCTTCCGCAGTACATTTCAGGGATGCCACAGAAAGTCGAGAGATATCCAAAAATGATTCAGAAAGTTGAGGAACCCTCTCAAAGTTGTGAGGGCATTCAGAGTATGAACGTTGCTAGTTAAATGACTTTCTCCAATTCAAGGTCTCCAATTCTGATAATCCAAATCTTCATTTCCACAACAATGCAGTATCCAATTATCCACTATAACCATATCCACCTCCACCCATCCCCGGTCCCATTCCGCCGCCATTGAATCCACCACCATTCTGGAATCCTCCGGACATTTGACTCTGCTGGAATGCCGATGACTGCGATCCCCATTGTCCACCACCTCCACCGAAGTCACCTGGAAAAGAAAAGTTTGGCTACCAAATGCGCTCTATCGGACTGGAACTCACCTCCTCCTCCTCCATACGAAGGTCGTCCATATCCGGGATGGGGTTTCGCAAAGGCGATTGCGAGAATGGCAAGGACTAGAATGAAGAACTTCATTTTTGATTGGAAATCTGATAGAACTGTCGTCGTTGCCGGATCATTTATAGCGTCGGAAAAACGAAAAACTAGAATATCTTATCTATACTTGGCAATAACATGTTGAAAGTTAGAATCTCGATGGAGTCATAAGATCGTATTGTTTTTGGAATTTGAAAATGGATTTTGTTTCTTTTGTCCACTTTTCGAATACTGGAATCAAAAATTTTCAACTATGGTCACTAGATAGAAGTCATTCTGATTCACCTTCTAGTTTCTCAAAATAGTTCTTCTACAACTTCTTCATGACTCAAGTGCCGTTCGCTCAACACCACGTTTCAGCTTCTCCCATCACTTCCGACGTCTTCTGACTTCGAGTGCTGAATCTATCTGAATCACACTTCCGCAATTCGACAAATGACGTTGGGAAGTCAGTCAAGAGAACAAAAACATACGATCAGTCTATCTTCCTCTTATCAAACTGTCTGCGTCTCTCGATTCCCTACACTATTTCTCTCTAAGAACGTGTGACCCCTCTCTCTCTCTCTCAACGGTCACTCGAAACGGAGAAGAAGAAGTTACACAGTTTTCTGCGATTGAAACCGCTAAAATATGATAAGCGGAGTATAAAAGGGGGAAGATCTCGTTCCGAAAAGTCACACCGCAGTTTCTGTTTTCTATTCTATTCGATCAACATGAAGGTTCTCGCAGTCCTTCTCGCCATCGTCGCCGTCGCCGTCAACGCCTATCCAGGTGGATACGGTAGACCTTCTGGAGGATATGGAGCTCCATCTGGAGGTTAGTCTTTATAATCCTACTCGCCTCAACCTCAACAACATCCCAAATTTTCAGGATACGGCGCTCCAGGAGGTGGATACCAAAGCGGCGGCGGATTCCAAGACGGAGGTCAATTCGGAGGAGACGGAGGATTCAACCAGGGTGGAGGATTCAATCAGGGAGGAGGATTCAATCAGGGAGGAGGCTTCAACCAAGGAGGTGGATTCCAAGGAGGATTCGATCAGCAAGGAAGATAATTTCGCACGCTTTTGATTCTCGGGTTCTTTTCGACATGTACATCAAGTTTTGATGGATAATATGCACTTCTATTGTAATAAAGGAATGAGATGATAATTGTGTTTTAGATTCGGAGATTCGACGGTCGGTAACATCAAAAACGGTGTATCACACAGATAAGAAATTTCATAGAAAACTTTCCAATGTGTCCCAAGTTCTAGACCCGGTTTTCCTTTTCATCTGGAGAAGGACCTCATAGCGAATACTTCGAGATCATCCACCGTAAGTTATAAAAGAAAATTCCAATGATCAAGGTGACCGTGTCCTCGATAGTGTCCAAAATCGGTCACAAATCGTAGGGAAGATATTTTCTGTCTTGTTATTGGCGACAACCTTCGAAACAACGATCAATCAGTTCTGATATCATCTTCTGTGAAGTATCAGATGGCCCGAAGGAAAACTTCAATAGTTTGGGGATGAAGTGAAAATCTTACGAGTCTTGAGTCCTTCAAAAATGGAATACCGTGTTTCCTCTTATAATCCGGCTTCCTATCACTTCGACCAAATTTATCTCGATTCTTGTGACAGTTATGAAAAAGTGGTCAACTAACAAAATGTTTATGATAAACAGAGAAACATTTTGTTAGTTGACAACTTTTTCACAACTATCACAGAAACTGAGAAAATTTTGGTGAAAGTGATAGGAAGCCGGATCATAAGAGGAAATACGGTATCTGTCTACGGTTCCCAACCAAAAACCCAAAGGAAGAAAAACTATATGGTGTTCTTTAATCCGACCATCCTCTTTCTCTCTGCCTCTCATTGTTTGGTCACAATCTCTTATTATTTGTCCTAAATGATGAACTCTTGCCACATAGCACAGAATGGTCACAAATCGAGTGGCACAATACGAAGTTGACCAAGAGTCGAACAATGAAAAATCCAAATCGTCAAAACTTTGAACAAATTTCATAAATACACAAATAATTCATTTTTGAAAGAAAAACTCGTTTTCATTATTGTCATGGGTAAAAAATATTTTGACGAGTTGAGTAATATTCTAGCCATGAATGTGTTTCAATTTTTTGATTGTTTTAAAGGTAAGACAGATTTACACCTACAGTACCGTCCAATAAGATGCACAATCTGACAGTTTTCAGTGCAAAATGATAAACTATGAGCTGTTGAAAAAGTATGTTCCAATTACTCGATTTCTATAAAACTTGGTGAATGTATCAAGCAACTCTAGATCTTCATTTTTGTAGTTGACAACTTTTTTTGGAAAACACAATCAAGTGAGATATCCCGCGAGGAAAAGAAGTCGCCGATTAGATAAACTATGGGAAAAGATCAAGTGATCAGATGTTGTTCTATTTTTCTCTGCTCCTCCAATATTTTTTGTAATCGTGGAAAGTGTTTGAATTGTAAATTAATCTCTACCAGTCGGTTTACGCCCCGCTGACGCGGGGCTCCACCTCCTGGCCTTCGCTTGAGTCCCCGTTCTGAAGCCTGCGGCTCCTTTGTCAGGGCCTCCGGCCCTTCCATCTAAGATCCGGAGCCTGCGGCTCCTTTGTCAGGGCCTCCGGCCCTTGGTTAACTCGTTTTTGTAATTAAATCAAATTTTCCCGAAATTCCGCTGTGAAACTTTTCTGAATGAGAAACTTCAAAAAATTTCGAAAACGTGAAAAAAATTTTCCGTGAACCTGTCACTCTCTCTTCTCACATGTAAATGACGCGATATATCCCACTCTGATTTTTTTGATTTTTTGGGAATAAATAGCACTCTGGTAGATTAGAACAATCCCAAAATACTAGCTGCCCCTTTTCAGGTTTACGGGTTTTAGAACACTTTTTTCGAATTTTTCTGAAATTTCGATTTGCTTACTTTGGGAGATCATAACTCAATCAGTTTGGAAGATACAAGTTTGGTTTATAGCTTAAAGGAAAGCTCGTTCAATTTCACGCAATAAACTCAATTGGATCATTAGCCCATCTGTGAAGAGAAATTCGGGATGTAGCAAAATGCAAAAATCTCACTTCCTCATAAAATCAAAAAATGCCAATTTTTGAACATCGGGTCTCGGGAGACTATGACTATTCGATTGCATCTTCTGTATAATGCACATATACGTTTTCAAATATAGGTCGAGCCTTTGAGTTACGAGACTTATTTCAATTTTTCTGAAAATTTCAGCGATTTCCATGTATAGGGATACATGAATAAATCAACCCTTTTTTGGTCGACAATTCCATGTGCACTTTTACATTCTTATTTTGTTGTTTTCATCCTGAATTCATCATTTCTAGGTTTTTTGCACTTCATATTTGTGGTTAGAACAGAATTTTCAGAAATCTAAAAATCAACTATCCATGTATAGGGGTACATGGAAATCGCTGAAATTTTCAGAAAAATTGAAATAAGTCTCGTAACTCAAAGGCTCGACCTATATTTGAAAACGTATATGTGCATTATACAGAAGATGCAATCAAATAGTCATAGTCTCCCGAGACCCGATGTTCAAAAATTGGCATTTTTTGATTTTATGAGGAAGTGAGATTTTTGAATTTTGCTACATCCCGAATTTCTCTTCACAGATGGGCTAATGATCCAATTGAGTTTATTGCGTGAAATTGAACGAGCTTTCCTTTAAGCTATAAACCAAACTTGTATCTTCCAAACTGATTGAGTTATGATCTCCCAAAGTAAGCAAATCGAAAATTCAGAAAAATTCGAAAAAAGTGTTCTAAAACCCGTAAACCTGAAAAGGGGCAGCTAGTATTCTGGGATTGTTCTAACCTACCAA
Source organism: Caenorhabditis sp. 40 LS-2015 (assembly GCA_900536305.3). Classification (NCBI taxonomy): domain Eukaryota; kingdom Metazoa; phylum Nematoda; class Chromadorea; order Rhabditida; family Rhabditidae; genus Caenorhabditis; species Caenorhabditis tribulationis. The sequence continues at coordinate 50,512 of LR543267.1, forward strand.
AGTGCTATTTATTCCCAAAAAATCAAAAAAATCAGAGTGGGATATATCGCGTCATTTACATGTCAAAACTGAATCTACTGATCGAGCCTAAAAATGAGAGCTTTTACGTCCTCGTGACCTTATTTTTCGATGAATCGAAAATCGAAATAGAAGGGCATCATCCCCAGATATTCAGGAAAAAACTGTGTAAATTTCAAAAAAATCGGTCAACTTTGAATATGAGAAAAGTCGCGCGACACAATTGTCGTTCCGAAAATTCCCAAAATTAGTACTGGAAAAGTGGGAGAACAGCTGTAACTCGGTCAATTATTGAGATATCAAAAATCTAAACACACGGGCATCAACGTAGCCCCAGTTCCAATCTTCTGGTCCAAGATTCATAGAAATTGGTCCAGTAGGAGCTGAGATCCAGAGCCGTACATCCGGACAAACATACGGAAGTTTTCAAATGTTATTAGTAAAGATAAAAGGAGCGAGCAGAGAGTATTTTTTCATTCTTTCTATCTATCGTGTCAGCTATTCTCTTTTGTTATTACCGATTGTTCTATAAATCAACCATACTGGGAAAACGCTGTTTGACCAATTTTTACAGCGTTTAAGATTGGTCCATTGGTCCGAAAAATTTCAAAATTTGCACTGAAATGCACCAAGTTTTGATGTCGCGCAACTCACTTCACAGCGATTTTCGCAAGAAGTTGTCAACTACAAAAATGAAGATCTAGAGTTGCTTAATAGATTCTTCAAGTTTTATAAAAATCGAGCCATTGAATCATACTTTTTCAACTGCTCGAAGTTGATAATTTCGCACTGAAAATAGTCAGATTGTGTATCTTTTTTGACGGTACTCTATAACTCTATGACTCCAGAAGTTTGAAACCCAAAACTTATCGTAAATTTCCGCTAGTCAACAAAAACGATGACTCATATTGTTTCCGTTTCCAAACCCCTTTAGTCAAAATTCTCTCTCACACCCTGCGTCTCTTTTCTGCTTCACTCCCACTTGATTTTCTCTTCTTCTCTTTTTCGTTCTCTGGCCTATTTTCAGCTACTCTTTTTGTTTTTGCCACGTTTCCAAGGAGACTCTAACCCCGCAACACCCTCAAGCAATCGTATTTTGATTTTTGATGATTTCAGGGCTCTACGGGGTATAAAAACAAGGCTCAGACTAGATTTTTAGACATTCTTGTTTCAGTATTCCGTATTTTCTTCAATTGTTTCATGTTTCCAGGGATGTTCCATCGAGTTCAGGAAATATTGTCGCGGAAATTTCCGAAATGGGTGTTCGAAGAGCGCACTGGAGACTTGGACTGGTCGATTTTGCCGCTGGAGATGAAGCGGGAGGTTGTGAAACATACGGATTTCGAAACAAGGTTGGTCGGAATTTTGAGATTTTTCGACTTTCGTTTTCTTTGCAGATGCCGTCTCCGCCAATGCTCCAAACTAGATGAGCAAATTGTGGACTCCTTCAAAGTCACTCTTCCTTTCGTTCAAATTGAAACCGACAAAAATTTCGTGTCGCTGATGATACATGAGAGCTCAGCGAAGACTTTGAGAGTTGATTTGGTCAAAAAGTTTCCGGCAAAGTTGCGGAAAAAGTTGAAAGTGAAAATGTGAGAAGTTCCGGGCTCAATTCAGCCAACCCAGAGCGTGTTTCAGCAGTAACAACGTCGAGGGAACTGACGCCAGAATACATAACACTCATCGAGAGTTTGATGAAGTTGTGAATAGCTTATTGGGAGCCATCTACCGAAATAATATATCGATTGAAAGTTTGAGTCTCGATTTGAAGTATGCTAATGATGTGGGTCAAATCATGAGCCTTCTTGTGTCTTATCTTATTTTCAGGTTTTAACAAAGTACCTCGACGTACACTACCGTGAGGAATTCGGTCCGCGCCGGAAAACCAAAATCATTGGATTAGGCGTTAGCTTCGTGGTGGCTGAAGTCTATTTTCTGCCTATCGACGAGATCAGAGTGTTCAATCCATTGGTGACAAATTATGAAGAAGGACGGCTAATGGTTGCGACGAAATCTTATGATATTTCACCTTCGGGACACATTGCGAAACTGGGACCAACGAGTTTCTGGAAGCCAAGTTTGCTGATATGCAATCTGGGAGCATTGATAGCGGTGAGTGAAAGTTAGAAGTCCAATATTCCATTGTTTCTCGTTCAGGCTATCATTTGGAAAATCAATGGCGGAATGGACCACTACTTCATCCCGGGACTCGAAGTACCCGAGTATGAGGAGTATTGCAATCGATTCGAGGGGCGGATCACAAGGTAGATCATTTCATCTGGAAGTTTCTAGAAGGACTAGATTTTCAGACACGATGGTGTCACCGTGCTTCACATTCCTGTCGGGGACCAAGACAATCAGAAAAAGCTGATAATTAAGATCAGCAAATGTGGAGTGTTGATTGAGAAGAGACGATTTGAGGATGTTCCAAAGTTTGAGGAAGGAAAATGCATACTGGACTGGTTGTGCCCAAAGTGTGACACGTCTGTGGAGAGTTCCTACTTCAGAGAGACATATTTTAAGAAACGGAACTAATGGTTCATCATATTATATTTTCATTGTAAATTAAAATCATCCCTCAAAAATGTCCGGATCCGAAAGTTCCACATTGAAAAAGTCGAACACATTGGCCAACTCGATGGTGATCCTTCGCTCCAGTTGCAGTCGTTTGACAATGTTCACAACGCTCATCAGTTTCACAAGTCGACCCGCATAGTTTGACCGGCGTTTTATTTGGAGGTAGTGGTGGTGGAGATTGTCGGCCAGTTCTTCTTGCTGCAGCTCGGCGATCTCCATCACTTTTCCTTGAAGCGCTTGGGCTGGAAATAGTCGTTGGTTATTTTTTAACATAGTTGCTGATCCTCACCTGCCAACTGCCAGCTCAGTTGACTCAGCATATAGGCCATTTCCATGGAAGATGGCTCCAGATAAGCCAGCTGTACTCCAGTCTGCTCGAACATCTTTCGAACCGAGTCTCGAAAAATGCCACCCATAAACGTTGCCGATAACGGCCAGTCCGTGATTTTCGAGATATCGATGGATAGTTTCGGTGTCACATAGTATTTTTCAGAGATTGCAAAGTTCTGAAAACCAGATTTTTAAAATCGAGTATTTAGTTTATCCCTACCATAACTCTCCCGGGCGTCTTCCGACCAAACATTTGTACGGACATCTCCACTCGCTCGAATCGTCTCCATACGTTCCAGACAACCTTGAACATTCGGTACCGCTCAGCGGACTCGAGTTTTTGGAAGAATGGACAGTGCGTGAGCCACGTGGCGATGACAAGCATCTGATCCTCGCACATGGTGAACATTTCGTGGACTGTTAGTTGAGATATCATCTAGAAATTTTGTGTGTCCTTAGAAACTTCATTTGATCTTGGCTTACCTCCATATCTTCTTCCTTCTTTTGCCTAGACCTCCACTCCCTCAAAGCCAGTTCCAGCCTTTCCAGACAGTTCAACTTTTTTAGCTTGGGATGATCGCTCATTTTTTTCTGAAACTCCCAAAGTCAAGTTTGAAATTCAAAACTGAAAACGACTCACATCATTCAAAATCTTCTGAATTTTACTTGCCAAAATCGTGACATCTACTATCCGTTTTGGCTTGGTTATTAGTACAGGAGGCGAGGTGTAGGAGGGTCTCTGAAAATTTCAAAGATTGTCATGGAATCTATTCAAACACTCTTCTAACTTTCTGGAGCCGTTCCTCGTCCTCCTCATCTTCACTATCCTGACTTTTGCGCTTTCTGCCTTCTAGGAACGGATCTCGATTCCATTGGACGTCTGCAAGCGAAAAAATTATGTGTCTTGTGTCTGGCGAATTTTATGACTTCTCACTCACTATTCGCTGTCATTCCCATCGTAACGCACTTGTTGTAGCGACAAAGACGGCATTGGTATCTGAAAGAGGGTTGCTGGATTTGGGGAGACTTAATGAGGTAGGGTTACCTATCACTGGTGTTCACCGCACATGTGTTGTGGCCTCCTCGACATTTGTACTTCTTGGTGCGAGACATCACGATGGTTCTTCTGGAAAGGAAACATTGGTTGGGTGGTTTTTAGTTCTCTCTTAGATACACTACTTTGCAGTTTGAGAGTTCTCAGTTGAATATGGCCAACTTTGAGCATTTGAAAAACCTGGTCCCCAAATACATGGATTTTCAGAAAAGTGTTGGTGCGTCTGTCAGACATCATAACTGACTTCACAGCGATTGCTAAGAAAAGTGGTCAACTACAAAAGTGAAGGACTAGTGTTGCTTCATCCACCTTCATACACCAAGTTCCAAAAAATTGCGTAGTTGGGAACACCGTTTTGAAGTTCTCCTCAACCTGGAGCCACAACAGAAAAATTTCAGTTTGAAAGATGGGGGCTCGGAAAATAACTCGTTGTAGCTATCAACCTAGTAACTTGAATCACGAGATTTCAATGTTATGACACGAAATTTTGAAATGTTTCATCACAAGCCACTTTGAGGAGCCCTGACTCAATCAATCTAGTCACTGATTTCAGATTCAAATAGTGTTCGATGGCTCTGGGTACGAAAACTCCCCTGACAGCTGAATCCTACCTGAAGAACGCGGCGCATGCCCTGCAGCTCGCCACACCAAAGTGAACACCGTGAGAATTCAGCTCGCATATCTTACAGACCGATTCGGTGGATGAGCCTTCTGACGATGCTCCAGGACTCTGAAGATTGCGTTCAGAAATAGAAGCCGTTGATAGGACCAGATCAGGACCAGAAGACATTATTCTGATTGCGATAAATTAGGAGAAATGGTTGGGAGGGCGCGAAAATGAGGTGGGAGGGCACAGACCCCACCGCAAGGAAGAAGAAGAAGAAGGACAGTCATAAAAGACACGAAACAAGAAAGTGTGTGGGGGAGGAGGAGGTGGCGAAAAAACGGACACAAATCACATGAAGCGAGGTGTGTGTGTGTGTCTTGTTGACTAAACTAACTGTTCTCATTCGGCAAACCAAAAATCGCGCGGCCGAATTGTAGCAGGAAAAAAATGGGATCGAGTTGTGATAGGAGGCGAGGAAATGAGGAATATAGTGTAGTCAGCGTAGTCAATGTGACCAAATCGACCACCCACTATCAGTTGAAAGTTTGCTTTTTGATAGCGAAAGTTGCGAAAATCATATGGATCGGACATTTCGTTGTCTGTCCATGTGCTTATGATTTGTTGTTGTTTGAAACAGCACAAAAATTTGAAACTACGAAAAAAAACCTGTCTGAATCGAAATTTGAGTCACCATTCGAAGAACATAGGCACGGTTTTCATGCTTTGAAATCCTTGTTGAACTTTTTGGGATTTCAAGAAAGGCCTCGAGATTCATGAACTTCTGATGTGTAGGAATGTTGATTTTCTCTGGACAAAGACTTCCTTTATTCTGATTCAGAAGCTATCACTGTCGACACCTCAAAATAAAAACTAGATTTTTTGCTTCTAAGATCAGGCACAGTTTTCTAGTTTTCTTATGACCATCGAATTTGTAATCTTCGTCTGTCGGGCACGATTTGATTTTGTGACTGTGATTTGGTTGGCTATATGTATACACAAGATTGTCTGCATCACAACACGACTGAATTAAAAGGAACTTGAAATTCTAACTTGAAACTAACTAATTGTAAATTGTAACAAGCAACTTGAAGTTGTTTCAAAGGTACAAGACTGTTCTTGAACTTTCCACAGGTGACCTAAGTTTTTTTGTTACAAAACCTAGGCCACGGGAGACAAAGTCGTGGTTCTAAACTTTCAAAGCTTTCAAACCGTAGCGAACACTTCTTGAATGAAGAAACAAGCTCATGCGCTTTGGGAGCCTGGACATTTCGAAACTAGATATTTCAAAACCGCGAGATTTCTGGACAATGACTAGCAGATGATCAAATAGGATTTGCTGTATAAATTATAGGCTTATGAAGCACTTTTCGAAAATCTTTTCTTCGCAATTTCTAACCAAAGTACATACATCTTCTGACTAACCCCACAATCAGGAAATTGTGGGGTTCAGAAAATGCGACGTCTAGGCACGTGTAATTGGTTTATGAAAGCTAGTAACTAGATTTTTTTGGCTTTCCATATTTTTTTTCTCCCGCTTTAGAATGACATCTAACATTCTCCTGCTAGACTATTTTAAGACTAGCTACACTCTTCATTGTCCTCAATTATCCTATAGAAATACCAATGCATTTTTCACACAAGTCGTTCTTATTCTATCCCCATTTTCTATCATTCTTGGAAGTTATGGAATGCTGGTAATTTTGTTCGCCACTCCTAAGCATATGGAGGGAGTAAAATGGTTCTTGTTTCATTATCATTTTGTGTAAGAGACAAGAGGGTCAAGAGAAGCAAAGCAGCGAAAATTTGCAGAACGTTTTTCATCGAAATCCTTCTCAACAATCTCATCGCTCCATTATTCTTCCTTCCATCGACCGCTGTCTATTGTAATGGGTTTTTGGCAGACATTGGCATCCCATTCAAAGTTCTCATGTACATCGTGGATGTTAGTTTTATAGGTTTGTAGAGCACCACATAATTATTTCTTGGAGACTTCTTTGTTCCAGCCAACTCGCTATCCATGCTGATGATATTTGAAAACCGACACAGTCAAATTCTCACTATCCCTTATCGAATAACAAGGCGAACTACAAAAGTCGTATTTTACGTCTTGCACTATATCATTTTTCCTTGTTTACCGTTGTCTTATTACCTGAAAAACATTGACCGGGATTCTGCGAAAATCGAAATCTTGAGCTCGATTCCCTGCCCGGAGCCGCATTTCTTCTCCGATAAAACTCGAGTGATCACTATGGAGATGGAGCTTTTCGCGAGTATAAGTGGCTCAATTGTAGTCTATTTCACACTACTCGTCAATTTTTTCGCTCTTCAAAGTGGCTATTACCTGTTGAGAAGGCCAAGTCTAGATGTTTCGGCAGCGATGAGAAACATGCAGAGAAGGTTCTTCCTAATCTTATCTATCCAAATTGCGGTGCCAGTTGTCTTCATGTTGATACCCAACATCATCTATTATAGTGCCAGTGAGATTGATCAATGTGAGGTTTTGGGAGTTCAGAACGTTGGAAATCTCTGTTTTTTTCAGTCATCAGCACTATGACCGTTGTATTTGTCAGTCTACATGGGTTAGTGTCCAGTATCATGCTCATCGTCCTTCATACGCCGTATCGAGAGTTTACATGGGACAATTCACTGGGGAGATGTTTTGGGAGCTCGAGGGCAAAATTATCGGGTCAAAGTGTTAGGCCAAATACTCTTACGGTATTTTGAATAAAGAAATTATGAAATCTGTCTTATTCAACGAACAGGCAGGATTGATCAATAAGATACACAATTTGACAATTTTCAGTGCAAAATTGTCAACGTTGAGTAGTTGAAAAAGTATGTTCCTATCACTCGATTTTTATAAAACTTGGTGAGTGTATTAAGCAACCCTAGATCTTTATTTTTGTAGTTAACAACTTTTTACGAGAATTTCAATCAAGGCAGTTATATTGCGTTTAAGGTCATTGGTCCGATAAAGTTCGAAATTTGAACTGAAATGTGCCACGTTTTGATGTCGCGTAACTCACTTCACAGCAATTTCCAGAAAAAGTTGTCAACTTCAAAAATGAAGAGCTAGAGCTGCTTGATACATATAACAAGTTTTATAGAAATCGAGTGATCGGAACATACTTTTTCAACTTCTCAAAGTTGACCATTTTGCATGAAAATGGTCAAATTTTATATTTTATTGGATGGTATGTAAAGTTCCAGTCAGATTGGACGGTACTGTATTTACAAATACGAAAGTTATTGAGGTAAAAAATAAGGAAACAAATCGAAGAAAAACTCAATGTTTCGACAAAGTCTGTCCTTTCGGATAAGGTTGACTTGACTTCTTCCGGCTCTCCTCCACTTTTGAATTCCTTCTCACCAAAATTTCCACCACTATCGACGATTCGATAACTCTTCCTATCTGTTTCAGCATGGCTGTAACTGGGCCAGTACTCGTGTAGGCGATGAGTGGAGAGTTCGGAAATTGATTGGCAAGGAAAGACGGGATAAAATCAAAAATGAATATGAGGAATGCGTCGATGAGGGCGAGTCGATTAGCCTGGAAGAGGATCTTGGTTTGCAATCGCGCTCTATTAAGACTGCACTCACTCTCGTCGCCGCTGAAGAGTTCTGCAACCTCTTCGAGAACATCATCAACTTCACACACAAAATTATAGTGAAAAATATGATTATCGGAAAGATCACAGACTTATAAGACGTCCACCAGGAATAAGCGCATGTGTTCAGTGTGCATGGAAACGCTACACACGAATCCTTGACAAGGTCAGAGTTTCTTCCGCAAACGAAAAAGATCATGAAATCCTCGACACCACTGAAGACGAGGGGAGAGATGAATAGGATGATGTTGGGAAAGTTTGGTCGGATGTTGTGATATTTTATAGGGAGATAGGTGGCCTGAAAGAATAGTTAAGGTTGCATCAAGTCTATGTTCTTCTGGAAAATGTGCCGTGTAGTTTTTGGTTGGAATGTGCAATGGAGCGAAGAATGTACCCGAAGAAGAGTTTGCAAACGCTTTTGCAGTCTTGAACCAAGATGGAGAACCACCGACGCAACTCACCAACAACCTATCCAGCACAATAATCAGCACCAGAAATGTTCTCGCTGCACTAGCATTTGAAAACGGGAGTCCCAGCCAAAACAGATAATGATTGTTCAGAAAAAATGAAGTTTCATACACGGCGAATCCCAAAATGAAAAATGAATAGAAGAAGTCTGAAAAAAACCTGGAAATGTGTTTCAACTCTAAACTTCCGACTGACATGAGATCCCGAAGACTACATCAACAAAAAACCGAAAATAAAACAGGACGATTTCCTTCTTCTTTTTTCTGGTAGAATACAAAAGGAAACAGTTCAAAGCAATGACGAAAACCGAGGCGATAGTTCCGATGAATGTGACGATGAAGGCTGACGAGTTCATAGAACCAGAATGATGAGGAAAAATGGTGTATGCGTAAAAATATGTTTTTCCCCCGAAAATTCTAGACTTTTCCACTCACAGGGCGTGAGAAGGCATGTCTCATTAGTCAGATGCTCGAAAGGAGAGAACTCGAAATCTCTGGACGTGATTGAACTTTGGTACGGGTACAACGTACTTGGGACGACTCGGGATCTTTAGAAGTTGTTTCTTTGGATCTTTGAAAGTCTGAATCTCAAGGAGGACAAAGAACAAGACTGCAATGGGTACAACGAGTGGGTTTCCAGCGAAAACAACTGGAAGATACGTCTGTTGGAAGGGGTTCAAAGTATCAGAGGATCTCTGACTTATAGATTCTTGGTATTCTGCTAATGAGCGCGAAAACCAGGTAATGTTGGACGGCATGACTAAAAATACAACTTATAATGAGCTCTCATAGTCAGGTAGTTCCCGTTCCATTTGTGTTGATGACGTGCTCCATCTGAGGCTTTGGTTATAATTCTTATAAGTAGACGTAGATCAAATTGAACTCAAAAGAAACGAATGGGGGTTTCCTGATATAAAGTGCTGTACAAAAGTATCAGAATTTCGGTGATTTTCAGTGCAAAATGGTAAACTTTGAGCAGTTGAAAATGTATGTTCCGATCACTCGATTTTTCTGAAAATTGGTGGTCGTATTAATCAACTCTAGATCTTCATTTTCGAAGTTGACAACTTTGTACGAAAATCCCAATCAAGTTAGTTATGTCGCGTTGGAGATCATTCGCCTCAAAAAGTTCGAGGTTCGCCCTGAAATGAACTTAATTTTGAAGCTGTGTTACTATGCGCGACATAACTGACTTGATTGTAGTTTTCTGAAAAAGTTGTCAACTACAAAAATGAAGAGCTAAAGTTGCTTGATACATCCACAAATTTTCAGAAAAATCGGTCGGTTGAAAACTGATTTACGTCTTTAAAGTTGGCCGTTTTGCACTGAATATCAACAAACCCGCATTCTTTTTCCAGTATTGTAAGTCAAACGGTGCAAAGTGCGACCGCGTCCAACCACAGCAGAAGGTTAACTTCGAATAAAGACGAAGGTCACAAGCGAAGCAATTCTCGAAAATGATGGGAAAACCTGCAAGGCGCATGGTCTCAAAAGTGCTAGTGCTGTGGGGCGCGGTTGCAGTTTCCACCATTCGCCTAGTGCTGGTAGATGAAGGTGAACTCTAGAAGATACAACTCTTTATCAACAAAAAAAGACACAATTTGAATCTTCAGAACCACTGATTCTAAGGCACAACCCAGAAAAAGTCGGGATCCGAGAATGACGTGTTGAACAAGTTGAACGTTCCCCCGATCGAGTACTTTTCGACTCTCCGGTTTCGCAGTTTCAAGAACGTCTCCTTGACTCTCATCAACTGTTTCAGTCGCAACAGGTACATTGACTTCTTCTGTTTGATATAGTGCTCGTGGAGCTCATTGGACAGCACTTCTTGCATTCGGTCCATGGCGTCTTCAACAAGTCCTCCATGGCGTTTACCTGGAACATAGAGGCTCGATGATCCTTCCCTTGTTGAGTAATGTACTCACCCGCTAAATGGAAACATATCATGCACATGATGAATGCCAGCTCCACGTCGTCTGGTTGCATGTCCATTAACTCCCAGATCACTTCGTCGTAGTATAGCTCACTCGGGACGAAAAAACTGGAAAAAGTCCCATGGGTTTTTTCTTCACCTGTATAAGAGACTTACAACTTCATTTCCTCAAAACTATGACTAGACCAAACGCTAATATCCGAGTCCATTCTGTCATAGTCAATCAGTGAGTTCTGTGAGAACACGAACTGCTTCTTTCCACACAAGTGCTTTGCCCTCATCTTGGCCGTCATCGTGATCCTCTCGAGCCGTCCCCAAACGTACCAGATCGATTGTAGCAGACGGATTTTGAGCTCGTCAGAGTACCCTTGAAACTGGTCAGAGCACGCTAACCAGTTTGCAGTGGCATTCATGTACCTCTCGAATTCCTTGGTGTGATCCTCTTTGGTCAGGTGCACGAGTTCAGTGAGACTCTCGTTTTGAAGGGTTTGATACTCGGAGAGCCCTTGAGACAGTTGCTCCAAGTTGGTTAGCTTGGTGGGCTTCCTGACCATGTTTGGGTTGAGGACCAGAGTGATGGCCTTATTGACCAGTTGAGAAGTGTCGACGTAGGGAAGGTTATCGTTACTTCCAAACAGAGGGATGAAGGAGACTAGGTGGTGGAGTCCGAGCACGGATTCTACTGTCTGAAATCAAGATTGTTTTTGTGATGATCCACAAATATTACCATTGGTACTCCAACTCGATCGCCAACAAGCTTCGCCAATGCTTGGGTTCTTCTGAAGTTGGCGGACGACTTGAAAGCGTCACGATCATATTGTATGTCTGAAAATAAGTCCTTCGAATCATGCAATCTCAAAAAGAGCTCACTGGTCGTGGTCATGCTCAATTCCAGACATCGATCCAGTCTGCACTTTTTGCAAAACCATCTTCCATTCTTATTCGGGACGCATTTCCCATTGTGCATTCGACATTTTCGCTGCTCCACCACAAGTGAGAAATGACATCTTCTGAAAATAAACACAAAGATCAAAAATTGATCTCCCGACCAAAGAAGCAGAAACGAACCGAAAAAAAGCGGCGCATGCTCGACAAGTGAATGCACCAAAGTGATAACCGTGTCCCTGTTGGAAGCATATTTGACACTGTTCTTCTCTCGGTGATTCAGATGATGTGGAGCACAGTTCGGAGTCGATTGAGAATAATGAAGGGGAGGAAGAGACAAGGGAATGCTCCATTGTAGCCTTTCTCTCAGTCACAAGCAACTGGAAACACTTTTGAGGAAAGAAATGATTAGGGAGAGAGAGAGACATAGTGAACAAAAGGAAATTGTTTGCCAAGTGCAAGCAAAATGGTGGAAATAGTATGGGAAGTAGAGAGGTTCAGAAAAAGGAAGAAAGGTCGTGGATGACTAAAAGCACACATTATTTTTGAAAGGAATTTCCAATGTTTCGAAATTCACGAAACTATGGTTACAAGCAGTGAGACCTCACAGAGAGTTAGCCATGAGATTGTCTTGCATTTTTTTAAAACTTTTACCAAAATTTTAACTGGAACTGGTCACTAAAATGTGAACTAAACTGATGCAGATCAAATTGAGAGCAGAAAACATAAAACATATAGAAAAACTACTCCGTTATCATCGTGACGTGCGATTGACTTTAAATTGATAAAATTGGCAGAAGAAGATGATTAGAAAAATTCAATGTTCAACGAATCAAAGTTGATTTGGAAAATTCGTTTTTTCAGAACTTCTCTCAAAAAGTTGTACAGTGAGAAAAGGGTGAAATGCCTCTATCTGTGTCTAGTACTAACAAAATAGTACTAGACGCAGATAGAGAAAGGAAGAGGGAAAGACACGAGATCATCAACATCTGTACATCGAGTCCAATGGATCATACTGAAAAAGTCTATGCACAGCACCGGACATTTAGTGATTTTTAGTACAAAATGACCAACTTTGAGCAGTAGAAAAATGGCTTCCAACGTTCTGATGTCTTTGAAATTTTGTGAGTTTGTTAAACAAATCAAGATCTTCATTTTTGTAGTTGACAATTTATTGCGAAAACTGAAGACGAATTAGTTAGGCCGGCATGAATCTAAGCGGCGCCGAAATGTTCGAAATTAACACTAACGTAAACAGAATTTCGGGGGTCGCGACAAATTGGGCAATCTATCTGATTTGTCAGTGATTACCAAAAAAAGTTGTCAACTGCAAAAATGAAGATCTTGGATTGATTAAAAAACTCACAAAATTCCAAAGAAATCAGAACGCTGGGAACTATTTTCCCACTGCTCAAAGTTGGTCATTTTGCACTAAACATCACTAAATGTGAGATCTTTTGTCCGGTATTGTAGAATTACTGAATGTTTAGCGACATTTTCACCGTTTGCTTATAATTCGTTCACATAATATGGACTGCTGCTGGAAATTTGATACTTTAATGGGAAAGCTGGTGGCTGTAAACGTAGGTTTATAAGAGTTCAAAGCTTGCTGAACTTTTCAAATCCTTTTATACTAAAAGTTCATACTACTGAAACTTGATGGTTAGAAAGTAAAGAACTTGAGACTATGTTTTTCGTGGTACAGTTTATTGAGTTCCCCCAGTAAAACAACATTTACTAACGAATTAAAAACTTTAGAAAAACTGCGATTTCAAGTCGGCAGCGACGGGAAGAGCATATCGGCTAGGACTGACATTGGATCGTTTTCTCCTCAGAATGGTTTCAGCTACAAACTTCCGATATGTTGAGTTCAAAATTATCATGGAGACTGTTCCGGGAATCGGCGCACAAACGAATAGGCAGTGGATGAAAGTTGAGATATCTGAAATTTTTCCTTGCATTTTTTTTCGCTAAAGAAAAATTTTACCTCTGGTGTCAAGGCGAGGGCTGAGAAAGTAGGAGATGACTATCCAAAATGCCCAGATTGAAATGAACGTTGATTTTATCACAATCTGAAATTCCTCCATTTCAGAGCAAAGTCAGAAGACTCTGGCTACCTGAATGGTGGTGTCTATGACCACCTTTTTCTGATGATTGAAAGTGGTCGTGCTCATTTTCCGAGTCTGCTTTGAGAGCTCAAAGAGCATTAGGACACTTGATATGATGTAGACCTGAGCAGCAAAGGTTCATTTCAATTCCTTCAAGTCTTAAAGTACCCCTTCAGCAGCCGCCCCTGTCAGAGCCATCATTCCCAATATGGTATAGAGCGCATGAACGTTTGTGATAACAAGCACGCCCGGTAGATCAAACACTTTTTCACACCCGCGAAAGTTCTGAAAGTGCGCTCCAATGGACTTGAATGAATTCCCTTAATCTTACCTGTTTCACATATTCAAACTTTTCAACTTCCGATGAATCACAAAAGCCCCATACTACCAGCAAGAAGGGTAGGATTGTGGACCAAGCAACCGTCATGAAGGAGATGTAGAACCAGGAGGGAAACTAAAAGAAAGGAGCATCCATTAAAAAGTACAAAAGTGACAACTCACGTTGAAAAAGCTCTCGGGTCTCACAACCATCCGATGTCTCACTATAAGCTGAGCAACCAAGAATACAGCGAAGAAGCTCAGAAGTATGATCCAGATGCGGAAGACACTGTGGGTGGAGAGGGTGTGGTTGAAAAGGTTGGAGGAGTATAGAGCCGGAAATGGGAAGAGTGGAAGAGTGTTCATGAAAATTGCCCACCATCCTTGTGCTAGCCATAGGGTGAACTGAAACAGTGCTCTAATAGGATGGCTCGAACTTTGCTCAATTTTTAGCCTGGCTCCTGTAACACATACCGAAAAGTGGTCTGTCAAAAAGGTTTATCATGCTTTTACAGTTGTTTATCGTTTTTACAGTGAAAAATTTGATCAAAGGTTCGGGCTTATTTTACAGGATTTACGATACCGTATTTTCCTCAGTAAACCGGCGCCCCCTTCCCATCCCTTTGACCAAACTTATCTCGGCTCCTTTGACAGCTATCAAAAAGCGGTCAACTAACAACATACTCAAGGAACACAGAGAAACATTTTGTTAGTTGACCACTTTTTCATAACTGTCACAGGAACCGAGATAAATTGGCTGAAAGTCATGGGAATTAAGAGAAATACGATATCTCCCTCCGACACCCTTACCAAGTTTCCTAGCAGAGTGAATCGAAACAACTTGGTCTCCTTCTTCGACTTCCAAAGAACGACATAAAATCCAAGAGCATTCACAACGGTAGACGCCACGAGTATTAAGAGGGACCATGGAATAATAGACTCCTTGTGTGGGTGCTCCACTAGAAAGTAATCACAACTCGTTTGACTTCTCGGCATCTTGTTAGCCAGGGGGAGACTTGATTGGAGAAATAATGATTAGAAAAAAGAATGTTGGCCGGAGGTATATACCAAGGTGCAGGTGCTTTGATTAAATTACCAGAAATTGTTTAGACATCAAAAACTGAAAGGTTCTCTGGAGAAAAGCAACAAATGGCTTGTTTTTCTTCTTATCTCATGATTGTAAGGGATTAGGCTTCAGACCTCAAATTTCAGAGATAGAGCCTAGAAGGCGAAAACAATTATTGCAAGAATTGCAGGGCTTTTTTTTTTGGAGAACGAAGTTTTCGGATCAAAATATGGTTTCAGAATCTAATTGTTGGTTGTTGGATGTTAGGGTTTTGACATCAGAATAACAAAGTTGAAAAAGTATAGGTTTATCCAAAAACAAAAACTTTAAAACACCGAAGGTTTGTATCGAACGTAAGCGGTTTGTCCGATATGAATGTACGCCTCCTTGACAGTTCCAGCGTACACCCCGAACACCGGACTGTCCTTATGCGCCTTCCTCATTTTGCCCTCTGGCGCCAGCCGGAACTCTCGCAGCTTCTTCAACGGCTGATTCTCCTTGCTCATCTCCCCTTTCTCCGGGTCTACTGTGGTCAGCACGCATCTGGTGCATGGAGCAAAACACTCCAGATGAGCATCGCCGATTCGAATCTCGGCCCACTTGTCCTCGTCCCAGGGAAGCGATCCTTCGATGTAGATGGAGGGGCGGAAGTTGCGCATGGTGACCTGGAAATGTAGCTAGAAATAGAGAAATCTGACGAGCTAATAGGCTTTTAGAATGAGCATTTTCAGACAAAGAACAAAGTGTGATTCTGAGATCCCAGGTGTTTTGGATATCTAGACTTCCGGATTCTGAGATTTTGATGTTCTTAAGTGGTGATATTGACACCAAGCAAAATACGGTTTATCTTCAGAATGAAAAATGCTACAAAAGAGGTGTCAACAAATAAAATGTAGATCTCAATAAGATCTATCAATTGGTATAAAAATTGTTTCAAAATATTGCTGAAGAACTGAAATATAGTCTTTCTTCCGTCTTCCGTCTTCCGTGTGCCAGAAGGAAGACGGAAGAAACGTCGTATCTCAACTTCCCATCAATATTATCAGCTGATTTTTATACCAATCGATAGCTCTCATTGAGGTCTACATTTTATCTGTTTCCACTTTTTCTGTAGAATTTTTCGTTTTCAAGATAAACCGTCTTCCGTAAATCTCTTCTGCTCAACACTGTTAATTTGACACTTTCAGAAGCCTTTCTATTTTCAGATTGGAGGTTCTAGGAATCCAAGATGGACAATGTTGATTCTTACCTTATTCTCCAACTTCTCATTTACAGCATTTAACGATGCTTCGGTGGCGATCAGGAATGGAGCCAAGTCGGTGAATCCAGACTGAAAAATATAGTTTCAAAAGATGCTCAAACTTCACAACTCACATCATCCTTTCTCTTCGGAACCGGCGTATTCCACCAATCATCATCCGGCACACAAGTTCTCTCTGTATAGAGACCCTCTTTGTAGAAAATCAGACGATAGTTTGACTCTTCAATGTAGTCCGAGAGCAGTTTGGCCACTTCGTCTCCACAATCATAGCCGTCCTGTTGCAGGTTATCGAAGAGTCTGAAAATTGGACAGACAATAAGCCGGATAGCCAGCTAAGATCTCACGATGCTCTGATAACTCTTCCCTCATCCACAACTTTCTTCAAATCCACAATCAATTTCGGATTCCCTGGCACCGAAATTTCCAGTGTCTCATTCTCCATATGACTCTCCACATTGACCAGTCTGGGTTTCTGACGTGCTGTGATGAATCTGAAAGTCAAAAACATTCAGAAGACTTCTGGAGACGCTTCTCACCGTCCCGTAGACTCATCCACCAGGAGAAACGCGCGATCCTCCAGCTCTCCCATCTGCGGTCCATTTTTCGTGCACTTGAAGGCGAATAGCTGAAATCTAGAACTCTGAAAACTGAAGCCCTATAAAGTAACTTACATCAACAGGCTTGCATGACTTGATTGGGTAGATGTGGAGCCCTTTGACGACTCCGATGGGAACCCATTCTTGTGACTTCGCGTTGATGTAGGCGTAGAGTTGGCGAGCGGCCTGAAGTCGTATTATGGTCGAAATTTTGAATACAAAAACTTACATGGTAAGCCAGAAATGAGCTCGCCAAACATCCAATCAAAACTTTTCTCTCTCTGTTCAACTCCATTCTGATGTGAAACTTGTGCAATGCTCGGAAACTGTTCAAGAGCAAAAATTGGAAACCAAAAACAAAAAATATTGCAAAAATGGAAGAATCGAGACGACGCAAACAAGTTGTACCTGCTGACCATTCCCATCTACAAAATACACAATCACTCTTTCGCTGTCTGCGTCTCTAGAGATGTGACGTCAAGATAATACATTCTGTGTCTGTCTGTGTGTGTGTGTGTGTTTGTACCAAGGGGGGGAAGAATCGAACATGGGAAAACAAGAATAGTTTTTTTTGGATTGCAAGGGTTTATTTACAAATATGAGTTTTTAGGAATTTCGACTTTTGATTTCCGAGAATGATCATAGCCATTCAAAAATCAAAAAGCCGAAGGTTTATACTTTGCCCAAACCGTCTGTCCCACATGAATATATGCTCCTTTCACCAGACCAGCGTAGACGCCAAAAATCGGGTTGTCCAAGTACATCTTCCTCATGCTGCCTTCCGGTGCCACCCGAAAGTTTCGCATCGCTTTCAGTGGCTGATTCTCCGCGCTTTTCTCTCCAGAATCCGGATCCACTGTGGTCATGACACACCGCGGGCACGCGGCCATCATCTCCAGATGAGCTTCGCCAATTCGAAGCTCCGCCCACTTGTCTTCGTCCCAGGCGGGGCATCCGTCTACCTCGATGGATGGTCGGAATTGGGAGATGGAGATCTGGAGAGAAAAGAGGTTGAAAGAGTTTTTGAATGGGCTAACCTTCTTGTTCATCTTCGAGTTCAGATCCATCATTGAAGCGGTAGTGCAAATTAGGAATGGCGCCAAATTGGTAAACTGGGACTGCAAAACTAACATAATTTTACAGTTTTCCTTCTCCAACTCACATCATCTTTCCTCTTCGGCACCGGATTCTGATTCCACCAGTCATCTGTTGGCTCACACGTCCTCTCAGTGTACAGGTTCTCTCCCTCTTTGTAATAAATCAGCCGGTAATCTTTCTCGTTCAAGAAATCGCTCAGAAGATTGGCAACTTCGTCTCCACAATCGAACCCGTCTTGTTTCAAGTCGAGCAGCCACGCTGCTCTGATAACCTTCCCTTCCTCGACGACTCTCTTCAAATCTACAGTAACCGTGGGCTTTCCTGGAACCTTGACATCCAGAAACCCATCACTCATACTGCACTCCATATGTACAAGTTTCGGTTGAGTTCGGCCAGTGACAAATCTAAAGATTGCAAGTTTTCAAGACCTACTTTTCGATGCCTTACTTTCCAGTAGCCATGTCAACCAACACAAAAGCCCGATCCTCCAGCTCACCCATCACCGGTCCCAACTTGGTGCATTTGAAGGCGAATAGCTGAAACTTTGAATTGTTGCTTCTCCATAGAGCTCTCTTACATCAATAGACTTGCAGGATTTGATAGGATAGATGTGCAGATTTTTGACTGTTCCGATGGGAACCCATTCTTTGGATTGAGCATGAATGTAATGGTAGAGTTGTCGGACGGTCTGCAAGTTTTTCTTCTTATAAACTTAAAGTCTGGAAAACTTACATGATAAGCCAGAAACGAGCTGGCCAAACATCCGAGGAGCACTTTTTTGTCTTGGTTGAGTTCTAGCATCGCTGAGATGGATGTGTAGATCGACCTATCAAAACTTATGAAAACAATGAGACTAACGCTCCGGCCCTTGTCTTATCTACTGTCAACCATCAGACACCGAACAGAAAACTGTGACGTCACAAGACTGGTCTCTCGCTTATTAAAACAACAAAGACGAGTCGTTTTAGACGACTACTGTAGATAAACTGATAACTATTTATGCCCCCCTCCCTCCTCATCATCCTCCCGCAGTCAAAAATAATCAACAATTTTGTTCAACATTCTCGAAAAACCTTCATTCGCCTTTAGAATTTCTTTCTTTCAAGCTCTAAAAAGCACATGGTTTATACTTTGCGTATACAGTCTGTCCAACATGAATGTATGCTCCTTTGACTAATCCAGCATAGACTCCGAAAATGGGACTATCCAAATA
The DNA here is from genome assembly GCA_900536305.3 of Caenorhabditis sp. 40 LS-2015. NCBI lineage: Eukaryota > Metazoa > Nematoda > Chromadorea > Rhabditida > Rhabditidae > Caenorhabditis > Caenorhabditis tribulationis. Next base: position 69,651 of record LR543267.1, read on the forward strand.
GGTCTTCCTCATCGGCCCATCGGGAGCCACACGGAACTCTCGAAGTTTCCTCAGCGGCTGATTCTCCTTGCTCATCTCTCCCTTCTCCGGATCCACTGTCGTCAGAACACATCTTGCACAGGAGGCCACGATCTCCAGATGAGCTTCGCCAATTCGAAGCTCCGCCCACTTGTCCTCATCCCAGGCTGGGCATCCGTCGACTTCGATGGAGGGGCGGAAGTTGCGCATGGAGACCGGAAACATTGACAAATGGACTATTCGCTTCTCTCGAACTCACTTTATTTTCCATCCTCTCATTCAGCGCGATCATTGAGGCGGAGGTACAAATATGGAAAGGAAAAAAATCGGTGAATTGAGACTGAAAATATTGACTGCATGAGTTCCATTGATTCAATGGCTCACATCATAGACCCCTTTCGGCAATGGATTATTATTCCACCACTCGTCTTCTGGCACAATTGATCGTTCCGTGTACAGACCTTCCCTGTGATAGATGAGCCTATGATTCGGCTCCTCAATGAAATCTGACAGTAGTTTCGCCACTTCGTCTCCACAGTCTAATCCGTCTTGCTTCAACTCGCGGAACATTCTGGAAAGGTTTTCAGGCTACTTTGAATTCGTTGATCCCTTACGTAGATCTGATCAGTTTTCCGCACTCTAGCACTTTCTTCATATCCACTATCACCGCGGGTTTTCCTGGTACTGTCACTTCCAACGTCCCGCTTTCCATTTTGCATACCAAATGCACTAACTTTGGCTTCTGGCGGGCTGTGACGAATCTAAACGTTTCCTTCATTTCAGTTGCGTCTTTTTTCGTTTTCCGCTAACCTTCCCGTAGCTTCATCGACCACCATGAAAGCTCGATCCTCCAGCTCTCCCATCACAGGACCCAACTTGGTGCATTTGAAGGCGAATAGCTGATTTTCAAACAAAAAAAATTCCACTGTGTCTGTGGAGCACACTTACATCAATAGGTTTGCAAGACTTGATCGGGTAAATATGAAGACTTTTGACTGTGCCTATTGGGATCCATTCTTCAGGTTGTGAAGACAAGTAAGAGTAGACTTGACGGGCGGTCTTGAGATAGAAATTTAACACATATCGAACAGTCCCAGATGAAACTCACATGATAAGCGACGAAGGAACTTGCTACACATCCAATGAGAATCATCTTCTCCTTGTCTAGTTCGATCATCCTGGTGATTGTTTTAGAAAAAAATTGACTAAGAACAAAAAATATAGGTTCACAGAATCTCTAGATTCACAAAGATCAGAAAAATGTGAGAGGTCAAAAAGTAGAGTCTCTCTGTTCACCCTTTTATCAATTTCCGAATCACATTTTTCCTTCTTTTTCTCTAATTCTCACACAAAACACAGCGTCACGGAAATGTATTTTGTGCAGAGGAACTCAGTGTGATCCACAACAGATTACACCATGAAGAAGACTCTGGTGTCTTTGTGTTCTCCCATTGAACGTATTTTGTGATCTCTAGAATACACCAGGAATTTTCCGATTCTTTGAGTGAGTCTCGAACATTTTGATGGCTGAATTGAAAATCAACAGACTTATTATTTACAAGTAGAGATCAAAGAAAACGAGACCATCATCACAAATAAATATATATGTAATTCCAAAGAATCGCTGTCATGTCGATTTGGAGCGCATCACTTCGTTGGTGATATACGGTGGCTCTTGCGTGTCGTAGAGCATGAACGAGGCGAAGAGAACCGTGGAGATGATGAACACCCACATGATGATTTTCTCGAGCATTCTGAAATTTGAGAAGCAGTGATAAGATGTTTTACTTATCCTTTTTTGGCTCAAACGACCCTTCACTGTTTGACGCAGCGAACAGGTATCAAAATCTGGTTGACTGTGAAAAGGTTGCTCATTTGATCATGCACGTTTAACTCCAAGCACATTAGCATTCTGCCGATTTTATTGTTAGATTCTTTTTTTCATTGTGCCAAAAGACCCAGATTATGAGAAAATTTTCAACCTGGAACTCATACAACCTCCTTCCCACCATTTGACTCAATTTATCTCGGTTTCTGTGACAGTTTTGAAAAAGTGGTCAACTAACAAAATGTTCCTCTGTTTATACTCTGCATTTTGTTAGTTGACCACTTTTTGATACCTGTTACAAGAACCGACATAAATTGAGTCGAAGAAGATACATACCTTGCCAACATTTGCCACTCCTTTCTGATTCTCTTCAAGTGCTCCTGAGAGGTCAAGTCTTGCCGAATCGATTGTACAGAGCTCAGCACATCCACCACCACATTGTACATCGCGGGATCCAACAACTTTGAGCTATCGATAGACTCCTGCTCGACTAGCGAGGTTTTGTTGTGCTAAAAATAGGAAGTATGGTTGCGGAGAGCAACAACGTATCGGTTAGCTCAGATCCTAAACCAAAGATTAGGTAGTTTTGCCTTGAATCATCCTAGAACTCAACCCAGAGAGAATTGAACACAAGATGAACATAAATAAACTTAAAACGTTGTGAAAAGCATTCCGGTGCGAAAAGCAAATCGGTGTACAATGTCTCAAAACCACACACGACAACCTACCTTTGGCTCGTCGGTTTTCAGAAGCTTCTGCTGGAACTGCACAAATCCATTCGCGAACTTCTTCTTCAGCTCTGACAGTTTGTCCTGTACATGGAAAATGGAAAACATGGATCGTACGGGGGTGGGCATGCACTTTTTAAAACCGGGACTGTCTTAACAATTTGAAGGGGACTGAGGAAGATGGACTAGAAAATCGACTAATCATCAAAACATTGAAAGTTGTGTGCCGAAGTTGCGGGACAAGAGACACAAGTGTGAGAGAAACAGGGACAATCCAGAGAATTTGGCTTACATATTTTTTCAGCCTCATCTTGATGCTCTCCTGCGTGTTCATGAGCTCTCTGCCGAAGAACCACTGGACGAAGGAGTTTCGATTCATTCGGATGGAAAGGAGGAATGAGCGGAGCCGACGGGTTATTGGGCGACCCTGGAAGTAATATGGGGGTTTTGGATGAACAGAGGCACAGATGGATTCGAAGTGTCAGCAGCTACAGTACTGGCCAAAAAGTACTTGCCAATGCGAACTTGTTGATTTTCAGTGCAAAACGGTCAACTTTGAAGACTTATAAATCAGTTCTCAACGGACCGATTTCTTTGAAAATTTGTGGGTGTATCAAGCAAGTCTCGATCTTTGTTTTTGTAGTTGACAACTTTTTACGAAAATCGATGTGAAGTGAGTTACGCGACATTAAAACTTGCTACATTTCAGTGCAAAGTTTGAACGTTTTCGGAGCAATGGTCTTCAACGCGGCATAACTAACTTGTTTGTGATTTTCAGAAGAAGTTTCCAACTACAAAAATGAAGATCTAAATTTGCTTGTTACACCCACCAAGTTTTATAAAAATTGAATGTTTGGAACATACTTTTTCAATTGCTCAAAGTTGACCGTTTTGAACTGAAAATCAACAAATTCGCATTCTTATTGGCCAGTACTGTAGGTAAAACAAGCTCGGACAGTGAAGTACTAGGAATTCCGGCTCTCAATTTCCGAAAACGGAATTGGGCTTCAAAATGAAGCTTGTTACCCTCTCATGACTCTAATGAATCTTTGAGTCCCAAAAACTACTACATTCCTCACCGCATTCCCCTGCATTTGAATCCCGAGCGTAAACGTTGTACAGTATGTGGCCAAGAACATGATGAAAATGAGTCCGATGTAGTATTGACCGAGTAGAGGCACCGAGTTCGAGGTGGCCGGCAGTTTGTCAGACACCATCATCACTGAACACTTTTCGACTTTCTTTGAATCTAACACTTCAAACTTACAAATAATAGCCAAGGAGAGAAGCGCGGTGACGCCAAGACTGACTTTCTCGGTGTTCTCTCCGGTTGAAGAGTGCGGTGTGAAGAATCCGATGACCGTGACGATGGTGATGAAGGCTGATGGGATGATGAGAGTAAATAGATAATAGCTCGGGTTTCTCTTGATCGCGAAAAAGTAGGATATATCCGGATATGGGTTCGGACAGCAATCGTAATACTTCAGGTTGTTACGGTAGCGGAAGTCCACCAATTTCCATTCCATGTTGGGAATGTAATGGTTGAGGATAGCCAGATTGGTTCTGAAATTGAGTTGCAAGATTTCAATCAGACAATATGAACAGGGACTCACTCAACTGACCTGTTCTTGATATCCAACGGTGTTTCGGTGGGCTGCTCAGCAGTGTTGAGCATGATTTGAGAGCCGTCGTAAGACCAGGAGGCAAGCATGATGAAGCAGATTTGCTGAAAACAAGGAATCATGGCATTAACCTCGGTGAACTAACCTGATCGTAAGGAAACTTTTCCATTTGCAAGTCGCAAGTGATGTCTGTGATGATGGCTCGAAAAAGGGAAATCTTTCCGGTGTGCTCGATTTGCACATTTGTCTGCATCTCGTTCTCCTTGATGTTCATATTTGCACTGGAAAATGTATTAAGAGACTTTCTCCTTGTCTCCAGAAACTCACTTATTATAGACCAGCAAATCCGGCTTCCATATCATCTCCGACGGTACATGCAGCGACTTGATATTCCCAAAGTCCGCCGGATTCCACATCAAAAACTCATCCTGCCAGTACTCCTCGATCCAGCAGTAGAGAGTGATGATTTGATCGTTCTCGTGCACTTTTTGGATTTGCTTGAAGTACAACTGCACCGTGACATTCGTCGGACCACTCGACTCGTCTTTCACGGGTCTGAAAGTCCAGGGATTACTGTAATTTTGTGATTGGTCAAACCTCAATTCCTTGTGATAGTCTCTGAACAGGTACTTGATTAGTTGCTTCTGTTGGGCCCATCCGGATATCTGAAAAATTGAAAATTGAAGTTGAAAATTTTCGAAACTCACTATCAACCACTGCAACACTACTATCCTTAATAGCAATTGCAGGTTTCGCATAGCTGAGAGATTCACTGAAAATGTGGAAATTTTGGAAGAGAAAAAAACAAAAGTTGCGAACTAACGAAAAAAGAACACAGAATACATAGAACCATCAAAAAGCGGAGAAAAGAGAAAGGAAGATGGAAAAAAGTGTCACCAGAGGAGCTATTTGTCTAAAATGTTCCAATGTCACGCTTTCAAAAAAAAAAGAGAGATGAAAAAAGAAAGAAAAGTCCAGAGGGGTGGGAGAGAAGCTGACCGAGTTATGAAAAATTACCAAAAGGGTGGATTTCAAAAATGTCAAGTTTGACTGAACTAACAAAATGAGTTCGAAACAAGGGGTCTAAAACTCGGAATATCGTATGTCCCTTAATAAACCGGCACTTCATTCCCATCGCAACTAACAAAATGAGTTCGAAACAAGGGGTCAAGAACTTGGAGTACCATTTTTTTGCTTTGACCAGACTTAACTCGGTTCCTGTGAAAGATATCAAGAAGTGGTCAACTAACAAAATGATCATGATAAACAGAGAAACATTTTGTTAGTTGACCACTTTTTCATAACTGTCACAGGAACCGAGATAAATTTGGTCAAAGTGATGGGAAGGGGGTGTCGGTTAATAGACAAGGAGGATGCATCAGTTCTTTAGGTTGACCTTTATCTCATAATCTATGTCAAGGTGAAATCGACCTCGCAGATTCTGATTCTAAAATAAAAATCAGCAAAATGCTCACATGAATCGAGTTATGACCTCGCAAAGTTGAGCCCTTTAGTGATATTGGAAGTCGAGTTTTGGGAAGATGGAATTTCTTGGATTCTACTTTGAGACGTCATAACTTGGACCAAATGAGCATTTAGCTGATTTTCATTCCAGATTCTGAATCTCCAGGGTCGATTTTACCTTATTATTAACTCAGATTATGAGAAAAAGTTCAACCCAAAATCTCATGCAACCTCATTGTAAATCTAGAATCTACCTAATCTACATAATCGGTTAAATTTAGAAATAACGAAAAAGAACCCAAAACCTGGAACGGAACATCTGGAATCCGCAATGAGGCTTTTGAAATCAAAAAAATCAAATCGACAAGCGGCTTATAGAACCCTCTCAACCTGACCTTATTGAGCCCAACCACTTTATCAATCATCCTCCCTCCTAGAGTACCTATTCTGAAGTCCGTCTCGAAAATCGGAAATATTCATGAAAGCCGCCCTTTTCTCCATTTGTTTTTCACCCTCTACGCCAAAACGGCTTTCTGAGGGGAGGTGGAATGGCGAGAGTCAACTGGCATCTAATCTCGAATGCAGTAAATCTATCCGTGTGAAAATGGAGAGAAAGGGGAAGAAGGAAAATGTCTGAAAGGATTTTTTTGTTTCGGTGGGAGGGTCCCTCGAGGTCAATTGATATTGGAATAGTTGATGATTTTTGAATGAGGAAGAGGTTATGGGGTCATGAGACTGGGCCCTAATCGAAAATGAGAAAATGATCAGGATCAAACTATAGATCTAGAACTTTTCAGTTCCAAATCCACCCTTACTGATGTCATGAAAAAACATGAAGACTCCACTGGTCCTCTCAAAAAAAAAAAACAAAAAGGAAATTGGCCGAGGAAATGGGCCCATTGATAATTGTCATGCTCATTTTTCTCTCTCCATTCCTTCGATTTTTCGTTTTGGTGGATAATTGGTTTTTCGAAATTTCTATAGAATACGATGGTTGGGATCATTGGAACTCTGAACATCACCTCACTTTTTATATAGACGTCGTTTTTAACACCCTCGCAATATACATGATGTATGCTTGTATGTGCAGAGTAAAAAGAAGGAAAGAAAATTGATGAAATAATGCAAAAACAATCATAAGAACCCTCTTGTCTAAATAAGAGGGAATTTTTTTTTCTTGCGGAGGGGGGGGAGGACCTCAAGGGGTTTGGATTGATCATGAATTGAAGAGCACCGAACACGTGTGTGAAGTAAAAACACAGAATGATTGACCTGTCTGAGGGAGCTTTTGGTGCGTACTGTTGGATGGGAGGATTCTTGATGGACTGTTTTATGAAGATGGGTAGTTTTGAGGATTATGATTACGGTTTGAGGTTCTCCGGAAACTAACGTCATCTGAAAACAAGTACAGACACTTCTGTACCGGATGCACATGACCTCCACAACGGTCCTCGTGTTGTCATGAAAATTTTGTTAGTTGAAAATTTTTGATTATCTGTTACGCGAATAGAGATAAACGTGTTAGAAGTGACTGACGGCACCTGGGAAGAAGTGACCGTACTTACAGTACCGGACAAAAAGATATCACATTTTGTGATTTTAGTGCAAATGGTCAGCTTTGAGCAGCCGAAAAATTGTTGCCAGTGTGCCGAATTCTTTGAAATTTTGTGAGTTTGTTAAACAATCCAAGCTCTTCATTTTTGCAGTTGACAACTTTTTTTGGTAATCACTGACAAATCAGAAAAAGTGCCGAATAGGATGCAACCCCCGAAGTTTGGTTAGCTTTAGTGTTAATTTCGAACATTTCATGGCGACTTAACTGACTTGTTTTCAGTTCTCGTGAAAAGTTGTCAACTACGAAAATGAAGATCTAGGCTTGCTTAACAAACTCACAAAACTTCAAAGACAGAACGCTGGAAGCCATTTTTCAACTGCTCAAAGTTGGTCATTTTGTACTGAAAATCACTAAATGTGATATCTTTTTGTCCGGTACTGTACAAGAACTTTTCATCAACCCCCTAAAAACAAAACGCTCAACTCCACTATAAATCCGACATTCCTACTTAGTTTTCCAAACTAGAAAAGGAAGTGTCAGAAACGGGTGAAAGACTGAAGACGGAGACTCTCTGCCCTCTTGAAGTTTCCATCAACCTCACGAGTCTTCTCTCCATCTCGACTTCTTCTTCTTCTTCTTCTACTTCTTGTTTCGTATCAACGTGGGAAACAAAAAGTGCCAGGGAATATCGAATGTGTGTGGGAACGAAAATAGATGACGTTAAGGACTTGAAGTATGTGGCGCGGAAGTTTCTAGCTTTTTTTTGGGAGCTCAAAAAATCGAGAAAAGTTCAAACTATCCAAGTGTACAGCTGTAAAACTGATATCAAGGAAAAAAGCAAAAAAAATAGAAAGGAATATTCTGCAAAAAAAAGTAAGGATTTGGCGGGGGAGGGTGAGGAGCACATCAGAAGAGCACACAAAAGATCCGCAGAGCCACGTTGAGAACGGAAATTGTGTTTTTTGAGTAAAAAAGGAAAAAGAGGAGAGAATAAGAAGGGGAGATCAGGACGACAGGAGACGAAAAGTCATCAGGAAGAGATCAGAGAGGGTCGGGGGAAGACGAACCGCGAATTTTGCAGAAAATGGGGGGAGTCTAGGGATTTTAAGAGATCACACCGGAAACAGGGGGATTAATGAAGGAAGAGCAGAAACAAAGAACAAAAAACAAGATGGAAAGAAAACACTAAAAAACTCCCTTCCCATTTCTTCGACCGAACTTATCTTGGTTCCTGTAACAGTTATGAAAAAGAAGTCAACTAACACATGATAAACAGAGGAACATTTTGTCAGTTGACCACTTTTTGATAGCTCTAACAGTAACCGAGATAAATTTGGTCAAAGTGATGAGAAGAGGGTGCCAGTTTATTCAAGGAGATTGCACGAGTTCTTGGGGTTGAACTTTCTCTCATAATCTGGGTCCAGGTAAAATCGATCTTGTAGATTCAGATTCTGAAATTAAAATCAGCGAAATTCTCACTTGACTCGAGTTATGGTCTCGCAAAGTTGTCTTCTATAATGCCGAAGTTTTAGATTCTCAAAAGTCTACCTCCAATATATATAATGTGAATCTACAGGGTCGATTTAACCTAGGCCCAGATTATGAGAAAAAGTTCCTGGTAACATTTTGGTTTTCAGAATGTTTCAGAAATGAATCTTTTTTTTTGGGATTCTGAGCGCTATAATAGATTTTGAAAGCCTCAAACTTTGAGGTTCAAACTTCTCAAAAACCGCCACTAAAAATAGTCCCCCCATCTAAGGGATCACACAAATAAAGAGAGGTGTCTTCTCATTTTGAGCTTCATTCCAAAAGCCAGGCGAAATTCCTCTAATTTAACTAATAGAAGTGACACTTTTTCCGAGCTGAAGAGGGTTCCATCCAGCTTTTTCCGACACTTTGAGACATTCACTCTTCCTTTTTTTTGTTGATATTCCCAACAGAACACAGTGGAACACGGAGAGAGAGAGAGATGGAGCATATTCATCAGGGGAATTGATATTCGGTTTTTTTTGAGTGTTGTGTTGTGGGTGGAAATCACACATCATCAAATTTGGTGTCCTTCAAAAGAAGGATTCCAAAATTTTGAAACTTGAAGAAGAATCAAATTGTCATTTTGGCCAGAAGTTAGAGATGAATGAAGGCAATTTTGGCGGAATGCGGAGTTTTGGTAATAGGGACCCCGAATCGAGTCTCAAAAGCTGACAATCTATCAGCGTTCTATCTCAATCTTCCGCAGAATGCTTCGGTGTACTTGGTCGACGACATATGGGTCGACAAACGTCGAACAAAGTCGTGAACAATCGAGTCGACTGGGTCGCCAAAAAAACCGAGGTCCACCGATAGACTTTTTGAGTTGACTGATCGGTCAGTCGACCTCGATTTTTTATCGACCTGATCGACTCGACCATTGAGTCGACCTATCGAAAAAAAAGCAGGACTGACCGGTGGGTTCGACCTCGGCTTTTCTGATAGATCGGCTCGAACATTGAGTCAAAAGCCTACCAAAAATGGGTCGACCTGGAAGTTGGGCGCACTCGCTGCCGATACGTTATGGATGGGGCCAGGTCTTTGATCTATAACTGATCCGTTTAATCCCATTCGAGCCCAAAACGGATCAGTTATGGATCGAAAACCTGGTCAGATCTATAGCGTATCGGCAGCGCTTTTGCTTTGTAGCACAGGTAAGTTGAAAGTCTTTGCACCGAAAATCGGGTTATAACTCGTCGCATAAATTCCAAAAATCTAACTTTCAGAATCTAAGCATGTTGAAGGTTTCAGCACCAAACAAAACGCCATCTCCTGTCCATCCGTCATTCTCATGAAAAAAAACACGTGACGATGAAAAGACAAGAAACAAAAACTAGTGACACTGAAAAAAATGGGAAAAATCCCCCCGCCCCAAAACGTTGTGTGTCCACAAATAAAGTTAACGAAGCGATAAGTGACTTTTGAGAACAATGCTTGTTTTTTTTTTCTTGTTCTTCCTTCTCTCACCGACTAGAGTTCTCTTGGCTTTTAATGCTCTTCCAGGAATATGTACTTGAAGAAAAAAAAAGGTCTTCTGTGAGCAGAAGAACAAAATCAAAATTGAAGAATCAAAATGGGGAGAAAAACACATGAAAAGGAAACCGGAAACAGGGGGTGGGAAGATCGAATGACAATTTGTAGTTGGTTGAGGGTGGGGGGAAATTCAAGATTCTTTGCTCTCGAGATGGAGAGATTGAAAATAAGGAGCACAAGCAGAAAACAGCACTTGACTTTTCATCATCCTATTTTTGAGTGGGTTGAAAACTTTGAAAGTCAAAACATAAGCAATGTTCGCCTTTCTTTTCTGTTTTCCTGCTCATTTCAGCCCTTACAAACATTTCCAATTTGAACACCCGCGCTTTGCCGCCAAGAGGGACTAGGTTTCCGCGTGGCCGAGGTGCGGCGAATTTCTCTTCCATCCGCTTTTTTCGAACGTTTTTCGGATTTCTTGAGTCTGTTTTCAATGTTTTTCGCGTATTTTCAGCTGATTCTGCTTCATTTTTCTGAAAAAATAACTCAAATTGAATTTCTAGAAAATGTCGACAAGAAATCGCGATCGATTGGTCGTCACAGAAGACTCGGACGATGATAATGAGCGAGAGGAGATGTCATCAGGTAATTTTTCGATTTTGAGGAGACTTTTCGAGTGTTTTGACTTTTCACGAGCTGGAAAGGCTGGAGTTGAACAATTTTAACTCAAAAATCGCAAGAAAATAAAAATTTTCATCGATTCTCAAAGGAAATCGCTGTTGGGTGGAGAAATAACAAATTCCGTTAAAAAATCAGCGAATTCAGCCTAAAACTGTCACCGAATCGCTGAAAATTTAACTCAGGAACGTTTTTCAGGTGACGATAGTGGAGCAGAAGGTCCATCTTCGTTAGACGCCACCGGCGGAGACCCGGACGATTCAGTTGCGTTTCCAGCGCCTCAACGAGTAAGTTTTCACAATGAAAATCAGCGGGACAAGCAAAATAGCCGGAATTCGTTGCTATTTCAACAATTTTTAATTCTCTGCTCAACCAATGCTGATTGCAGAGAAAGAAGAAAGTGATCAAGAAGTTGACGCGAAAGGAGGCGAGTCTCAAGCACAGCGTTAAGGAGTATCGCACCAAGTTGGCGTTGGTCAAGCCGGATATCACCACCAACAGAGAGAAGGAACGAAATTTGAGACGGATCGCGACAAAGTAAGCGAAGGGGAACCGGAAGAAGCGAAGAGGCTAAAAGTCGTTGTGTTGCAAGAATTGATACTTTGATTCCCTTCCTTCATTTTGCTAGTGTATAAAAAGTGAAACTTGCGACTCTCTCAAAGTCATTATTATGCTCAATTATGGCTAGATAATGAGTTGCGAGAAGCCAACTTTCCCCTTCTTTTCAGAGGTGTCGTGCAACTCTTCAACGCCGTCTCGGATCGCCAGAAGACCATGTCGGACGCGGTGAAGGAGAAGATGACGGCGCGTGACCGGCGAGAGGCTCGCGAACGTTTCGACGGCAAACACTTCGATTCGGACAAGTTCGCCGACGCTGGCTATGGATACGGCAAGCGAGACGTCAAGGGAGAAGAGGAGGAGGACGACGAGCCGATGGATATGGGAGACGAGGATGCGATCGATACCGGAAATTATAGCGATGAGAATTAGTCTGTTTTTTTGTTGTTATCCCGTTTTCTTTGTTCTGTTACTTCTTTTTGTTGTTACATCTTTTCATTATTCATTCAAAAAAAACCAATTTTGCTTCAGATCTTGCTCAAAAAATCAGGAAAAGCTATGGATTATTATCTCGGCGCCGGACATGTGATGAGTCCGGCATTAACGCAAGCCGGGTTGACAGCCTTGGATCCGGCCATATCCACGTTGCAAATGTAGACACCGGCGTTGTAGTCGCAACAGTTGCGGTAGACGGCCGCCTGGCAGTTGAAGTCCTTTTGTTGGGCGCTGCAAATGGGATACGTTTTCGAACATTTGGAAGCATCAAAATCTTACGCGCAAGGATCCATTCCGTTTCCAATATCGATGGCTGCCTGTGCGTCGCATTGGTCGATGTTCGGCTGGTAGCGATCACGGCAGAACGCCATGCAGTAGAACTCGGTCATGGTCACTGTAAACTTGTTAAAATTCACTGCAGCCCGCTAGAAAGAAGACATACAATTGTAACCGGCTCCACACTGGTACTGGGTGACGGCCAGGTCGATCCAGTAGTCGGTGGCCTCGGTGGCGTTGGCGGCGTTCATGTTCATGTAGGCGTTGGGGCCCATGCACGAGTACGGAGCCAGGCAGTCGCTGAGCGCGTTGCCGAGTCTGGAGATGAGATGTTTTTACAAACGGATAATAGAGAGCTCACTCCAATTTGAAGTGGGCAGTCAAAAGTAGCAAAAAACTCACTGGCAAACATAAGGCTGAATGTGAAGACCGTCGGCGTCCAACAAGTCTCTTCTCGCGAAATGGAATGACCAGTACTCGGGAATGGTGTCGGTCATGGAGATGTTGTACCCAGCCATATAGGTCACATAGCACTGCTTGATCTTGGCGTACACATCATCGGTGCATGAGTCGGTGAACTGCGCGGAGGCGCCGGCAAAAAGGGTGAGCAGGAGAATCGCGAAGAGCTTGTTCATGTTTCAGCTGATGAGTTAAACTATCGCTTACCCGTATTTCGCCCGAGCTTTTAAATACTCGCTTTTGTTCACACCTTTTTCGAAACAAAAACTCACTCCTCCTCCTACTTCGCTCCAAAATTTTTATTGTCTCGCCTCTCGGTTATCAGCATGAAACGTGATGAGAATGGTGACGACGAGCTGGTCATGATTCTTGCTCTTCTTTTGGTGTGTCGGGAGTTTTTGAGTGTCTGGAAATAAAAATGAAAGGGGAACTCGCCGAGGTGTGTACAATATAGTCGGAGAGAAAGTTGGGACTAAATTGTAGTCCGGTGTGGGTGTGTCGGTTTGTCGGGATGTCCGATGTTTCTGGGAAACAGTGTTCGGTGGAACTCAGATCACGGCAGACGGAACCAGAAAAGTTCCGGCGGAAATGGAACACGGAAGCTGCAACTGACATTCATTTGAATGGATATTGAAGTCGAAAGATGACACGGGTATCGGCCCAACGCGATTCTTAGCGGCTTCGCGACGTTTCGCAACTGTCAAAAACTCACTTAGTTGCGAAACGTCGCAGTTGCGAAATGGCAAGTTGCCAAACGTCGCGGAGTCTTCTCAGCAGAGATTCTAGATTGCGTCTCGATCAGGTGGCCAGATGGACTTTGTTTGACGGTCATTGGTTCTTTTAAATGGTGCATAGAAGTGGGGTCACACCACTACCCACATCCCGAATAGTGCCAAACGCCTCAGCAATCTCGAAGACCCCGAAATGAACAACCTTCTGTTTCTCACCATCTTCAGACAGATGATGAGTCCCCTAGACTTTGAACGGTCGCGACACTTGACTTTGGCGACCTTGAAATCGAAGCGAGAATGACCAAACTACAGACGCCGATAATTTGAGAAAGATGAAATCAGAAGATTGAGTTTCCGCATTTCTGTCAATACTAACTGCTTGACTGTTCAAAAGTCTAGAATCTTGAAGTATTGAATTCCTTTTTTGGCAAAACGCCTTTTGGTTCAAAAGTACAGAAGTTGTTTGTTCAATGTATCCAATCGCTTAACGTAGCCTAGAGGTTCGATTTTCGAAAATCGAGACGATTTGCTGTTGTCCTTAACCACACTTTACATGTCTAAATTGTTCAGCAAACTCGGAAACTTGGTTGGTTTGACTGACCACCTCCTCATAGCCAAAGGTCGGAAGGCTGTGATCCGCGCCCACATTTTGTGTGTGAAAAACGGACCGACAAAGTAACTATTATAGGTGAGTAGGTAAGTACAGTTTTTATAGTTTATAGTTTATAGTATAGGCACTTTTAAAATGCTCTTATAGCGGCCAATGAAATATCCCCTTTTGTGATTTTCAGAGCAAAATGGTCAACTTTGAGCAGCGGAAAAACTAGTTCACAATTATCAGATTTTTCTGAAATTTGGTGGATGTATTAGACAAACCTAGCTCTTCATTTCTGTACTTAACAACTTTTTCTGATAATCGCTCTCAAGTATCGCCTATACTGACGCCACCTTGAATTTCGACTCATTTCGGTGCTAATTACGGGATTTTTCGGGTCACTGGTCTTTAAAGGAATATAGCCGTCTTGAACGTGATTTTCAATAAAAGTGGTCAACTACAAAAATGAAGATCTAGGTTTGTTTAATACATCCACCAAATTTCAGAAAAATCTGATAATTGTGAACTACTTTTTCCGCTGCTCAAAGTTGACCATTTTGCACTGAAAATCACAAAAGGGGATATTTCATTGGCCGCCACTAGAGATATGGGCGAGTTGTCCAATCCTGCGTCAAAACTAGATGATCATCAGATTTTGGATGAATTTCAGATTTTGGGTTTCTTGGGACCTAAAAACGACAGTGAACCCCTTCCGATGACATACTCCAGAATCAATACCATCCATAATTCACCCCCCTAAAAACGGATCACATGGATCCCGTAGAAAGGCGTGAAAACGCGTGCAAGATGTTTTGTATGTGCGTCTCTCTCGTTTCAAATGATAATGATCACCACCACGATTCCCCTCTCTTTTCATCTTCTTCGACTTTAGACTGGATCCTCCCTTCCACACACACTTCTGCCAAAAACACCCCTCACACACTTGTTATTATGCAATAGGCGAGTGGAAGGCGAAAGGATATCCCGTTTAGTAGTGGCCAATATCTTTTTTTTTTGCTGTTGAGTGGCTGGATGGCCTTCTTGATTCCGTTTGGGAAAACTAACAATGATCGGTCAATACTCATTCTCGATCCAAAGATGCAACTTGTTTTCTTACTACTCTAAAAATGAGGGCCCGTAATTGTGCCCTCTAACACGCTCTATCAAGTTTTGAAGAGGTACAGTGCTGGCAAAAAGTATATGAGCTTTGGTGATTTTCAGTGCAAAATGACCAACTTTGAGCTGTTGAAAAAGTATGTTTCAATTATCAGATTTTTATAAAACTTGGTGAATGTATTAAGCAATTCTAGATCTATACTTTTGTAGTTGACAACTTTTCACGAAATTCGCAACCAAGTCAGTTATGTTGCGTTTAAGATCATTGGTTCGAAGTTTGCATCGAGTTTTGATGTCGCGTAACTCACTTTACAGCAATTTTCGAAAAAAGTTGTCAACTACAAAAATGAAGATCCAGAGTTGCTTGATACATTCACCAAGTTTCATCAAAGTTCAGTGATTGGAACATACTTTTTCAACTGCTCAAAGTTGGCCAGATTGCACTGAAAATCACCAAAATTCATACACCTTCGGCCAGCACTGTAGTCGAGCAACAACTTGATAGAGAGATGGATGGTGAAGAAAACTCGATCTTTATTGGTTGTAGACTGATAACTCCAAATTGTTTGCAATGGCCTAGAAGTTTCAGTCCGAAACTTTCTCTTCCACATCGACCCCAAAACTATTTTTATCGATTCATACCCACTAGGTGATGTTCTGCTCGCCTTAAAATGACCACTCCAATGTTTTTTCTTCTTCCATTCTCCCCCAATCAGAAGAAGATGGAGACAGATAGATGAAGAACGCGTATCAAGTTACTTCGAATCGAAAAACCTTGAACGAAAACAAACCGTTTATCTATCTGCCCATTCTCTTCTTGTTTTCTTTTCCAATATTTCTCTTCTTTGAGACAGTGTAATGATTTTATGGAGGGCACTTCTCCTTTCCAAGGAATTCTCATTTGGAAAGTTGAAATTGACCTCTTCGAATTTTCGTTACTAATCAATTTACAACGATTTCCCATTATCAGCATTGGCTTCCTTATCACAAGGAACCAAAAAATGATTTCACACCTTTTTTTTGTCATCCCCAGCGGCTAGAACGAAGCCTTTGTCTTATCTAAACGAACACAGCTGATTGCTTTTGATCTACGAAAATTCAATGCTCAAAAAAAAAATTTCACACTTCGTTGTAGTGTCCGTCCTTATCTTCCAAACTTCATTGACATTTGTATTGCAGGAGGGGAACAATGATAACCGACATTGTTGTATTGGTTTTGGCAGTTGTGCCCTTTGCCTGGGGAATGTCGAATATCAACAAACAGTGCCGCGACTTGTTGCAATGTTCGATTCAGAAAAAGTGTGTCAATGTGAGTGACGGTATTCTGGGAAGAATAGAATAATAGGGATTCTGAAAATCTGGACAATTTGTACTTGGAAGCGGACCAAAATTGGTCGATCAGTGTCTGTTAATGATAGATCTTAACAAGCTCTGTCTAATGATACGGGTCAGCTTAAGCTCCAAAAGCAAGGAGCCGACTGATCTGAAAAACAAAACCGACTTTGACCGACTTTGAACTTCCAGTGAATCATCGTGTTTTTGGTTTTCTAAACTACTTGTTAAAGGTACATGTTCAAGTTTGGCGAAGGAACAAAAACATGTCTCAAAAGTGAAAGAAATTCTTGATTACCTAGTGATGTCTGTACTTTTGAATTTGAGGGTTTCTGAGGTACTCAATCAACAAGAAAACTGATCAGAAAGCAATTTGAGATTTTTAGAGTTTGAGATTCTGAGAAAGTGAATGTTTAGAAGTCTAATGGATTTTGATTTTGCGACTATTCAGAGCCAGTATTGAAAAATTTAAATTCTTCGTGTTTGCGAGATTCAAAGGTTCCGAACAGGTCCGAAAACAGAAGCTTCTAGGCAAGTCTAACTAGGGAATAACCTGAGTACTGAGACCAACTGGGTTTACGTACTTTGAGTTCAATGTTCTCGAGAATGCGGTGTCCGCAGCAGAATCAAAATATATCAATCGATTGCAAATTTTTTCAGCTTTCTAATGGTATACAACACATTTTGGTACTCCAAACATTACTCAGGTTATTGCCTAATTAGTGACACTAAAAGAATGCGGAACCCTTTCTACTTCCCATCCTACTCCTCTCCATTTTTTTTTCAGCTGCCCGTTCTCTCGAAACTAGTGGACGGCAAGAACATCTCCGCGCAAATGTACGACGATATTGATAAGGTATCAATCATCAGATCTTCTTCTCGAAACACACCCATTTATTTTCAATTTTCTCTTCCAGTACACCGACTACGGTTGCATCTTTACCACTGGTTGCCAGGACGAGTGTAACGATTGTCCGCTGTGTTTGACGTCCAAACTGCAAATCGTCGACATTTTGTCGGGAGAGAAATCGTCCAATGGTTAGTAGGGGGTTTTTTGCAGATGGAAGTTTGAACTTGAGAGAGAGAGAGAGAGAGAGAGAGAGAGAGAGAGAGAGAGAGAGAGAGAGAGAGAGAGAGAGAGAGAGAGAGAGAGAGAGAGAGAGCNGAGAGAGAGAGAGAGAGAGAGAGAGAGAGAGAGAGAGAGAGAGAGAGAGAGAGAGAGAGAGAGAGAGAGAGAGAGAGAGAGAGAGAAAGAGAGAGAGAGAGAGAGAGAGAGAGAGAGAGAGAGAGAGAGAGAGAGAGAACATCTGGACACTATGCCAAAAATTTTCTTCCAGAATGCCCAACACTAATGGATTGTGCTCTGAAGTGTGTCTCTGAATCCAACCAAGACATTTTCCAAATCAACAAGTGCTTGAGGCAAGATTGCGCATTCCACTGCTTCGATGGCTCCTGTCCAAAGTGCTCTGGATTCATCACCCGGTACAGATTTGAACTATTCTTATGACTTTTTTCCCCAATCTTTCCAGAGTGTTCAACCAAATGTGCGCCGCCGGAAACTTCCGTCAAAAGGTGAAAGGCTACTCGGGTCCGTGCTACGAGATGTTCCATGAGATTGTGCACGCAAAGTTCTCCGATCGATTCGAGAAGAATGGAAAGACACGAGGACACAGCGGATGATAAGGATTGCATCTTTATTTTTTTGTTGATTTTTAGAAATTGTACATAGTTTTTTTTTTGTTTCGAGGTATGAAAGTGTGAAAGAGAGATTAGAGAGTTTTGAAGAGGTAGAAAAGCGAGTCAAAAGATATAATACCACTATAACAAAGTGACTTGAATATCATCGTTGAACAATAGCTTCTTATCCTCCAGTGCCTGTTGTACGGACCACGAAATCTTCTTCCATTGGCCTTCATAAAGTGCTTGGCTAGCCGTGGCGATTACTGTCATGGATTGAACAAAGGGGTGCGCTTTGACTCCAGCAGCCGCACGTCTTCTTGGGAGCGCTCGGAATTCCTCGATCTGAATTTAGGAAAGTTAAAAACTCCAGCTCGAAAAAAATCACAAACTTCTTGTCCATCTCCGGTTGTTGTCGACGGGGTTTGTTCAGTTGTCGACATATCGGTTACTGACTAAAAAACTTGACCATCAAAGTTTTCCTCACAGCTTGGAAACCTCACCGTTGCAGAACTGACTGGAGCATTCGTTGCCCCACTTACACCAGTGGTATTTGAGCCCGGAGCAACTGTAGCTGCGTCCACCGCACATTTGTAGACAACAGTTCCAGAAACTGCAATATAAGTTCCGTCGGTTTGGCACACCTCTCCGTCAGCGATTTGAACGCAAGGAGGGGTGAAGGTGAAGTTTACGGTTGGAGGGATGTAGAGATAGATTTGGTTGGCGGTGATACCCTTCGCTATCTGTAAAAGGTCTCTATTTGGCAGGCACATGCCTGGCACCCCCAAGAACGGTCCCTAAAGACCTACCGCTAGATCCAAATCCACTTGAACCCTTCTATTGGCCTGGTCCATGGTTAGAACCTGTCCGGGTACTAGCTCACCCTCTGGTGGTGGGTACGTGTAGGCCAGTGGGGCAAAAAATGAGATGCTGAACTGTGCGGATTTTGAGGATGTACCTGCAACTGGCCATGTCAAGAACAGTTGGCTAATAAGGGATACCTGTAACATCTGAGCCGCAGGCGCATGCGAGATGCGGGGAGATTATAAGAATCAAGAATATTCTGGAAATCATGGTAGGGTTTCAGCAAAAAAACTTATCGTATGAGAGTAGTTTATATACCCCCGTTTTCGCATACATATAATAGTTGTAAAATGTTCAAATAGAAATTCCAAAATTTTTTGAGGAACCACCGCACCTAGAGGGGGGGAGGTATATGCTTACGTCACAGAATGTTGCGATTTCTTTATTTGAGGGAGTTTTTTGGAAGAAAATTTTGCAATACATTGTATGTACAGACCTCAAACTAGAATCAAACAACTTTTATTCAAAGTGATAACGAATCAAAAACTCAGCCATTCAATTAGTAACAGTCACAATGGGATCGACTAAAAACTCGGCTCCCCTCTTGGCCCTCAACTTGTCCTCCACTTGACTCGCCAACGCATTCCATTGACTTTGATAGATCGACTGAACGGCAACCATTTGAACACTCAGGTCTACAGTGAACAGCACGTTTTCATACTTGTCTCCAGATTTCTCGCATAAATAGTAGAGTGTGTTGCCGGTTGGAATGGTGTGATTCACAACTGCATCAGCATCACATTTTGTACCAGCCGCTTCGATGATAGTGCTTGGAGGAGTGAAGGTGATTGTCGGTGGGTTGACGTCGTTGGTTGGGATACTGTTGGCTTGCAGGACTTCGTTGATCTGAAAAAAAAGACCATGAGATTCTTCAAATCAAATGCCATAGAATGATCGTGTAGAAAACAAATTTACCGAGTTCTGAACATCTGACTTCACAAATCGGATTGCAAAGTCTTTTCCCAGTTGTCCATTAGAATTACATCCATCACAATAGGTGTAAAGCGTCGGAGGTATCATGACGAAATCAAACGAGGCTTTGGTGCCGAGAATTCCCGTTCCAGGAGCACACCCATCAACCTGAGCAATCACGAATAGAAGAAGATGAAGAGTTGAGGCGAGTTTCAGCATTTTTCGAGGTAGCGTCGACCAAACTAGAGAAGGCCAGGTGAACCGTGAAGAACCTGTTGGGGAGACCTCTTTTTATACCCTTAACCCCTTCTTAACCTTTTCCATCTATTCATCAGATTTTATATCCACCCACGAGCACTTATCTTATCAAAACTCTTTACTTTGTAACTGCTGGAAATGGTTTTTTTTTTCTCCTTGTTGAATAAATATCTTTGGCAACAATTTTATCACCTTGCCAACGTTTTTTTTTCAGAAGTTTTCGTGGAGGTGTGGCATGGTAAACAAGAAAGGAGGTGTTTGCAGTGTAACAAACTTGACGGTGGGTAAAAATAATCATGGAATTTTTTGAACGATGAGGGGGGTATCGAGAAATCGGAACTGGAATTGGACCTGGCCAGAGCAGTGAAGACAGTCAGCCAGGAAAACTTTGTGCACTGGTAGATCAATTTCTACTCGAAACTCAACGACCGGAATTTTGATCTACACCTGGACAAAGATGTTTTTCACCGATTGGAACACTACACAGAATCTAGAAATTGGAGGTTCTGACGGCTTGAAGTGTCAGACGATTATGTGATTCTGAAATTTTGTAATTTCAAGAATATGAATTCAGAGATGACATGACAAACTTGAAGGTCTGTGATTCCCGGTGGTTTATTCCGAAATTTCAAAAGAACAAAGGTTTACGGATGTGAAGTGTTTTTTAACACGAAGGTCCAAGCTCACTATCAAAAGTAAAAAAAGGAAAAAAGTCGAAAAACGGAAGTTGGGAAACGGAATTCTATGTTGGAAATTTGAAGTCAAAAGACGGAAGTGTGAATTTCAGGCGATTCTGATTCTAAAATTTTAACTAGCTTTAACTATTGCACGAGATTTTGGGTTACAATTTTTTTCATAATCAGGGTCTGAACGCATAATCAGCAAAATTCTCAGTGATCGCAAAGTTGAATATCCAATAGAAATATTTGACGTAAAGTACCATCTTCCCAAAAATCGACCTCCAACATCTCTATAGGATTGAACTTTGCGAAGACATAACTCGAATCACATGAGCATTAAGCTGATTTTGATTTCAGAATCTGAATCTGTGGGGTTGATTTTACCTCGACCCAGATTATAAGAAAAAGTTCAACACTAGAACTCGTGCAACCTCCTTGTAAAGGATATGAAGCTGTGAGAATCAGAATTGTTAGATGACTCTCTTAATCTGAGACACAGTCTCCGAATGTACTTGGTTGAAAATGATTCAGATGTAAAAGAGCACTTCAATTCTGAGCTTCAGTTAACATCTATTTTAGCTCATCCAGGAACTTTTTCCTTGTGTTCCTCCTACACGTTCCCCCTCACACCTCCACTACTATAACATCACATCCTCTTCTTTTCTCGGCTAAAAGTCGTTTTCGAAAGAAAAAAACGCCTTTTCCTCTCAAAATAATTCATCTCAGACGAATAGAGTAGACACGGAAGCGCCTTTAAACTTTTGTCAAACGCCTCTTCTGTGTTTTCGCACGTTTCCTAGAGTTTTTTTGGGGGCTTCTGAAATATTCACCACAAAAGGTGGGAACTTTTTAGACCGCCTTTGTTTTCGAAACTTTTCTCTACTAAATACGACGTATATAAATGAAAAGAGAGTGACACCCACATTCAAAAATGAAGAATGACATCCACTTCAGACGGCTCGCTGTTTTTTTGAGCTTTTTCTGGCTCTCACTTTTTGATTCTTTGGATTTGAATTTTGTTCGTTTTTTTCTCCCCATAGCTCTTCCAGTTCAATATTGTTTCAAATCATAGGTCATGGTAAAAAACACTTCAGATTCGAAACTTCAAATAGAAACTGGTAAAAACTTGAAAAGTATACCAAAAAATTGAAATGGAGGTTCATAAGAACCCGAAATGTTCAAATATTCAAGTTTCGAACTTTTGATAGAGCGTCCAAAAAACCAACGATGTTCAGTTCTGTATTGTGTATCTTTCCCAGTTTATATGAATGCGAAACTGTCTTGTTGAATAATGCAAAAGCCAACAAAAAGTCTGAATAGTGTTTAATGGTGTTTAACTATGTATATTAGTTTTGGAATCACTAGGTTTCAAAATATTTTATGTTCATCTGAAACTCGATTCGTCAACTCTCTCAATTTGATCTCTTGAACTGAAATGATTCAACTCTAGTTTCGTCTCCGGTTTCACAAACTGCTCCTTTCCTGCATTCAGGGCGTGCCGGCTATTATCAGTGACCATTATAAACCAACCGCATTTTTCAGATAAGCAATTGAACCCTACAGTATCCCTCTCTGTGAGAATTTTCCAATGAAGACGAATGGAAAAGCAGTTCATGTGTATGGCGTTATTTGCTGTTTGATGTTAGTCGCCATTTTTTATAAGGTGGATAAGGTGAGATTGGAAAAATTCCACACGATTGGCTATTAGGATTCTCTTATTCAGGTTTCCTATGCTTCCACAATAGCCGCCGTGTCCTCATCGATATCCGGCGGATCTGAGCTTCTCGGTCGACTCGGTCACATCAAACGGAGAAGTTTAGAGGATGTGGATTCTGCGAATCCGAGGCTCAAAGTTTCAACAGGGTTGGAAAAAGTGAACCCAGTTGTGTTCACGACAACCGAACCCATCGATGAATCTTGCGAATGTGTCTCCAGTAAAACTGGGAAGTCCTACAACTTTTGCTATCGAAATCCAAAGGTATGCTCTCACTCTAGAATGGAAGAGTTACTTTGAAATTTCAGAATACGTCTCTCGTTGGAAAGCGATTCGATTGCTCCCATTTGAGCACTCTAGAGGAATTGAGTGAGTTTTCTGAAATTGAGAAAACGAAAATGTATTCTTCGTCTTTTTCCAGAGCTTCTAGATACTTCTGAACTGAAATTAGTGGATATTAAGAATCCAATAAGAGAACAAAAGGATGTGATGTTTGTCTCCGCAATCTCGTCAAACCATTTTGGAAATTTCAAGAAGATGGTAATCATCATCCAATGAATTATAGTGAGAAAGTTCTTTTTCCAGTTCGACCTTATAAAAACTCACTGGCCGAAACAAAAAGTGATTGTCTATTCACTCGACCTCTCTCCCAGTCAGATCCAAAAGCTAGAGATGGATCCGAATATGGAGGTTCGAAAATTCGACTATTCCAAATATCCGAAATATGTGGAAAACTGGGCAGAGTACAGATTCAAAGCGCTGATTTTGGCGGTAAGCTGAAAGTTTTCTGGTGAAAATGTTGTGAAAATGTTGTGGGATTTCAGGAAGCTATCCGGGAGTTCCCGAATGTATGGTGGACCGATGCACACAATCGGTGGTTGGAGCCAAAACCACTAGGGCAGTTTTATGGAGAGATCTCCAAATGTTTCGATGACGTGGATTGTGATAAGGTGGGGACTCTGACAGGTTACCGTAGCGATGGAGGAACAGTTGACGTTCACTATCAGTCATTGGTTTTGGTTCTCGAAGTTTTAGAGTGCTATACATTTTGCCGTGCTCTGTGAGCTTCGAAAAATGACTTATTTCAGAAGTCCTCCGTAATGATGTTCGTCAACGCCAGTCACAGTAACTATGCAGTTTTAACAGAAGGTTAGTAAATCTACAGTACTGGAAAAGTTGCACACTCTAAAAGCGTGAGAAAGTACGGTGCTGCAGCAAGATTGCAACAAACAAATAAGCTAAAGGTCGCTGAAAAATCGACACGAACCGGAAAGAAACATGCTGGCCATAATTTTATTCCCTTTGGTGATTTTCTGTGCAAAAAAGCCAACTTTAAGCAGTTGAAAAAGTATGTTACAAATACTCGATTTTCATAAAACTTGGTGAATGTATGAATCAACTTTAGATCTTTATTTTTGTAGTTGACAACTTTTTACGAAATTCGCAATCAAGTTAGTTATGTTGCGTTTAAGATCACTTGTCCGAAAAATTTCGGACTTTTGCACTGAAATTAACCTAGTTTTGATGCGACGTAACACACTTCACAGCAACTTTCGTAAAAAGCTGTCAACTACAAAAATGAAGATCTAGAGTTGCTTGATACATTCACCAAGTTTTATAAAAATCAAGTGATTGGAATATACTTTTTCAACTGCTCAAAGTTTACATTGAAAATCACGAAAGAGGATAGAATCAAGGGCAGCACTGTATTTCATAAACAACCGATTTTTCTGAAACTTTATCTCTCCTAAGACTCAACAAAGTGCAATACACTCAATGAGTTTCAGGACTCCTTGACTACTTTCCCACATACGGTCTCGACACTTTGAAGTATAACGACAAGGGTCTACAATTATCAGCCGCCTTTGTCTACTTGGCAAGAACGCCGTTCACGTTAGAGATTTTGAAGTGGTGAGAATGATGATGATTTCTAAATCCAACCTACTACTTTCAGGCACGCTCTTTGCGCCCTCGAGGAGAAGTGTATGAATCCGCCGAAGGCGAAACTGAAATGCGATATCACGCCAGCCTGGGAGAAGTATGCGGGATGCTTTCGATACGATCAATCTTCACTGAATTTGCTCATGTTCAACTCTTTCCGAAATCATAATCACTATTTTATGGATGTGGGGAAAATTACAAGGACCTATGATCATTATTAACAAGTTTCATGTTTTCTAGACTTCTATGTTGAGCTGTGTAGGTATTTTGATATTTGTTCAGGATTGTTTGTTACTGGTACACTATTGCAATGTTATGTTTGTCAACACAAATCACGCATTCATGAACTCAAAGCACCACACCTCTTTTCGAGTTTGTATGACGAGTTTTGGTGGTCATTTTTAGAATCGACTGATAAGATGGGATGGATACAGTTTGGGAAGATCAAAAGTTGAAAAATTTCGTTTGAGTTTATTAGATAGATCAAATGTTGGTTTATGTTTGGTTTATAGCATACGACGATTCTGAATACGGATGAGTGGCTGCTGAAACCGAATTTCGTGCAAGTGGGTTCACGATACGACGACGTAGTGCTGGTAAGAAGAAAATGATGGCCATGGGGTCAAGGAAGGGGAACATTGACACTGCCACAGCGGATGCCCAATAGACCCAGCTGAAGATTAAACCTTTTCATGTTCGAATTCTTAGCGTAGGCTCACTTCACAAAGTCAATCCTCAACGCGGCGCCATAAAAACTCAAGGAGCACGGCATGAAGCTGACACAAATTGGGATGATTGTCTGAATGGCCAACGCTTTGAATAGCTGTTTTTGCATTTGCGCCGTTTGCTTGCTCATCGTGATTGACTCGATGTTCAGGCCCCGGATGATCTTTAAAATGCTCAAGTTTTCCAGTAGTCCCCCCGAAACTCTCAGCTCACCTTGTACCCCAAAACAAAGTAGAGGATCATAGAGTAACTGGCGATGATAGTCAACAATAGAATTCCGGCCCAAGATCGTCCGACGATGGCTGGGGTGGTTTCCTAGAATTCAGACACAGTTTGAGGATAGTGATTCGGTAAACAAACTAACTGAAAATAAGCCGGCCACGAAGTTGATGTCGTCAATGCTCTCGTTGTATAGCTCCTTGAACGGAGCTCGAATGTAGTCGCGCATTTCGGGGGCGGAGTGAAGGCAGAAGAAGTCGATCTGAGGGAAGTTTTGTAGTCCTTATAAAACTTACTGGGAACTCACTAGAGACCATATGAACATGTGAAGGATGACATAGACAACTGAAGCAATGAGACCGTATGGCATGAAATACTCGTTGATTATGTTATTGCTGAAGTTTGAAGGATGAGTCATTCTAATCGTTTTAAGACGGACTTTTTCAGGGTTAGATATCTGAACAAGAAATGTACATTCAAAATGCCATAGGTGCCAGCAATGAAAGCGCATCGAAACGAGAGAGGGATTTCTCCAAAATCGGATCTCTGGAAAAGAAAAAGTTGGCTAGATTGTCATCCCTGAATCAAAAACTGACCACTGAAAACGGCCCCTCCACGATGTAAGTGACACAGGCGTGTCGGTAGTTGAACACTGACTGGAAATTTAGAAGTCAAGGTATTTTTCTCTTCTAGTGTTTTCTTCACTTACCACTGGAATCAGAAGGTCTGCTAATGAGGCGAACAAGTTGAAGATGGCAAAAAATACCAAGAGATACCGATAGTTTCCAAAGAGGACTTTTTTGTTGGAACAAATCAAGTAGATGAACACTGGATTGGAAATGAAGGAAAGAACGAAGGAAGCCTTTGGAATCGAATAGTGAGCCCAGTTGACGTACATTCTGGAAAGGAGGAACACTCTTGTGAAGAAACAGATTCAAAGAAGAACAACTTTGAGTGTATAGAGGGATGTTAGGCTTAGGCTAAGAATGATGCTAGGCTTGAGCTTATGGACATGTTAGGCTCAGGCTAAGATTGACGTTAGGCTTAGGTTTAGAGAGTTTTTTGGCTTAGAGATATGTTAGGCTTAGGCTTTGAGTGTTGTTAGGCTTAGTCTTACAAGCTTTTTTTAGATGATCTTTGAGAATTTTCTGGAAACTTGCGTTTTCAGCGTGATGAAAAGTACTAGTGAGCAAGTTTCCAGAAAATTCTCAAGTATCATCTAGAAAAACCTTGCTTGTTAGAGAGATGTTAGGCTTAGGCTTAGAAAGATTTTTGGCTCAGAAAGATGTTAGGCTTGAGCTTATGAACATGTTTGGCTTAGGCTCAGAGAGATGTTAGGCTCAGGCCTTGAGAGGTGTTAGGCTTACGCTTAGAAAGATGTAAAGAATTACTCTCAAATACGATCAAAACTAGACTATACCAAGAAACTTGAATGTTTTCGGTACATTCAATGCTTTCGTACCGCCTACTATTGCTCTCTGTTCCAAAATCCTAGACAATTCCCAACTGGGAGTCTGAGATTTTGTTATTGTGTATTCAAGAATGATGATGTTCAATCACTCTCATGTGTCGGCTTCAATCAGCAAAAGAAGGACTAAAGAGAAATGAGCAATGGGTTGCACCTTTCCTCGGAATGAATCACTCGGAAATGCAATGGACAATTGGCAATGAACAACGGATTTGCAGAGATCTAAAATTTGCAATCGAAGGTGTTCTGCTGTTCAAAATTTTATAAAGATCTCACAAAAACTCTCGAAACTTTTTGATGAGCACCTAGAAAAACAAACGCCTCTTCAGATGCCGCGCCAGGTGCCATAATGAATGAGCACTAGATGCTATTTTCAAAAACCATGACGTGAAATTTCAAAAGGAGTTTTCTGGCCTGTTTTTTGACCCGCTGGTTTTGATTTTGTGTCATTGATGAAAAAAGAGTGTGTTCTGTGGTGGGAGTTACCTTCATGACTTAGTTGGCTAATAGAACTTTGTCTTGGTCCGGTCACTCCTGGTCAAGTTTGTCAACCGTAAAAACTGAACATGCTCAAAGCTCATCCTATACATTTCTTCACTGGGTGACTTCTCAGAGCATCACACAAACTTGAAACCAAACTATAAACTATCTGTGTACACATTCTGATTATCGAAATATATGTTGCAACAGTTTCTTACCATACTCATAGTGTTAGGCGTTCCTCAACCACTCATAGCGAACAAAGTGTAAAAGCAGATTATGTGAGCAAAGTTAATAAAGATTCAGATGATAAACAGAAGAAAAATAAGCCTTTATAACTGGGGATATTGGAGCCTTGAAATAATTTTCAAGACGAGTGAGAGTTAGGATTGGTCACCGCTGAAACCGAGTATCGTTCCTTCGAGAAAGGCCTCAGAAGACGTTGGCGTAGGGCAGGTAGAAACAAAATAATAGCGATTGGATCGAGGAACGGGAACATTGAAACAGCGACTGCCGATGCCCAATAAACCCAGCTGAAAAAAATTATTCACTTACTATTAGGTGTTGCTGAGAACTGCAGATCAGAATATCAGACAGACAATTAACAAACTTGTCAACTTCTAATCGAAACCTGCAGCGACCTAACAAGCATCAAAAAGGTCTCACTTGACAAAATCTAGTTTGAGTGCAGCTCCATAAAAAGTGAATGAGCACGGCATAAAACTGACACAAATTGGGATGACTGTCTGAATGGCTAGAGCTTTGAAAAGTTGGACTTGCATTTGTGCAGTTTTGCGACTCATCGTGATTGACGACTTGGAGAGACTGGTGATAATCTGAAAACGTGTTGTTTTGATGAAAAACATAAAAAGGTACCTTGTAGCCGAACACAAAATACAAAACCATGGAATAGCTTCCGATAAATGTTAGCAGCAGAATACCAGCCCACGATCTTTGAATGATATCGGAAGATGTTTCCTGGAAACTTGATTGGCTGTAGACTCGATAATATAGAAAAACCGTTTACCGAAAACATGCCGGCAACAAAGTTAATGTCATCAATGTTGACATGGTATAGTTTCTCGAATGGAGCCCGTATGTAGTCTCGCATTTCCGGAGCCGACCGTAGGCATATAAAGTCAGCCTGAAGGGAGATGAAATTTTTAAATCAAACCTTCTAGACTCATCTTACCAACAACCAAATCGTCATATGCAGCAAAACATAACATCCCGATAAGACTAATCCATATGGCATGAAGTATTCGGTTATTAGTTGGTTAGTTGACCAGTGGTCCTGGTTCAGCGGCCTTTTAATGACGAAAAACACGATTTTGTACAAGAAAACTACTAGTTTATTCCAATCCAAGAACAACCAGCAATTAAAGAACAAAAATTATAAACAAACGCTTTGAAAAACCAGCAAAACAACGACTCTAAACTAGAAAAACCTCAGCGAACACAAACTCTAAACGTAAAACGGAGAGATGGGCGGTGCGCGAGATTGCCACGTGGCAGCGGGATAGCGGAGCGTCGTTGCGAGTATGTGCGTGTACCGTAAGAATGGGGTGTGAGTCAGCGGGCATGCCTCCGGCAACTTCCCCCTCCTCTCAAAGACCGGACCCCTGACCGGTGACAGATAGTCAGGTACAACGCCAACTCGACTTACATTCGACTCATAACCCTTTTTGCACTCGCTTAACCCTACTCCTTCACACCAAATTACTACACATAGAATTACTTAATTTGTCCTATTGACCTCAAAAAGCAAAATAATTGTTGTCCTATTGACCTTAACTCATTAAACAACACAACATAAACTGATAAATATTCGGCTCATGCGCCTCCTAATTTGCTCGATGATTCTTCATCCTCGGCTCCGAATCCTCCACTTCTGATCTCAGCCGCTCTACCAACGGGTGTCCTGGAATCGCCTTCTCCAGGTACTCGACCATCTGCTCCAAAGACCGCGGTTTCAACTCCGACTGAATCAGCGAAGTCTTCCTCGTTCCCACTGGCATCATCGGGTCCACCACCGTGATGTTCGCAACATTTTTCCATTGGTCTGTGACTTCTTGAACCTCGTCAAATCCACATTCCATTTTCGCTGGCACCACTACCACCTCGCGAACATCCTTGGCTATCTCTTCTACCAAATTCACGAGTGCCTTCAACTCCTTCTCCTTTTTAGTCCATTCCACCAGCAGCACAGCCTTCTCCACTTTTTCCCATCCAAACTTCTGTTTCCATGTCGGAATTGCTGACGTCCTCACTTCGAAAACCGCTTTACTCCTCAAACCCATTCTTTGTCCAACGAGAACATACTTCTCTTGGATTATCGGCTTCTGTGGTTGACTCCTCAACATCACTTCCTTCTTCAAGCTCTCCGCTTTTCTGTCTGAATTAGCATTATCCAATGCACTATTCTTTTCCTTCTTCATTTCTCGTTCTACTCTCTTCACTCCTTCTTTCTTATCCAGAGATATCACATTGACCACATGATTCTCTTTTTCCTCCGACGCCACCATTTTTCCATTGTGCTCCTTTGCACACCCACTCGTTGGTGATTTCTTTGTTCTCCAGTTCAACTCCACACCCATACTTGCGAATGCATTCGTTCCCAACAAGAATACATCCGACTTATTCTCCACGATCTGGAAAATCACATTCGCTGCGATCCCTCTCACTCGAATCACCGTCTTTAATTGACCCACAACTGCCATTTTCCTCTTTGACGCATCTATCAGCGACAACCCCGGCTTCGCCAACATCTGCACCTTTTCCTCCCAATTCTTATTCAGTCTACCCAACAATCCTGTTGAAATAACTGACACCACTGCTCCACTGTCAATGATGATCCTCTGCTTCTTTCCGAGAATCTCCGCTGTCTCTACCATCTTCTTTCCCGCACCACAGTCCTCTTCCTTTTTCCCGACTTCAACCACATTGAGCCATTTGGAAGTACACTGATTTGCCATGTGTCCAACACCTCCACAGTTGAAACACTTCCTCATATCTCCTGATCTACGCTCGCCCATATCGCGTCTTTCCACTGATTCTTCTCTGTCTTCTTCCTCATTCGATTTTTCTCCCGTCTCTGACTTTTCCTTCTCAAAGTCTCTTCTTTTCCACTTTTCTCCTCCGAAGTTTCCCATCTGCTGGTTCATCCGGAACTCTTCGTTCTCGTGCTGCAGAACGATATCCTTGAACACTTCGTACTGATCCTCCAGCTTCACTTCCAACCTCTTCGTGATCAGCACCCTGTGCAACAGCGCATCCTGGCTGATAGCCTTCACCAGCTTCGTGACCCTCAGCTGAGACATAGTCTCTTCTCCAATCTCTCCAAACGCCTTCTTCGACCACTTTTCAATTTCGATACAATACTCCCACATCTTCTGCTTTGGACTCCTTCTGAGTCCTTCAAACACATTCAGTGCCTCTGTCCTTGCATCACCCTGTCGCTTCCTCAACTTCTCTCCAAACTCCTCGAACAACTCCTTTATCGACCTTTCATGTCGATTTCTCAGCGATTTGAAAATCGATTTGGCCGGTCCTTTCAAGAATTGCGATTCCAAAATGGCCACCAATTCCTCATCCGACTCCGTCACGCTCTGATATTTCAACAGAAACGCTCTCCGGAACTCTCGAAATTCTCCAGACCCATCATACATCTTTGGTGCCGGCAACGCCGCTGCTCTCGCCGATGATCTCATGACTTCTGCCATACTCCTCACCACGTCTTCCACCATACTCTGCCTCGACCCTCTTGACGCGCTCTCCCATGAATCCTCTCTACGTTCCAGCTGACTCCTTTCCAGATGCGTGATTTGCTCCTTCAGACCCTCCGACGCACTCTTCTCTTTTGCCATCCCCCTTTTCAGCTTCTCGACCAACTTCTCCGCTTCCATCATCTTCTTCCTCATGTTCTCCACTTCGGCTTCACTTCTCTCCATCTCATCGGCTAACTCGAGACTCCTGTCCTCCAGAAGCATCTGCAGACATTTATTCGTCTCCCTCAACGCCTCATTTTCTTTTCCCAACTTCATTTTTTCTTCCTCGTTTTCATCTCCTGCTTTTTCACACTCCTCTCTCAGCTCTTCAACAGTATCCACTGCTCTTTCTTTCATCCATCTCAGCACTTGCTTCTGCCACCCGTCACAGCGAACTTCCTCGAATCGCTCTCTCAACTCCACGCAATACTCCTTCACCGGCGCCAGCATCAACTCCTGCTTTCTAGCGGCCAACGCGGTGTCTCCCAGCGCCGTCTGAATCTTCTCCACCACTTCTCCAGATTTCTCGATGAACTTTTTGAATCCTCTGATTCTCTTCATCCTTTCCCTCGCGCTCACTTTCATCTCCACCATATCGGTGAGATCCGACCCTAGCGACCCATCTGTTGTGCTGCCGGCTCCTCCAGTCTTCTGCTGTTGCCCCGCTCCAGCCACAACATTCTCTGCGTCGTCCATGTCCCTCCAATTATGCGATTTTCCGTAAAAATTTATCCAAATTTTACTTCAATTTCCCCTTGATTCTGCTTTCCCTGGATTCCAAACGTTTGTTACAACTTTGGTCTTCTCCTCGCCAATCAATCGATAAATACGCCAATTTATACAATTTTCGTAAAATTTATCCAAATTTTACTACTAATTCTTGTCTTTCCGCCGCAAATTTCAAAATCGATCGAGTTTTATACTCGCTCAATCGATTCATACGAAAATTCACAGACAAAAATACGAAAAAACGGTTCGGCCCCCAAGTTGACCAGTGGTCCTGGTTCAGCGGCCTTTTAATGACGAAAAACACGATTTTGTACAAGAAAACTACTAGTTTATTCCAATCCAAGAACAACCAGCAATTAAAGAACAAAAATTATAAACAAACGCTTTGAAAAACCAGCAAAACAACGACTCTAAACTAGAAAAACCTCAGCGAACACAAACTCTAAACGTAAAACGGAGAGATGGGCGGTGCGCGAGATTGCCACGTGGCAGCGGGATAGCGGAGCGTCGTTGCGAGTATGTGCGTGTACCGTAAGAATGGGGTGTGAGTCAGCGGGCATGCCTCCGGCAACTGGTTTCTGTTATGAGGGACACAATTACAGTAATAAGGTCTAATAGTAAGGTCCTCCTACTTTTTCAAAGTCAAGTATCTGAAAACAAAATGAAAATTCAGGATTCCATAGGTGCCAGAAATGAATGCACAGCGAAAGGAGACTGGTAGCTCTCCGTAGAGGGCTCTCTAAACTTTTTATAGGTTTTTTAATACATGGAAAATTTTTACGCTTGAGAATGGGCCATCAGCGATGAAAGTGTAGAAACCATAACGGTAGGTAAAGACGGACTGAACGAAAAGATTTTGTGGACACTTTTGAGGCGGGATACTTACCACTGGAATCATGAAATCCGTGAAAGAGGCGCATAGATTGAACACTGCAAACATCGCCAGAAGATTCCGATAGTTTCCAAATAGCACATTTTTGTTGGTGAAAATCAAGTAGACGAACAGTGGATTAGAGATGAGAGATAGAACGAATGAAAACTTTGGAATCCAATAATGCGCCCAGTTGATGTACATTTTGGTGAGTGAAATTTTCGAATTTTTTAGACGACGCAAACCTCCTTTATACCCTTTCCCGAAAAACATCAAAGAGCACGTACTCTTGAAATCAGATAGGTACAAAAAGTAAGAGAGTAAATTACTTTTTTCTTTCAGTCTTGTGATTCTTCGAAATAACTCAAATTCAGTCTATGTTCAGACTACATTATGAAAATCAGCGGAGCGTGAACCGGGAACAAGAACCAAAAACCAAGACAAAGTGACATCGAACTTTGAACAGGAAGTAATAAGGTAATGAAGACTCTCAGTTCCTTCGGTTCAAACTCCAGAATGTTCAAGTAAGGAGTCTAAATCTGTGCTTTTCGATGACATGACACAACTGTCTCTGGAAGAGACGACAGAATAATTCTCAATGGAGCGCGATCTCGAAATGTGAACTTATTCGAGCAGAGAGACACGCGCCATCCTACGTCCAAAAGTGTCTGTGTCTCTCACAAGAAATCTATCTCTCTTCACACAAACCCATGGTTCTTTACTGTCAGACTTTTTTTTCCTTATCCGATCGATCATCTCGGTCTTATTTACATCCCGCCTCCTCTCCTTCTTCACTTTCCCTCTTATTGCTCACCCAATCTTCACATCTCTTTTATGATTCATCCTCTCTCTATTGTTTTTGGCGGGAAATTTCGATCGACCTCAGATGACCTCTTTGTCGTGGTTGTTGTTCCATCTAATGTCCATTTTCGATCAGACGACTCCTCCCCCTCACATCGATGTTTTGGGCGGGAAAATGGATCAACCTCAGTTGGTCCTGTCAGTGGCCTTACTTACATACCGCCTCCTCTCCTTGTTCACTTTCCCTCTAATTTCTTTCTCAACCTTCACATCTCCTTTTTTATATTTTCATTGCTTTTTTTTGGCGGGAAAATCGGAAGACCCTGGCCGATCCTTTGTCTTCAGTCTCATTACTGCCCCGTTTATCCATTCCCTTACTCATTCTTGTTCCCTTTATTGCTTTCAATGTTTTGGCTGGAAAATCGATCAACTACAGCCAAAAATTTTCGTCATTATTATCCCAGACCGCTCTCCTCGCCACAATCATTATTGTTTTTATTTCGATCTTCCTTGTTCGTATTTTATTTGTAACTGCTTCTGAAATCCAAACATATTTATATTTTACAGGATAACCCAATCACGAGGACGTCTAGACGAAAGCTCGTGGAGCCCACCTATGAGGAGATGGTTGAGGTACGTTCTTTGAAAGTGTTCGGGTCTGACGTCAAGAGATGTTGAGACTAGAATTTTTACTGTTGCCTACCAGTTCAGAGCAGTATTTATTTTCAGGTGTCAATGAATCGATGGTGGATGACGATGGCTGATTGAAGGACCAGGATGATTTTTGCCAGATGGATCACCGGGAAGCGAATCAACGGCATGCCGGTTTCGATTAGAGAGGATCATCGAGACGTTATGTGAGTTTATGGTTTTGACGAAAAAGGTAGAGGAAACAGAGCAATAAGAACAAGAACATAGAACATAAGACAGGGTACTCTGAAATCACAACATGACATACAATCTAGGGATTCACCCGAGACATCATAGTTGGTGACTCTGGACGGCAGCGTCTATAGATGGTGTCTTACTACATGAACATAGAA
>LR543268.1:0-11104 GCA_900536305.3 Caenorhabditis sp. 40 LS-2015
TGCGCATCTGTAACTATCATGAAAAGTTTCTAAATGCACTGTTTTGACGTAGTTTTACTCAGATTTCCCGCTCGTCTTGAGAATGAGGAGAACTGGGTCAGCTTTGAAATCCAGTCAACACTAATTGTGTCTTTAGTAGGCGGTCCCTAGTATGCATCTATAACCATTATACAAGGAATCAAAATGGCCTATTTTGACCTAATTTAACTTAGATTTCCCGCTGGTCTCGAGAATGAGGGTTTCAGGCCATTTGGAACTGTTTGAGACTACTTCAATCCCGGAGAAATCCGTGAAGTGAGGTGAAAATATTTCAGAGAATTGTCCATGTATTCGATAAGAAGTTCACCGCCTGGAAATCCATAAAAAAAATAGTAATCAACCCATCTGCCAAATTTCAAGTCATTTGGTTCTGCTTGAGACTACTTCTATCTTGGAGAAATGCCAGACAAACAATTTTCACAATTCCAGGCTAATGATGATTGTGTACCTGATTGTTGTTCCTCTTTTTATGTTCACCTACCTGACTTTTTAGCTGTTTTCATGCAAACAAATCAGCTACAAAAATAGATTTAGAGTTGTTAATATACCCACAATTTTCAAAAAGATCGGGTAGCTAGGAACAATTTTTCTAATTCTCAAAGTGAACGGTTTTGCTGTGAAAATCAACAAACGCTTCAAACTTCTAAGAAGTGCTGTAGATGATTATGAAAACACTATTCCAGCTTCTCATTCTTCCGTTTATTAGAATTTTTACGGATCGAAAACCTGGAAATCTTCAATGCATCAACTATGCGTCACCGACCGCCTTCATCATTATACAGGAATGTATACAATTTTAATCCTAATCATTCAAATCTTTCTTTTCCATGTTTCCATTCTAGTCTTATCATGTTACCTCTCGACATCATAATAATAATAATAATCCTCCCGGCGATTCCCGAAATACGCCCTGTATCTATCAATTAGTCACCTCCACTTGTATTATTCTGATTTAAATCATTCTACATTCATTTGTTTCACCAGAATAGTATTGCAACCTTACATAGTTTCTCTTTTTTTCATTAAAACTGATTTCCGAAAATAATAGTTCAGGTAAAGATGTCTGATGATACCTACCGTAGCTCGATCAGTTCGAGACCATCCTACAACAGGACATCAACGCATAGTTTCGGATCACCCGGATCGGGCAACCGTGTTTTGAGAATCGTCACTGAGACATCGACTTCTTCTACAGCCAGCGGACTCTCACCATTCGGACAAACCGCTGCTTCTGTAATTCGTGATGATCGTGAACGTGAGAAAAAGGAAATCACGGAGTTAAACGACCGTTTCGCTGGATACATCGAAAAAACAAGATTTCTGGAAGCACAAAATCGAAAACTTGAGAAGGATCTGCAAGTTTTGGAAGAGAAGTCAGGAAAGTCGAGTGGATCCGTGAAGATTATTTATGAAGTCGAAATATCGAATGCGCAGAGTGTTTCAAAAAAGACTTCGAGACACGCCGAGGAAGCAGAGGAAGAAATTTCAACACTGCAAAAACAACTTGACGAAATTCGCGAGAAGTCAGTTTTTGTTTGAATATGCCATCACGTATGCAATCAAGTTTCAGATTTGAAGAGGCTCAACGTGGACGCTTTGGAGATCGGTCGAAGATTGATGAACTCCTTGTTGAGTTTTCAAAACTCGAGGCTGAGATTAACCTCCTCAAAAGACGCATTGCTCTTCTTGAGGAGGAAGTGACTCGTCTCAAAAAAGAGGAAAAGAGGCTCCACTCGGAACAGCACCAGGTTCGAACTGTGAGTTCTTTCGAGTTTTTATCCTCTTCAACCACCATTTTTATTCAGAGTCTCGACCAGGAAACTCTGATTAGTCTTGATCATCGGAACACTGTGAAGACACTGCTGGATGAGATTGAAATCATGAAAGCAGGATTTCAAGCTGAGCTCAAAAATCTTCAAGGCGAGGCTGTTCGTGACACCACCAATGAGAATCGCCTACTTTTCAAAAACGAGTTGGCGAATGCTATGCGCGACCTTCGAGCAGAATATGAACAGATGATGAACCAATACAAGAACGAGAAGGAGTCGTGGTATAGAATGAGTGTTCAAGAGATCAACACACAATCGAATCGCCAGAATGTGGAGCATAATCATCAGAAGGAAGAGGCCAAAAGACTCAAAAACCTACTAGCTGACCTTCGTGGAAAACAATCTGACTTGGAGATTGAGAATATGCGGCTTCAAAGAGATAAGGAAAACATCATAAATCAACGTGATGATGACGAAAGATTCCATGAGGAGAAATTCAAAAACTTACAAGCCCAAATCGACAAAGAAAATGAGGCAAATATCGCTCTCATGTTGGACCTGCAAATGCTACTTGATGCGAAACAGAACCTGGACGGAGAGATCAAAGTATACAGAAAGATTTTAGACAAAGAAGACGATGTTGGCTTGAAAGAGCTCATTGAGAAAGTCGTTCGAACTACTGCTATCAATGAAGTCGCTGAAACCGAGACGATGCGTGTTGTGAAAGGAGAGCATTCGAGCAGAAAGTCGTATCAAAAATCTGCAAAGGGAGTCGTCAGTATTGAGGTAACTTGTCTCATACATAATGGTCGGAGTTTTTGTCTCCCACATTTTTTTTAATTTTTCCAACACCATCATTTTTTTAGGAGGCCTGTCCTGAGGGTAAGTTTGTTGTGCTGAAAAACACGAGCAAATCGAAAGAAGAACCTCTTGGTGACTGGAAACTGAAAAGGAAGATTGACGGAAAGCGCGAGATCGTCTTCACATTCCCATCCGATTATGTCCTCCATCCCTCGAAAACTGTCAAGGTAGGTTACTTTCATCGTTTCCGAATTATGCGAAATCCAAGTTGAACCTGTCAGGTATAAAACACTTTAAATTGGTTTCTCAGAATGAGATGTTGTTGTGTGTGTGTGTGTGTGTGTGTGTGTGTGTGTGTGTGTGTGTGTGTGTGTGTGTGTGTGTCTCTGTTTCTCACTCGGCCCCCCACCATTCGGCGGTGTGTTTCTATGTCGAATTGATAATCTAATGCGCGATTGCGTTTGGGTGTGGCAAGGTCACTCGACCGTTTCGTCGTAATGACAGGACATGGGGTCGGATGAGAAGGAGAAGAGAAGTGATAAACAAGTCAATAGAAGTAAGACACCGGGAGAGAATGAGAGTGACAAAAAGTGACTAACCCAAGATTAACTTCAAGTTATGAACAAATGGCTGAAATGAAAAAGGGTTCACGGAAATTTCACAAACCTAAATTTGAGATTTTCGCTCGAGGACACGGAGTTGCCAACGAACCAGATGTCTTAGTTTTCGAAAGCGAGGACACCTTCGGAATTGGATCAAATGTGCAGACAATTTTGTACAATAGTAATGGAGAGGTAAATCTGAGAGTACCCAGTCGAAAAAAAAAGTATATATTTTACAGAAGCGTGCGACAGTATCTCAACGTCAAAGCCATCATTCATCGAGTGCGCAAGGATAATTTATTTTTTGTCAAAGATATTCAGATGTAATTTTTTTTCTCACAGTCGTGTTCCATCAAACTCTCTTTGTATTCAGTCATTGCTCCTTCATTCTGCAAGTTTCTTCCCCACTTTCCTTCTTGGAGGTTTTCCAAAACCTCTATATCCAAAAACACTAAAAACCTCTCCATTCTATTTACCTTGTTGCAATGTCAAATTTAACGCGGTTTTGATATCCATGAACTATTTCTACATTTATAACTTCTCATTGTTACAATTTTCAACTTTTTCCCTTCCCCACTTTTACATTGTATCAGGGTACAGAATAATACCTCTAATAAATACTGGGTTGACTAATAGTCATCGAAACTGTACTAAACGATATCTTTGTTGATATCATCCTCCCACTGATTAGGTTCTTTTTCCGTCAGAAATGATGCATCAAGAAACGAATCGTTCTCAATTCTCGACGCAGTTCCGATTCCGTCGCCGTTTTGACTGCTACACACACACACACACACGACTCCCGAGATAAGAAAACGCAATCCGAGAATTGATGGCTTCCGTTATTCTGATTTCTCGCAAATCTCCTTCCATTCCCATTCATCCAAACAGTGGTCAGCCGAGAGAATAGAAGAAGAAGAAGAACTCATTCTGGATGGTGAGACGTACAATAACATTTATTCGTCCCATTAGGCCAATGGGGACAGTCTCTCTGTTTGTGTGTTGCTGTCTCTGCAGATAACCTTCCCAGTCTTCTCGAATTAACGATCTCTTCTCGACTTGATCCTGTTATCCGGTCTTACGCTATTACTTTTTTGTTTGAATCCGTGTGAGAGAGATATGGGATAGAAAAGGAAGAGAAAAAGGCTTGGCTTTTATTTTGACTCATTTACTTATAATGTGTCGAAGTCGTTTGTTGCCTTCTCACTTTGCACGGATCACAATATGGGTTTCTGAGAGCGGCAATTCGAATTTCAGCGCGATGTACTCTGAATATATCAGAAAAGTTGGAGTAGATGAAACAAGATTTATACAACTCAAAACATTCAAGTTTCTAATCAAAAGTATTATGTTGATGTGTTCCTGTACGTTTCTTTAGCTTTCATTGTTTTATTCATTTTTTTCATAAGGTTATTTCTGAAAGTCTTTTCATATTGTTTTGCAATGCTAAAAAAAAATACTACTCTACTAATTTGGTTTTTGGGAATTTGGAAATTCATCAAAAACTTTGAGAAACCAGTTACAAAGCAAATATTTTTAGAGAACCAATAAAAAAGATGAAACAAGTTTCGTTAGTTTCTTTGAAGTTTTCCGATATTTGATCATTGATTGTTCTTGTCTTCCACATTTCCAAAACATCCCTTCACGATCTCATTCCCTCCAACCCATTTGATGATCGTCTGAATTCGCGATATCTGTCACCTTATCTGTCAATTAGTCACCTTGATTTATATCTGATCGTTATGAATCCATCACCATTTCAACTATATATCGGTTGATTTGAATAATGAAGTGGCTGAACTGAACAGTCATCCATCATGACCACACCCAATCGTTTTTCAACTGACTCATTCCCCACTGGTCCATCCTTAACGACGCCCTTTTCTGGTAGAACAATTATTCACATCGAGAACATGTCCATCCGTCTTCTTCCCTTCTCTCCTCCCTCTTCTGTCACTTTTGCAATTCCAATTCCATCACTGATGGAGGCGGGGATTCAGAATGGATAACGGAGTGAAAGAGTGGCTAAGAAAAAAAAACGATAAATTGAAGAAAACCGCACCCTTCCATCATCTTCTCCTCATACTGCGAAACGCCTGCCTATCTTCTGCCCCTCCCGATTCTTCAGCATACACCTTCTTCGAGTATAAGAGGTTGTATTCTTGCTGGAGAAGACGTTACTGTTGAGAGGTCTTTTTTTGTCTTCCAGTTTTCAAATTTCAAGTTTCTTTTTCATCATAGGTGTGGTCCGAATTGGAGGAGTGTTAGAGTAGGGTGTGTCTATCTATTCTTCCTTCAATTCATACATACATTTCGCTAAATTATATTTTCATGTTACTTCTACACTCTCTACTTTTGTTTTTTACGTAATTCCGATTTCATTGTTTTGCAAACTTTATTTTCTTCAGCAAAAATGTCTGACGACACTTATCGCAGCTCAATCACCTCGAGACCATCATTCAACAGAACCGTCACTTCTAGTACGCAGAACTATGGAACTCCAGGATCCGGAAACCGTGTTCTCAAAATCGTCACCGAGATGTCCTCCTCTTCGGTAGCCAGCGGACTCTCTCCATATGGTCAGAATGCCGCTTCCACAATTCGTGACAACCGTGAGCGTGAGAAGAAGGAAATCATGGAGTTGAACGACCGTCTAGCCGGATACATCGAGAAAGTTAGATTCTTAGAGGCCCAGAACAGAAAACTCGGAGCGGACTTGCAAATGCTTCAAGGAAGATTTGGAAAGAGCACTGGATCGGTCAAAGTGATGTACGAGCTTGAGATTACCACTGCCCAGACCGTCGTTAAGCAGACTGGAAAGGACAAGGAGGAAGCTGAAAGAGATATCCGCAAATTGCAAGAGCAGTTGGACGAGTTCCGTAAGAAGTGAGTTCCGTCCTTGAGTTCTTCGTTATTGAAAGAGCTAAAGAGGTTTAACAGACCCTGGTAATCTATGAAGTGAACGATCAAATTCATATTGTTGTACTTAGGTGGGAAGAGGCTCAGAGCGGACGTGCTGAGGACCGTTTGAAGATCGACGAGCTTCTCGTCACTCTTTCCGGACTAGAAGCCGAGATCAACCTTCTCAAGAGACGCATTGCCCTTCTTGAAGAAGAAATCGCACGTCTTAGAAAGGAGAACGCTTGGCTTCAAGCTGAACTTCAACGCGTCCGAGTGGTAAGCAACAGCATCTATGTTCACAGACACCAAACATGAACCTTTTTTCCAGCAACTCGACCAGGAGACTCTTCTTCGTATCGATAACCAAAACAGAGTCAAGACTTTGTTGGAGGAGATTGACTTCATGAAGAGAGGATTCGATTCTGAGCTCAAGGATCTTCAAGCCATGGCTGCTCGTGATACCACCAGCGAGAACCGCGAGTTCTTTAAGAATGAGCTGGCCAATGCTATCCGCGACATCCGTGCTGAATATGAGCAGATGATGAATGGAAACAAGAGCGAGTTGGAGTCCTGGTACCAGTTGAGAGTGCAAGAAATCAACACTCAATCCAACAGACAGAATGCTGAGAACAACTACCAGAAGGAGGAGGTCAAAAGACTTCGAAACCAAACTTCTGAGCTCCGTGGAAAGCTTTCCGATTTGGAAGGCAGAAACGTCCTTCTTGAGAAGCAGATAGAGGATCTCAACTATCAGCTTGAGGATGACCAAAGATCCTATGAAGCCGCCCTGAACGACAAGGACGCCCAGATCCGCAAACTCCGTGAAGAATGCCAAGCCCTCATGGTTGAACTCCAGATGCTCCTCGACACCAAGCAGACATTGGACGGAGAGCTCAAAGTGTACAGAAAGATGTTGGATGGAGAGAGTGATAACAACGGACTCCGTCAACTCGTGGAACAAGTCGTTCGCACCTCTGCTATCAATGAAGTCGCTGACACCGAGACGATGCGTGTTGTGAAGGGAGAGCACTCGAGCAGAACATCTTATCAACGATCCGCCAAGGGACACGTTGCCATCAAGGTAAACCTCGAATTCTTCTGAAATGGATGCAACTTTTTGTTTCAGGAGACCTCCCCAGAAGGAAAGTTCGTCATCCTCGAGAACACCCACAGAGCGAAGGAAGAGCCTCTTGGAGACTGGAAATTGAAGAGAAAGATTGATGGAAAACGCGAGATCGTTTTCACATTCCCATCTGATTATGTCCTCCATCCATTCCAATCTGTTAAGGTGAGTTTTCAGTCATTCATTGTTTTGTATGTCTTTCTTAGCCTACGTTTCTCTCTTGAATACGGAATTCCTTTCTCACCAGAAATCGTAAGATATATAACATTGCCACCAAGTATTTCCAAAACCAGGGTGATGCGTAATAGTTGATTGTGTTTGGGTGTGGCAAGGTCATTCCGTCGTTTCCTCGTAACGACGGGACTCGGTGTTGAATAGAAAACGGAGAAAAATGATAAACAAGTCACTAAGAGACAA
The DNA here is from genome assembly GCA_900536305.3 of Caenorhabditis sp. 40 LS-2015. NCBI lineage: Eukaryota > Metazoa > Nematoda > Chromadorea > Rhabditida > Rhabditidae > Caenorhabditis > Caenorhabditis tribulationis. The sequence continues at coordinate 7,653 of LR543268.1, forward strand.
AATCTATGAGAGGAATTAGAAAATGAGTAACGCAAATGAAAAAAAAGTGTTCACACTTTCAGATCTTCGCACGCGGAAACGGAATCGCCAACCCACCAGATGTCCTTGTCTTCGAAGGAGATGACACATTCGGAGTTGGAGCTAATGTGCAGACGATCCTCTACAACAATAAGGGAGAGGTAAACTAACCTTTTCTTCTTACAATTATCACACAATTCACGATTTTCAGGAGCGTGCCACCCACATCCAACGTCAAAGCCAACAGACGACCACTGCCTAAATCTAGCTTTCCGCTTGAGCTAATAACTGTTTTCTTCTCTTTGTACCAGAAATCTGATCCAATTCCTGTCCTGCCTGCGCCCGCATTTCCCGTTAAATTGCAACGTTTATTTCTCAACTTTCTTTTCAGTACTCATTTTCCTTCAAAAATAAATATGCATTCCATTTGAAATGGCTCCTTAATCTTTGGAATTTGAAGATCACTATTATTTTGATGTAAGTTTGAAGAAAAGAGTGGACAGATCAATATGATAACGTGATCGAGAGCAAACATAATCAGACGGGTTGGCCATGTAAGAACTAAACCCTGATAAGAAGAGAAGGTCCAACCCGGTTGGCGTTATCAAACAGCACGCGACAAGAAATACCAAGTCAGCCATTCGCATTTACTCGTTTGAGAGCAGTTGTCGCAAAGTGTGAGCAGTGGAAGAATGGGCAGTCTTTATTATTCAGGTGAGTCTGTTTTTGTGGACCGTTTTTGCAACTCGTCATTCTTCTTTTTCAAATCCTATCGAGTTGGTTTAATAAAGCCGATACTCCTAAAGGTTGCTCTTTTTTTCACACTTTCAATCTTTTTCCCTTCCCTCCGCCAGATTCAAACTGCGAACAGGTGAAAAATGAAAATTTTGCCGGCCTTTGGCTGTTGCTCCTCCTTCCAAAATGTCTTTCTATTTTCGCATTTTTGACTGGCGTTTCCTGTCAAAAAGTGCTTATTCACTATTGATAACTGTCGTGAGACTCTCAAAAGTGGAGAACTGCTGATAAGACAGAGGTGAAAGTCGTGAATTGCATCCCGGAAATAGCTCCGTTTGCCATCGATTTTCTCCTCGTGTGCTCTACCTATTTCCTACTTGTTATTCAGATTCAAAAATGGTCCGCAAGGATGAAGTCTCCTGCAACGTAGTCGTGGGAGACGACAAGAAAACCGTAGTGAGTCTTGTTTTCATTTTTTATTGATAACGATGCAAGCTTTTACAACACCTTGAGGTCATGTTCCAGGTGTATGGAGTTCGTATCGGGAATGGGCCGGTTATGCAGAAAACTTATGAGGAGTATGAGCGATTCTTCAATACGGTGGGTTACAACTGTGTTCTTACTTGATATATTCTCATTTTTCAGATGCAGGACATGATTCCAGCTACACTGTTCATTGCGCCAAAGAAAAAGATCTTTCAAACTGGAACCAAGTTTTTTGAAAAGAGAAGACTCTGGATTCTGGTCATTTGCCAGCACCTTGTTGATAACCAAACGAAAAGGTAATCAGATTAAAAGTTTATGAACCCGATGTTATCTTTGATTTTTAGCGAAGACGTGCGCCGATTCTTCCACATCGAAGCTCCAGATGATGATGATAACAACGTGGATTTGGGACCTAGTGAGAGAAAAACGTGAGGGTTTGTTGAGAAGTGTGTTCTGACCAAATCCAATTACAGCGCCACCGCCAATGATTTCGACTTTTTGACCACTATTGGAAAGGGAAGTTTTGGAAGAGTGTATCAAGTACGTCACAGAGAAACCAAGAAGATTTACGCAATGAAGGTGCTCTCAAAGGAACATATTCGAAAGAAGAATGAGGTGATCAGAACTATTATCACAGAAGAGCACACAAAGTTTATTACAGGTCAAACACGTCATGGCAGAGCGCAATGTCCTCATTAACAACTTCAAACATCCATTCCTCGTCTCTCTGCACTTCTCCTTCCAAAACAAAGACAAACTCTATTTCGTTTTGGATCATTTGAATGGTGGAGAGGTAAGTGTTATACACATATTTTCCACCTGGTGACCAGTTAATCTAGCTTCAATGTTTCAGCTGTTCTCCCACCTTCAACGCGAAAAACACTTCAGCGAGTCTAGAAGCCGATTTTACGCCGCTGAAATAGCATGTGCACTTGGCTATCTTCACGAGAAGAATATTATCTACAGGTTTAGTTTTCTTTCCACATATTCAATCTGCAGTCGTGGCGTTTTCAGAGACTTGAAACCCGAGAATCTCCTTCTTGACGACAAGGGTTACTTGGTGCTGACTGACTTTGGATTGTGCAAGGAGGACATGCAAGGAAGTAAGACGACGTCTACGTTCTGTGGAACTCCAGAATATCTCGCACCTGAAATCATTCTGAAGAAGCCATATGATAAGACTGTTGATTGGTGGTGCTTGGGATCCGTTCTGTATGAGATGATTTTTGGATTGGTGAGTGTTTGCGTTCTCCGGCAGAAAAGTATTCACTTGAGACCAAGAAGTTTTTGTTCTTTCACATAAAAAGCTGATATATTTTTGAATAGAAAACGTTTCAATAACTCAAATATTCTCTTATTATAAAATCAAACTGAGTTATTCGCTGATTGATTAAATTTAGATTGATTAAATTCAGAAATATATCTCCAAATCAATCAGCCCATGTCCTTTCAGCCTCCATTCTACTCGAAAGATCACACCGAGATGTATGACAAGATAATCAATCAGCCGCTCCGCCTCAAGCACAATATCTCGGTTCCATGCAGTGAGCTGATCACCGGTCTCCTTCAGAAAGATCGTTCGAAGCGTTTGGGACACAAGAACGATTTTCGTGACATTCGCGATCACCCATTCTTCCTTCCGGTAGACTGGGACAAATTGCTGAATCGAGAACTGAAGGCGCCGTTTATTCCAAAAGTGAAGAATGCGATGGACACTTCTCAAATTTCGAAAGAGTTTGTGGAGATTCAAATTGATCCGGGTATGGTTTAAAATTCAATTTTGACACATTGAGGGCTGATGAATAGTTTCGAAATGTTCCTTCATTGCACAGAATGACTATTGATAGGATAAGATGTGAGATGAGAAGATAACACCATCTTCTTTACATACTGGGGATCTTTAGACATGAATCAGTGCTCAGACTTACCTGGTACACAATGATTGTGCTTCATACGTGAAAGAGTAACATCCATGCATATATACATCCACACACAAACACATACACATGCATTTATACATACAAGTTCGCAGGAACCAAGCACATACACCGCTAATTAGGGGCCAGGGCGTTGCTCGCATAGTCTCACACACTCTTTTAGTTACACACAGACACACACACCCCCTTCGACAAGTCTCACCCAACACGGGGCAACGAGGGCTTTCCCTCGGCTCATAAACCCAAAACCCCGCCCTTTATCCCCCCCCCCCCCCC
>LR543268.1:11152-74850 GCA_900536305.3 Caenorhabditis sp. 40 LS-2015
TTTTCCCCCCCCCCCCCCTTTTCTTCCGCGTATTCTTCGTTTTGGGTTTCAGCTTCGTTGGCGCCACAACAACTCGCTGTCACTCATCGTGACCATGACTTTGAAAACTTCACATTCGTCGACACTAATCGAGCGATGGTTTGAGAAGAACACGAAGTCTCTGGAACCGACGCTTTTGATTTTCAATAAGTTTTGCTTTTTTCTTCTTTTTCTTCTCTAATCTACAGCTTATTTATCCCTTGACTCATGAATGCCTTCGTTACCATTTACATCTATATTTCTTTCCTCTTTCTCCATATTTTGTTTATTGTTTGCTTTTCCCCCTTTCCTCACTTGAAATAAAATCTCTGGTCTTTGAAAATTACCGCTTCTTAAATATTCGCCACTTTTCAAAATTGTTTCTTTTTTCTTCGTCTCAGACAAAAGAAACATGATCAGTGAGCCGAAGAAGTTGTTTTATAATGCATACGCATACTTAAACTTGGCACGGATCCAAAAGGGAAAAGTCAGTTACCCATCACATTGCAAACAAAAATGAGCAAAAAACATTTCCTTCTTTCAACTTGTACTTTCAACCGAAGTCTTCAACAGAAGCAGTTTCCGTCAGCAAAACTGTAATTTTTTTTTCTGAGAATCCAGTTATTATATCGTGTGTAGTTCTAACATCCGACTTTTGAAAAAGTACACATCGTAAAAACATAAATCATTGAGATTAGAACTTTTAATAATACGCTGATTGAACTTTTCCCCAATCATACAACTCTCCTGCTCTCCACGCCCACCTAATCAGCCTTTCTGGGCATAATTGGAGGTTTGATACTCCCCTCCGAAACCTGGTGCATTTCTCCTCCCCCTTCTCCTTCTCTTTCCAATTTTTCATTTTTCTTGTGTCCATTTCTGCCATTCCAGCCCGAAAAAAACCCAAGAGCATTCCATTGGAATTGAAGAATGCGGTGGCCGAATGGGCGAAGTGAGACGCAGAACGTCGGAGGGGTGGCGACGAAAACCCAGGAGAAAGAGACAATGCGAGTTTTTCATATTCAGAAGCAAAGACAAAAGCGGGGGAGAACGTCCAGACACCATACCAGGGAAATGAGATGAGAAGAAGTCGCGAACCCTTTCGAAGGGTACCTGACATTTGACAAAAAAGTGCAACTTTTTTCTTGTGTTATACCTTCAACTCCCTTATTCTTTTCATTCTCTCTACCTACATTTCTACTTTTCCTTTTGCCCCGATCGCCATGCTAATCATTCCCTCAGCCACCTGCGTCTGGTCATTTCAGACACATGTGTAGCTTAGACATGGCTTATCCTTTTTCTTTCCTCCTAGCATATTTGTTCTGTTCAGTTCTTTGGATAGTTTTTCTGTCTCAAAATTAAAGCTCTTGACAAAAAAAATTTATGTGGAATTAAAAAAAAAACCGTCATTTTCTGTACTCCGTTCCTAGTGAAAGGTAAAAATAAACTTCTCGAACGAACTTTTTTATCCGTAATTGGCGCCAACAAAATTTGTAAAGAGCGATTCAGAATCTGAAACGAAAATCAAATGAAAATAATTTTTTTGGCTTACAACCGCAATGCTTTTCGTCGTATGTTTGGAACTCGTGGATTTAATTTCAACTTGACCGATCAGAAAAGTTCTGCTGGAGTAGCCGAGGAATCAAATTTCCAGAGTTCATGAATAATCTGAACTCCCCGAAACCGAACCCTCTAAATTTATCATCCCTACCCTTTTGTCCCCAGACTACAACTATTCCTTATCAATGTGTGCACTTTCAGCCATCCGCTTTCGGTTTCATCTCTCTCTCTCTCTCTCTCTCTCTCTCTCTCTCTTCGTTTTTGACAACATAGTTCACATTGATATCTGCCTGAGTACGAACTTCCTATCGGATTTCACTTTGATCCCCTCTCACAAAATCGCTTCCGTCTGGTAATCGGTTCAGACTTTATTCATGTTTTTTGATGATTAGAAGATTTTGAAAAACTGAAAATCTGTGTGAAGATGGTTGAAGTTTCAAAAATGGAAAACACACACAAAGAAAAAACCAAATTCTAGAAACAGAAAAAGTTTCAAATTACCATTTGACTTTTTTCTTCTTTTATTCTTCCCTTGTATCCCTTCTTCCTGATCTCCTCTTTTTCTTCTTCCTTTTCTCTTTTCTTCACTCTCTACCAAAACGAGAATGGTTGCTATGCCCTGTCCCATAATTCTTTCACTTTAATTGTCTTTTCTTTATTCTCTTTGTTTCTTTTTTATATTTCACCTGCTCGGCGAAGAAGTCTCCGAACATTTTTCATTTCTCCTTTGTTCAGAATTTCGTCGTCTCCTTCTCCGTCCGTCTCGGAGGCGCCCTCCTCCTTCTTGCTAACAACACCGAGAAGCAATGAAAGTGAGGTAGACATGGATCTTGACGAGCTCTGGCCGTACACAGTACAATCCACTATTCTTCTTATTCTCTTCATCATATGGATGTGAGTTTTTCCAAGTCTACATAAATGCACTTCAGTACAATGCTCTTTTCTTATCACAAAGAGAGTGAAAAGAAAACCAAAGTAAAGAGAACTACTCAAAACCTAATTCTCTATTATTATAGGATTATCGGCGTGTTTGTGGCAAGGGAAGTGCTGTTAGTACTGCTGGATCACCGAAAGATTAAGTGAGTCTGTTTTTCAAGATTTGTCGCTTTTCGAAATGCAAAAACACAAACTATCATCCATCAAATGAACGATAATTAGAGTCAGATGGCTAAGCGGGCCCCGAGTTTGACTTTTGGATGAAAACAAAATTTCGAAAATTTGATGAAGAAACGGATAGGATTTTGCTGCGTGGTGGTGGGTGCAAAATGCGGTGTTTTTGCATCAAGGTCTGTTTTTTTAGGATGGAGATATAATTGGAAAAAGCAAATTTGTACAATAAAGTAGTGTTTGGAAGAGCTGAAAACAGGAAATTCAAGACGTCATAGAAAAGATAGAACAAAAAGAATATCGTTTTGGGTTATTATTTGAAGAAATCAGATTAACCGGTTGAGCAAAGGGGAAATAATTATAACCTGAAAAAGTGGAAACGTTCATTTAGAACAACATTTCTAAGTAGTCGTGGTCAAATAAGAACCATTACTAGTTTGACAACACTATCAGGAGTAGTTACAAAACCACTAAAAAGTATAGAGAATTCTGTGATTTTCAAAAATGGATCATAATGTTTCGACTACTCAAAAAGTTGCGGGGTTTTTGAGCAACCTTAGATCTTTGTTTTCACAGTTGATACCACCGATAGGTCGCCATAAAGATGAGAGATACAAGTATGTTAGAAATTGAGACCACGGTTTTCGTTACTAGATCTCAAACCAACATTTGAGATCTAGTGAACGAGAACTTTTTCATGTTTCAACAATATTCAGACGAAGTTGTCAAAAACTACCCTTCAGAGTTGCTACACGAACCCACAAATTTTCGAAAACAAATTTTTCCCAGTACTCAATAACAAGAATTTTCAATCACTTCGCACTTAAAAGTACAAGATTTTATAATATAGAACTTTTGTTTTCAACTACACAACCGCTGAATGCTTGAATATCGCTGCCTATTATTTCTTTGAATAGCCAACTTTAGAAGAACAATAAGCGTTTCTGACGTCATTTCTGATTTTCAAAAGCTCGAAGTTTCTGTTCAAAATGTGTTGAATAACTAATATCTGAGGCCCACACGTTTTCACACACGCCCTGAAAAACATCTCGATTCACCTGCACCCACTTCCACACATTCACACATGCAACTAAATTATGGGAGAATTTTGCAGACGAAAACCGTTGCGAAAGAAAAAGTATAACGGAGCTTACAGTGTGAAGAAGAAGCGATTCGTGAAGGAGAGGGACTATGAAGTAGTGGCGAACGGAGGCACTGAACTTGTGTGATGAAAAACTGATATAGTCATTTGCGAGAATTTATCATTTTTGGGACCCACGTGTATTCGATTGTTCTCATTTTCGTATATGTAATTTGATGATATGAAACGTATTTTGTTCACTTTCATTGATGTTTCCTGAATGTAAAACTGTGATTTTCTTTTTTTTTGTTGGTATGTAAAGACATCCAATTTCTTACGTATTATAGAATAATGAAATTTTTCATGGGAAGGCTTCTGTTTTCTTTTCTTAACATCTTCTTCAGATTCACAACTATTGGAAAGCTACGAGAGGACTGAAAGAAACAAGAAAAAATAACTTTGAACTAGAAGAAAAATAATTTTCTTTTTGTGCAGTGTGGTCAATATCTATATCTCACCCCCTTGATTTTTAGAATGCAGTAAACGAAAAGAGATAGCAAAAATCTGTAAACGCTATTCGATTTCTGAACTGTTCGGTGAGTATTGGTTCCAGTCAAAACCAAGTTTGTATAAAGTCCCGTTTGTATTCTCTACGGCTCAGTCTGGACTGAATTCGAAGACTGTTTTCAAAAGTTCAAATACTTTTGAATACGTTAAAAATGAAACTCGAAAGACCAACGACCCGAACAAAACAGGATCTCACGTTGTCTGTTACAAGTTTTCATTGTAAACTGAGATGGACCCAACTTTTAGATGAGCTCAGTAGATTCGACAGGAAACTACCAACAGCGTCGATCTGTTTGAAGACAGTCACACTCAACGAGTGGCTAAACTTGAGATAATTCTCAAGTTTCAAGAGTTTTGGTGATTGTTACTTTTTTGATTATCATTGTTCAGGCTGATCTATCAAAGTTCTCCTCAGCAATATTCTTTTTGGTTTCTCACATATTTTGTCCCTCGTACTAGCAATTTTTCATGTTTTTCTGTTTGTTCTTCTTGTATAAAAACTGAAGAAAATCATGTGAAAATCATCGAGAAAGCAGGGAAGAGATACACAATTTTTTGATAGGCGAATATAAAATTTGCAGGCCATTCCAAATCAATCATAAAACATAAAGAATCTTGTGGTTTTGCGCTCCATTCAGATGCCCTCCGATTTTATACCTGCGGATATATAAAGCTGTTTGTTGCACAACTGCAGAAGACTCGAAACGGACCAACAGATAGCACTGCTTCAAGATAAGATTTCAGATCGAGTTAGAATGTCAGATGATACAGTGGAGAGAAGTGGTGACGGCCACGTTGTTAACCGATTCATAAATTTGCTGAAACTTGTCGAACACAGATGAACTCTTCAGTAGCACAACACATGGGATCTTTAAAAGTTTATCATTTCCAGAATTTTCAGATTATTTGCATTTGTAGACGTTAATCGGAAAGCTGAAAAAATCTTTTTCAGAAATGATTTCCTGAAGCTGATTTTCTAATAGAATGTGATCGGCAATCTCAATAAACACCATATCGAATCTGGAGCGTTTTTGAGCGTTTCTCGAGTTACGATAACACGAGCCAAAAAGGTATGGATTAACTCGCTGGAAATAACTTGACGGGAAATGGCAAAGATGAGTTCCATGTTCCACAAAAGATGCATTTCAAGTAGATCCAAAAAATTGTCAACAGGTTTCAAAAAGAACCCGTGTTCCTTTTTTTTGTCTTCGTGGTGGAGCATAGGTTGTCAGCTGTTTACGGTTCAACCAGCTGTAGAAAACATGCTCTGTTAACATTTCCTACTCTGCATCCTTCTCCTGTTTAATTTTAACTGAATTGTTTGAATGCTTTCTAGTCAGGTGAGACTCGAAGCTCTATCTCCCTTTCTTCTGCTGACTATACGAAAAAGCCACATTGGTTCCCAAATGTACATAGTTTCCGACGCTGGAGTTTCATCGTCGCCAACAAAGGAGAACATGATCTTTCATTGTTGCTGAATACGATTTTTTTCATGCAAGTTACGATTTCTCACATACATTATGGTTGGAAAAGCAAGCATCGTGGCCTTACAAGAACTGTTTTTTCTTTGATACTTGTATCTTGTACCTGGTGAACAAAAAAACAAGAAAGAGCGCAACGAATCGCAACTGCATAGTAGAGTTTTCTAGAATTGCATGGTCGGGATGGCTAACTCACTAGGGAAGGTTGTGAACAGGGATATACCACTTCAGTATCTGATTGGTACCATTGGTAAGAGCAGGTTTTAAAACGTCTCATGGCGTTTTCGACAACTGCTGTCGACTTCTAGAACTTGAATAACGACCTTCTGAAGTTGCAGGCCAAAGGCTAGCCAATCTGTTGCGGGTGCAAAATACCAAACTTCAGAAGCATAACTCGACTTCTGGAAGTCGACAGCAAATTCTGAAAAGCCATCATACGTTTCAAAACCTGCTCTTTCCAATGGTACATACTGAAGTGGTATATCCCCGTTCACAACCTTCCTTAGTCAGAGTGAGGTGGAATACAAAACATTTTGTTCTTCCCATGAGATGGATTTACAATGACATGAGTTATCAACAAAAAACAGTTTCAATCGAAACACATTGATCTGAATTTCGGAAGGGTCTAGTTCGTCGGAATAAACAAAGAAGAGAATTAGTGGGGATAAGAAGACCGCAATCTCACGATACCAGAAAACTGATCAGTTTTGACATCCGAGAATTGAGATATCTGGCTCCGGAACTGTACTAATCAACGTTGACTTTCCAAGTTCTATCCCTGCCTTCAGTTTCTGATATCTTCAGTTCAGGATCTATCACACCCTTCCACGTCAAGTCTTTTATTCGGTGGATGTACTATTCTCACTGTTTTGTTGGTGCTGAACCTCCCGAGAGTTTAAAGATCTCACATTTTTTGTATCTCCATCTGCAGACGTTCGCCTGTACCACCCGGCCCTCGTTCTCTCTCTTCCTCTATCTCTGCGTATCACAATACGACCATATCGGCTCTCGCTTGTACGGTTTTGGGGCGGAATTCGATTAAGGCAAACAGAAATGCAAAGCGACCGCCCATCCCATCGTCGTCTCTTTTTCAGTCGAGCGCTGTTCAGTCTTGTCACTGTGCGCCTCCACCTCACCCCCTTCAAAATACAGGCTGTGCGGGCACATTCAAGCCCAACTACAAGTTCAGTGTCATCATGCTCGGCATACATCCGATGAACTAGAGTTGTGGGTCACTGATCTAATTAGAATTAACTTCCAACATGTAGCATAAGTTCAACGTAGCAAAAAAACTAGCTGTGCACAGTCGAGTTTCAAGTTAGTTAGTTCAGATATCACAGCTCCGTGAGTGTTGGTGATGTACTCCATCTCCATATTCTTTATCAAGTTTTGTTCTCCAAAGAATGTAGATCAAAACCCTACTTTTCTTAACTCGATTTAATCGACAAGTACTGAAAAACGAGCAATACGTGGCACTGAACACTGAGACAGAGCGCATCGTCAGCACTCGCGAAAGTCGAATAGAAGGCCACCACATTATCATAAAACAAATCGCGTTGCTTGCATGATGTTTTCGAAAAACCGTTTCGCTGAAGCGAAACTTTTATTTTGCAGTTTAGAACAACGTGGATGGTTTCATGTCTCTTTGGAGTCTAGAAAATGGGCTGCAATTTTGATGTTTCTACGTTTTAACCCTGATAGTTCTGTCAGCACACCCCTAAGTCATTTTACAGTAGCAGCAGCGTTTCTTCCCACAGAGATCGAGGGAGCAATAACCTCTGTTTTCGAGACTGCTAATCTCCTAATTACTGTGGGAAAGGTCCATCTTGTTCTTACTGTGAGTGTCACCCTCTGTCCTATTGTCTACAGACATTCTTGGACTATCCCTTGATCGATTTTGTGCTAGCATGCAGAGTTGGCGTGTGTATGTGAGCGTTGAGTGAAGACCTGGCCAGGTCGGCCTTTCCCAAGGGTCTCGAGAGCGTTTCCCGCCCAATACGGTTTTCGCCTCCCCCTCTCCTCATTCTTATTTTTCTCCCATAACATCCTCATCTCTTCGCTCGTTTTCTTCCCATTCACCTCCCTTCTTTTCTTGTTTCAATACAATATTTTTTCCAGAACCCTTCTCCCACTCAACTCCACGTGTCCAACATGACCCAAACCAATGCTCTCATCAACGCCAAGCCGAAGGAGGCTAGAATCCACATCGCCACTCCACAGGAGCTCCTCGCTGCTCAACACAAGAACTCGAACAAGGAGGTGATGGCCTTCGTCATTCTCGTCGCCATCATCGTCGCCGGGTTCTTCATCGCCCTCAAGAGCTCTTAATTCTTTGTGATGTCGTCCCATGTTATAGAATCATCTTGTAACACTCTCATTTGTTCCTCAAGAATAAATATTTATTGACGCAAATCTGTTCGTTTTTCTCTTTTTTGTCAAGTTTCAGATCTGTCGAAAACCTAGATAGGAAACATCTCGAAGCAGCAAATTTGTAGAGGACTGCTTCTAGTCGAGATGACGGCATTTAGAGAGGAACGTTGGCTGTAAGAGAGCCAGAGACACTCATTTTTTTTGTTGTATGTGAACGAGAGACGGGGAGAAACGAGCGGCAATGTGGTAGAGACGAGTCGTCTTTCTCTCCTCGGTCATCGCCTCTTGTTCGCTGTCTCCGCTGCGTATGTCTTTGCGTTGAGACACACGTACCCTCGTGCCGTCGATAGCTCAGTTGGTAGAGCGGAGGACTGTAGAGTCAGTGGTTATCCTTAGGTCGCTGGTTCGAATCCGGCTCGACGGATTTCTTTTTTGACTGTTTTTGATGAGCTCTCTGGATGAATTTTGTGATAAAAAGAGTGCATTTTCAAAAAGTTGAAAAATTAAACCAAATAAGAAATTTGAACCTAGTCGAAGGATAAGTGTTTTTAGAGATTCAGATCCTGATTGGAAGGTCTGTTGGATGAATTTACGACATCAATTTTCAAACCTAGAAAAAAACAATTTTTCCAAAATTCACCATTTTCAGAATGAACAAACTCCTAGGTAATCTATCTTTTCTGTACGGAATACTTTGTCGGAAAAAAGACTTAGTTTTAGTACGCCGAGAAAATAAATGTAGTTTAATACAAGACACAATGTTTTACTCAATATTTTTATCACGAAAACCTTTCACGTGCAGTTTTAAACATAACCTTGCTCTCTCACTTGTTCTCTCTACTTTTCTCGTGGAAGGTTGAAAAATGAAATGAAACTCCTGAACACTTCATCTATAGTTTGTTTTCGTGGTTTGTGATAACACTCTTCAAGTTTTTTCCCTGCCAAACCGGAACTTATCTCTAAAACTCTCTTCTTTGAAAACCCAAGGTTACTGACTTCGACCAACTCGTATAAACGAGTTCATTAAGAAACGAAAATTGCATCTTCCAGCATGACGAAAAATGAAAGAGTAGAGGTTCTCGTGGAGCTCTTTTGCAACGTTGCGCTAAGCGCTCATTCGGAATGCACATAATTTAGCACAAAAAACCTCGTCCCTTCTCCATTCTTTTTCTTCCACTCGCAAATTTCCACTAATCCTCTGTCCTTCCAAAAAATTTCAAACGCTCCATCTAGACGTTTCGCCAGTATTTCAACAGCTCCCTCTCTTTCTTCCTCTCTTTAGAGCATTTCGACCAAAGTTTCTGAGAATGGGGCGTGGTTATTCGAGAAACTTGACAATGTGTAGAGTCAGTCTTCTTTGTTCTGATTATAAGCTTCATTGGCTCAACATTTCGTAAGATCAACTTTGTCTCGGGATTCCGAATTATACCAAAAACTTGTATGTTTTTTGTAGACAATATCGTGTGTTGGATAAAAACTTGGCCTGACGTAATGAAGACGTAAACCAATGTCTACAAAAGAGACAGGTTAACTTGCAGGTCACAGTGTGTCCTACCTCTGGGATTGAAGAACACTACGTACACAAAAAATGTCTTCAAGTCTATTGAACATCTTCTCGTAAACATCACTTTCACAATAGAAACCTGAACAACGAAGAATGATCCTTTACTTAGTCTCCGATCTCGCCGCCACTAATGTAACATTGGATATCTTATCAGTTCTTCTCAAGAAAGAAACATCGAAAGGCATCTTTCATTGCAAATGATAAGAAATTTGACGACAAGTGAGGATGGAAGGTGTTAATTGATGATTCTTTTCGCAGAAGATATTTAAGATTAATGACTTTGTAGAGACAGATATCGAAAGTTAATTAAAATTTTGATGACCATGATCAAGTATCTCTCTGATTTCTCATCAATTGCCTGTTTCATTTTCCTTTTCGCAGAGTATAGGTTACCATTCTTGTTATGTCTCTCAATATTTGAGAACAAGGCTCTAGATTTTTTTCCGTCCCCATATCGTATACCCGTATTTCTCATGCGCATAATATCTTCGAATGCAAATCCCTTTCTGAATGCTGCTCTCCGCATCCCATTCGTCGGTTTCACAGCCCACAGGCTATTCTGCGCGTTTCACATGAGCAGCAAAAAAAAAATCAAGAGCCTCATCAAGAGCATTCGAAGCTCCAAATGCCGCACCCCTTTCTGTTGAGTCTCTTCTCGCTCTTTGCGGTTTGACGACGTGTTGGAATGGAGTAGAATAGAGGGATACATCCATCAGTTTTTGTGTTTTTTGTCTGCTTCTTGAAAGGAGGATTGGAATGTAGGTTAGAGCTGAAGAGAGCACCACAGCAGTAACACCAAGTCTTCATGAAGTTGAATGCATTGTAGATTACGGCAGGCAATTTTCAATCGTCTAGCTTTCCCTTGACTCATTCATTCATCAATCGTTATCAGGGAGGCCGATTTAGGATTAGATTGGAATTTTTCACGAATTTGAACACAAATAGAACACCATCTGGGATTTTGAATGTGCTATATGCCTACCTGCACGAATTTCTAGAACACGAGATATTTGCTGGAAAAGTTCCTATCGAAAATAAATACTGACATCTTTCGGAAAAACATGATGACTTCTAGATGTTGGTGCAGGCATGACCCATTCGAAAGCCTGAATTGACGAGCAGTTGAAGACACATTTGTTGAGCCTTTTTGATACCGCCTTCCTGATTACTGTAGACCTTCATTCGATGATGAGAAAAACATAAGTTCCCTAGATTGTAACCTTTCTAGATTCCACTATTTTTTTTGTAGGAAAACCGTAATATTGGTTGTGTAATGTTGGCGTACCCAAAATCACACTGTACTTTTTTCGCGTTTCTTTTTTTCCATGTTCGTCATTACTAACCCTTGAATTTTTCTATTCTTCAATTCATCAGACGATTCAACGCACAGTGTGTATTTGTCGTATCACATTTCAATTCAATCGAAATCAGTTTGAGAACTAGGTTAACCTACCTGAAGAAAACGGAAGGCCAATTAGCTAATTAAAAAGATACACAAGACAAAAAGAAACAGCGACTTCTCAGAGACTTTTTTCTGTAGGGTGACTTTAGTTTTTCTCCATCTCCCAATAATAGCTTTTCCCCCCGCCGACGGGCTTTTTTCACATACATCCCTGAGAGTCCCCCTACACGGAAGAATGGCATTCCGGAAAACACTTACTCACAGTGTGATCTTTGTAACTTGTATTCTGCTCGAGAAGGGGGGCTTGTTGCCGAAACAACTCTGTCTCCCAGACTTCTAATCCTTTCCTTCCATTTTTTTGCGTGCATTGTCTCACAAGGATTCATTCAATATTTCAATTAGCCTTGTCCTTCTTCCACTCGCATTCTAACATCTTAGTCGTTTCGTTTACCTCATCCCCGTTTCATTGTGTTTCACATCTCCTCTTCTCCCTATACCAGTCTCTCATTTTCAAAGAGAAACAATAAATTATTCGGAAGAGACATTGAAACATGTCTTTCGGAAATTGCCTTTGGGTTTTTATGCGCGATGCGACTCCATAAAAAAACGTAATAGCTCCGCCTTGTTGGCAGCAGCAAAAATGGTTGTATTGACGGGAAAGCTTGCTAAGAAGCTTTTTTATTCGAGTGCCACCCGGGAAGTTGTTTTTTGTTTACGGCTTTTTTCCGCTCCCCTTTTTCTGTTTAGGGTGCCAGGCGTCTCCCAATAATAAATCCTGTAGTCCCCTGTCTCATTGGGAAATGGAAAAACCTTGTTACTTTTTCCTCGGTGTATTGAATAAGCTTTCCGACGTTTCTCTATTCTTTGGCGCGGCTCCCTTCCTTTCTGAACAAATTCTTGAGCAGAAATATTTTGCTTCGGCGCCCTTATCCTTTCTTTTTCTGCTCTTTTTCCCCTCTTTTTTTCCATCGTCTTTTCGGTTTTTGCGCCCTTCTATGTAGCGCCGCGCCTTGTACCTCGATTCGGTCAGTTTTCCGCTCCTCTCCTCCATTTTTCATCAATGCTGTCGGTGTCAGGCAGAGCGAGTCTTCCTCGGATATGTCCGATGTTTCTCAATGCTCATGCTCTCTCTCTCTCTCTCACACATGCTCTGGCGCCTATCGATTACGAGATGCGCAGTCTTCATCTCTCTGTCTTTGTGCTCCTCCCTTGTGCGGAGCTCTTACCGACGCGAAAGAATAGACGGAAATGCATTCTGTCGTCGCATCGAGGCGGAGAAGACTGAGAAAAAAAAGAAGAAGGAGCCGTGCCAAGAAGAGCAAAAGGAGCAGGAAAAAGGAATACGAAGATTGAAAAGCAATGCGTATACAGAGACATATGAGAAGGGTGAAACGTTGGCTCAGTAGCTCACATCTGGACTCATTCTCCCATAATCTAGCTTACTCATACAATTTTTTTCGGCTTCTTGAGAAGAAAACTGATGGACGCCACATCACAATAATATTGACGTGTGTACCTTGTGTAAAGGCTCACTTGAGGCGGTTGGAATAAGTCATGAGAGAGTTATGGAGCTCACTGTATTGAGCTTCAGCTCTACCGACCATAGCACCGACAAAAACAGGTGAAATTCAATGAGTGTCAAAATGCACTAATTAGTTCAAGTAGGTTATGAACACTCCCATCTGTAATTGGTTATGCGCCGAACTTTCATTGCACTATCGCGACAATGATGTTTCATACAATTACGATCTTTAATTTTTTGTTGTTTTCTCGTTTTAAGCCTGAATTCATTTGTATACAAAGAACAGTTTGAAATAGACTCATCGAAACTGCCACTCTTCGGTGAGACGTTTTTTGGGTTTTTGAAATCATCCCATTCTTCACTCATCTTCATTTATCAAGTCTCCTTCTATGGATTCCCACGCCGTTTCCACGTCCACCTATGATCATGGCCACCTCGTTGCTCAGTTTTACCCGTGCTAAGTATCTCCAGGAAAAGCAAGCAGAGGTCAAAGGTTCAAAACAGGGAAGAAAAAAAAGATCTATAGGCGGGGTGGTTGGAAAATAAGAAGAAATGGGAAGAGCGGGGTGGGCTGTCACTGCACGCGAGTATCCATCTTATTTTTGCAAGCCTCCGGGTGTCCCTCATCTCGTTTTTTTGTTGACTAGCGTGTGTGTGAGTTCAATTGCTATAGAGGCCAGCTGTGTTCTTTGACAACACATCCATCAGTTGTTGCACACCCGGGCGAGGATCCTTCTGTCTTTCTCAATTCAGTTCAAACGATTTTGTTCTAGTCGAGATCTCAATCTTCTCCCATTAACCTTGTTGTTGAATTATATGTACACGTTTCGTGTGGGAACACAAAGTCACCTCCTCGCACCGAACAAAAACGACCTTGGTAGTGTTGAAATGTCGTCGCCTGGTGAATTTTATGGAAATTCCGGTGCGTGTTCCATCATTCCAACCTCTGTTCAATTTCGAATTCAGTAATCTTCTTTACATTTTTGAACCAAATCTTCCCGCGTCAACAGTGTTTTTTTTCCATTTTCGGGTTTACATAGAAACACAAGAAGATACACTTTTTGTTGGGTCTCTCACTACTACTGAAGTGAAAAATATCTGTCTCTTCTTTTCATCCTTTTCGCTTTTTTTTTTCGTCCTTCGCCGTTTGCTGACATGTGGACCAAAACTAATAAAACGGAGGGCAACTCTGCAGAGTCGTGAAAATTTGAAAATTTTTCTCTGTGCTACGAATCGCATATGTTTTTTTTGGCATTTTTTGTCAGACATAACATATGAATGGACTTCATGGTTCTGTGTCATCTCTCGTAGAATGACGAAGACATTTATTCATAAAATTTCTTTTTCTTTTTCTTCGGAAGCCATTTTTTCCACATCTCACGTCCTCTAGTTTTTTGTCGTTTTCATGTTTTGCTATATTTTCTTCTGAATGTTTTCTTTCAGACTTGGTTCCGACATTTTCTGAGGATGCAGTGGAAAGATCCAAGTGAGTTTTGAGTATTTTCAATTTTCCCTTTTTTGACCCTATTCGGGAACTTCATGCTTTCCTGCTGTATCGGACAGAGGTTCTATTCACAGTAGCCAGTAACGAGATCTGCGATCAGATTCTATTGCGTAGAAACTGAATATTACTTGAAACTGGGAATAACGTTTTCTAACAATCTACTCGCTCTAAAGTTTTGTGGGTGTATTATACAGATAAGACCACTGTTCTGGTTCTATTTACAGAGAAGGATTGTAGGAAAAAAGGTGCTTGATATTGCGTACAATATAGTGCAAATCGCTAAAGTTCGAAACCATTTTTTAAATGCGAGTTACAGTGACGAGTCGTGGGGAGGGTGACTTTGCTTAACGATTCATAACTTGCCTCAAACTTTTCCAAAACTCAATATTTTTTTGTTAAACAAAGGTAAACTCTTTGGTAACACATTTGATAAACTCTTCGGTAACACATTTTGTAAATTTCAGAATTTCCAAAATATTTCCAGACGCAGACATCAGTCGGAAATTCGAAAAAAAATTATCACAGATTGTTTCCCCAAACTGATTTTCTCAAATATAATGTGCGCAGCAGTTTCGATGAACACCTGACAAGGTAGCGTCTATTGAAACTGGTGGACACATTTTACTAAAAAAAACAGCTTGAGGGAAATCCCCATGAAATAGTTTTGTTCAAGATTTCCGGGTAACGTCCACATCTGGCAATATTCTGGTAATTTTGAAAATGTTAGCTTTTCGAAATCTTGTGTTCGATAAATAGTTTTACCAACAAGAAGTTTTGCATCATTTTCTTTCAGTTGAGTGTCTGGAGGATCAAACAAGAAGACTCGCCTTGCAAGAAAAATCTACCGAGATGAATCATATTCCGAGCGAACAACTAAACTTCAGAATCACATCACAGATCGAGTTGGTGCAATTCCTTTACCGTCATCATCCGGAATTCGGATTGGATATCATGAAGGCGTTCACCATGAAGCATCCATTAGCATTGGCAAAACAACAGGAACTGTGTTCTCTCCGACCAAAGGTTTTTGCGATCGTGATGAAAATTGCACTCACTCGAGACCACCCGTACAAGCAATTGCCGGAGTACAGAACTTTGATATCCCTCTTAGAGGATTGCGTCCCTAGAACTGGAACTAGCGACGAGGCTCTGGCTCTTTGGGAACAGGCCGTCGACGGTGCTATGTTCTGCTTCACTACTTGCGTGTGCATCCAAGATGCTCTGGTCGCTGAGGACATGTCTTGTCAGCTTCTCACATCGGACATTGTTCCAATCTTGGAGAATCGGCCAAGCCTTCATATCATTCGGCCTGATATGATGCCGGGTATTCTCTGCATGAACGACGTCTGCGTTCATGGATCCATCCAGCCACGTCAATTCCAGTATCTCATGGAGATCGGCAACGCTTTCAAGTACTTCTTGTCTCGGAAGATTATCATTTTGAAGAATCTAGAGTCCGATCCAAACTTCATTGTCGGACTGTGCAACATCGCCGTCAGAGTCAAGGGATTCCCACCGGTGTTCGTCAACTTCATCTGTAAGTTTCGGTGATGTGTAGACGTCCTTAGTGACAAATTTTGCTCACTCTTCTTCAGCACAAGTGAATAATAGTTGACTTGAATATCAAGAATAGAATATTCGATCTTTAGGCGCTAAAAAGCTCGCACAAAATTTCAAACCCATCATTAGGGTGGAGCAAAATATTTTCGAGAAATCATGTTTCACGCGTGAAACAAAACACGATCTCAAAAACATCACTATTTCGTTTTCAGTGAAGCAAAATCCTGGAATCGATCATCACAAAAAAGGAGTCAACTTCAGCGATCTGGTTCCAATGGTTTGCGTCAACCACGACTGCTATGCAAACGGCTCTTGTTGTGAGTTTGTTTTTGATTTCACTATTGTCTTCATTTACCGAAATTGTATTCAAAATCTTGCAACATACATGTTTGTTTCAGCGGAAATTTCCCACAATCTCACCAACATCTACATCCGTGTCAACAGTGTGAAAGAGGAAGATCCAACTATGGCTGCGCAAAACACCATCAACTTCACCACAATGACTCAAGTACTCGATTCTTTGAGCCAAGGACTGAATCAGTCCCATGCTGAACCTCTGGTAGATGTGCCGATCGTCAAGCACAGTCTCACTCCATATCTTGAATCCAACAACGAGATCAAGTTCCATACGTCTTGGGACACCAGATATCTTCACTCGGTGGCAATCCGTTATCATATGATCAGCTTCGCCGATGAGATAATGATGCAGGTGCACATGCATCCAAAAAGTGAGCCAGCTGGCTATCAAGGTGAGACGTTTTTCCAGAAGAAATAGATTAGACAAAGGTGTGAACAGGAGATGACATTCCTGTTTGAAATGGGTACCATTCTAAGAAGGAGGGACTAAAAATTATCTACACATTTTATAAAATTTTTTCAAAGTCTCGGTTTCCCAATGGTGCCCATCACACATGTCGTTCCCCCTTCAAATCATTTTCAAACGAGGTTCTTTGATTATCATACGATTTCGTTTTCCAGATGATGGCATGCGCTTCGACAAGGATTTCTTCGGTCCTTTCCAGCTCTTCTTCCCAGAATATCAGGTCAAACTCTGAATGGCAAAACTTCATTCAACAAAAAATTAACTAATCAATTCAATTCTTTCTATTACCTTTTCACATAATCCAAATATTTTAACCGTAGCTTTTGTGACAGTGTTTTCAAAACACTCCCAATTCTTTGCATGCTGTTTCCAGGTTTCTAAAACCTACTCTGTAGATAGTGACCGACTCAAAACTTGAACACGTTTTTTTTTTCATATCTAATCTGGCTTTTTATTCATCCAATGAGATCCACTTCTAATGTATTATTAACCTTCTTCAATTTTCTTCAATGCTCTTCTCTGACGTTTCAGTGAATTTTTAATAACGCTCCATCACACCCTGACGTTGATGATACAATGGAGCATCATTGACAAGACAGAGAAACAAAAAAACTGCTAATAGTATGCTTTTCAATTGCACTTTACTGGCTTCAAACTCTCAACATTTTAAGCACTTTATTTCTACTTTTCAACCCATCCCAGTGTTTTTTTGTTAGCCTAGCTTCCCTTTTGGAGTACCATTTCAATTGTAACCTGCATGTCTTATTCAGATATTGCAATGCTTCCCCCGATCTTTTCTTCGAAGATTCTCGTTCTATTATCCTGTCGCTCGATGGTTTTCTTCTTTTTTCTTGCGTTAGTTGTAGTTCATTTATATCCTTCTCCCAGCTTTTTTCTTCTGATTTTACTTCATTTCAATTGTCACTGATTGTTCACCCACCAACACGCACCCACACACTCACGTAAGTACCCGCCCAAACATCCCAGCCCGTTTTTACATACTTGCTTTATTGTACTAGAAATTTTTTGGATATTCAACATGTTCGAAATAATAAATCTGTCACATTGGGAATGAAACTTGAATGTAGTTAGGTGTTCTGCTTTAGCCACGCGTACACTTCATCATAGACGATTAACATCACGGCTCCTCCTGGTCCCAGTCTCATCACTTTCGGGAGCAGTCCTTTGTACAGAGCACCGAATCTGGAAGAAGAACATTGGAAACGGGAAATCGACTAGAGACGGCTACTTCAATAAGACTTAGGTTTTGCGTTGCAATTTTTGGTCGAAAGTTGATCTATTCGGTTTCAACTAGGATCTTGGTAAACTTTTGATTAAAAATTGTGGTAGGTCAAAAGTTAGGGAGTATCGCCCTATCTTCACTGGATGAAGTGTCAAAAGTGTCAGAACTGGCATTAATGCTGTGATTTTGGTTAGGAAACTTCATCTGGAACTCGGAGGTCTCCACAATCTACTGAACTCAAACTTTTTTAACGGTGTGGTTAAAAATTTGTAGACTTTTCCCATTTTATGCCACATCAGTTTCAAAGTTGGAGGTTTAAAAGTCAGGTTCATTCAAAAATATTTTGGGTCTAGGTTTCGAGGGTTCCACCGTTACTACAAAAGTGTTTTTGGAGATCCCTTGGCATCAGATCATTCATAATAATAATCTCTTATTTCAATCAAAAGAACAAATGGCAGTAGTTCTTAGAAAGAGCAATCTAATTAATTTCCTTATTCAACATCTAAATTTTCACCTGCATCAAAAAACGCTGATTGAACTTTTCTCTCCATTAAATTTTTCCCACGATGAAATCATTTGTCTGCTCACTAACCCTTCTTCTTTGTAGACCAACGAAATCGTTTGCATTGTTCCACTGTACTTTCTAGCCAGTGGATCCGGTTGTGGTCCTTGAATTCTGCTCTTGGCCACGTCGAATGGAATGTTGAAGATGGATGCCAAGGATCCAGCGGTGAATCCTAATCCAATGCGACCGAGCAAGTTTGAGGTTGGGTTTTGCTGGAATTCGGAAATTTAGACTTGATCTTGGACGATTTCTCTAACTTTAGCATCTGGAATGATCTCCTTGCAACTGTGGTACAGACCAAAGTAGACCATGTTCCATGCTCCATGTCTACCAAGTGTTGCTCCCAATCCACGATAGAGTCCACTGGTTCCGAACCCTTCCGTTTTATATATTTCCCGAGCCATTGCAGCCGTCGATCTTTGCTGGAACACCGAAGATTAATAATTCATTCTCTCTCTCTCTTCTCCCCATGTTTTTTTCGTTCCTTCCACTCAGACAGCATGCGAACCGAACCGAACAACGCTCGGAAACCAAAGTTTACCTCTTTCACGCTCGACTTTCTGTCTGCTTGAAGTCTCACTTTTACCACCTCGAATGGGCAGATAACGATGGCCTCGGTGAGTCCAGAAAAGAGTCCGGCGAATGACATTGTCTGGAAAACAGAATGGAGTTAATCGTCTGCCACATCATAATACGGTGATGTTCCATTCCCGAAAAAAAGTTACAATGCCAAGAAAAGGTGATAAAGGAAGGTGATAAGAATGTGCTTGCGGGAGTTTTGAACTCAAAAACTGGATTAGGCGAGACAGTCGTCACCTAAGCGTGTTTTGGTACAGCAAAGAACAGTTGGACCTATCAAATTATTTGTTTACGTAACAGTAAATGGAAACAGTTTTTAATTTGATAAGAGAATCTGGAAGTTTGTGTTTTTTCCCTGGAGAAAAATCTGGAGAAAAGTTCAAAAGTTCAACTCACCACAGGCATCGGGATGTCAGAATGGGTGAATGCAATTTTGTATTGTTCGAAGGTGAAAAACTTGGTGGCTCTTTTTGGTGTCTCTGCTAGTATTGGTGGAAGGATACCCTGAAACTGATCATTTGAACTTGTCCCCAACCATTCTTCAGTACCTTGTAGAACCCTCCGATGCCCTCGTTCTTCAGTGTCTTCACAACACAATCCATCATTCCCTTGTCTTGTTGTCCTAGCTGAAGACGGGTCTTCACCACATCCAATGGGTACATAAGACATACTTCCACGAGCCCTGTAAGAGGATTATGAGGCATTTTTGAAGGTTCAAAAACCGTTTCGATGCGTTTAATGATCTGCTGCTGATCGTGCTTGTTATTTTGATACTCTTCTGATTTTCAAGAATCATCCATTGTTTCAGTAGGTTCTTGATGATGACGACATCATCGACACCCCTAATGTTTTTTGATTTTCTAACTGTAGCGAAGCTTCTAGGTTACCGCCTGATTGTTAAAATCACCCAAGAACGCTACTATGTTCTTGTCTTACAAAAAACTGCCATACTCGAAGTCCTATCAAGTTTCACGCCGCTTGCGGGAAGGTGATAAGAACCACACCACAATACACTCAAATTTTTTCAGTTTTGAGAATCACATGGAACAATTGTTGTTCTCCCATTGAACCCGCTGACATCTGCTCACCTGCGGACCCGCCAGCTGTGATTTGTCTGCCGCCTTCTTTCAACTTATCGGTCACACTCATTGTGCTGTAAAGAAAACAATAGAAGACAGAAATAGAAACAGGCACTAGAAAAACCAAATGATAGGAAAAGAGCCCAATTGATCTAAAACAGATGTCGCATATGGATTTGAGAAGCGATTTTTCTCACTTTTCGCGAAACGAAAGAAACTGATTTTTTGAAAGGGGAAAAAAGTGAGAACTGAGGGCAATGCAACAGTTGTTAAATTTGAACACTGAACTTCTACTGTTTCCTTCAAAATCTCACAGGCTAAATAGTTCATCTCAGCAGTCACAAAAAAAGGCGAAAAATCGATACAAAAGAAGAATGGCAAGACCGTTGTGGAGGGAAATGCAACATACGGCATACCGTCCTATCTCTTCTTTGCATCGCTGAACAATAGCGCACATCGTTCAATGTGGGAGAATCGAAAACAGTAACGAGAAGATGGGAGAGAAGATAAGTTTTCAATGGTTTTTCAATACAAACATAACTGTAAATCATCGACACTATTTCGAATTGAAGATTTCTATTCCAGATTGAGAAGATGGCCCCTTTATAGATATGTCTTTATTGCAACAAACATTTTCATCCAAAAAAAATAGCCATTTCTAAAAATAGACCGAAACATTCTAAAAATAAGAAAAAATGACCAAACACTATAAAAATTTTGTAAACATCATCAAAATTCAATGAAACACGCAGAACTGCGGCAAGGTTGGTCCGTGGGGGGGAGGCGAAAACAAAACAAAACACATATCGTGAGTCCTTTGCCACGTGAGCAGTTTCGAACAAAAAACACGAGAGTATCTTCACAGATCTGCAAATAGGAGAAATAAGATTCATTTTTCATTCCTCTGTTTTCACCCGTAAACATCCGTGATCTTGATCTCATTCGAAAAACATACTCCGCAAGCAAGAAGATATTTCATCTTTATCTACGTAACCCCTCCTTCCTCTTTTCCCGTTCACTTGATTCGATTGACTCGGTTGATTTTTAGATGTTATGTTCGTTTTCCACTTTCCACCCTAATTTGTCGATTTCCTGTGTGCCAGACATCGAAAGTGCTAGATGAGGCATGTCTTATCGAGAAATCAAGAAGAACCCCCTAGGTTGTCATTTTTCTGCGAATCGTTTTCGTGTCCTCGCCGCCACTTCCCTCTATCAGTTACATTCATGTCTTCGTCACTGGTTGGGTCAAACAAAAGGGTAAACTGTGTAACACCGATTCGATAACAAAGAATATTCGGCTTTCTCTTTTTGAGGAATGGTACCAGGAAACTAGCGGCGAATTGGAAAATGGCAATTTGTCACTCCAGTACAAAGAAGAAGTACCCCCCGAAGACAATACCCAATAACCAAACCGATTACACTTCAACACATTTCGAGAAACGACCAGATAGAGGAAGATGATTTTCGAAAAATACAGTTTCTCAAGTCGCTGTTATCAGTAGTTGTTTGTCTCAATCTCTCTGTTTGTGAGTGCTTTCGAAATTTCATTCACAAATACACGTCAAATACAAATAATAATGTGTTGAGATTATCGAATCGTGGTGCTTTAATCAACAATTTATTAATAATGATCTTATAGGTTCGACGTCTCACTGATCTCCCATGGTGGTCCAAATCTCGGGGGAAAAAATGGCTTTCTTATACAGTTTATGAAAATTGCTTCTTCTGTTTCAGATGAAAAATTGACAAGATTAAAACAGATGGGAACAGAAAAAGGGGGTTCTGATAGGGGAATCAGCTGGGGATCTAAATTTTGTGTGTGTGCGAATGAGGACTTTTTTTTGAAAAAGAGGATAGAAATAGGTAGAAAGCGAAAGGGGAAATGAGAATGATTATGATAAGAGGAAAAAGTTTCGAGAAGGAGAAATGGAGTCTACACGGAACTAGTTCGACAGGGAAGTGTGTGTGTGCTGTTGTTAGAGACGCATAAAATAGGGTTTGTTTCCAGGTGTACTGTATATATGCAGATAACGTTCATTCACATTTTGCTCAAAACGGAATAAAGAACAATTTTGTTTTGAATGGTGGATGGGGTTTTTTGGGTTGTAAGGGTGTTTGCGACCCGCAATTTTGCAATGCGTCAGCCGCACGACGAGATCGGAGCTTTCAAGGGTAAGAAGAAAGGGGCGGTGTGGTGGTCGAATAAGATGAGTTAGGATGGGACGACGACGGATGGAACAAGTCCAGAACCGGGGGAAGGGGGGAAAGGGAGAATTAAGGGGAGATGGATGAAACGATGGAATGGAATGGGAAGAGAAATTCGGAATGACTCTTGATCACAAATTATGACATTTGAAGAGAGAGGAGAGCAACTAGAAGACGTGGTTGTTCGATGGTGGTGGAAGACTCCTGTCGAGAATCTTAATTGCGAGTGAAAAGGCATTGGATCGGCGAGAAGTAGCAGTTTCTCGGATACGACTTCTTCTCCGACGCTCGCCGCACACGATCGGTGAGCTCCATTCGGTCCTGACGAGAGAGTTCTCGTTTGGCGAGCACACGCTCTGCTAGATCGCGCTCAACGAACTCCCGCTCGAGGTCACTGAAAATTGAGTGGATTAGGAAATGAGATCACATTCTGAATTCGAATTAGCTGCACTAGGCGGTCGTTTAGTCACCACCACCACTTTTGTAGTCCTCGAAATGCGTGGGGGAGGGTAATTTTTTTAGCAGATGCAAAAAAAAAAAGGATAAATGCATTCCATTGTGCTCTTTCCGCTCTTTGGCTAATCAAGCATGTACGATTCCAATTCTTGAAATTAGACTCTCGATTCTAACCAGATTGCAAAACAATCTGCACAATTGGTTCGACTTCTGAACCCGAGACGGGGAAGTAGGAGTTGAGGTCAAAATACACAACTCAAACGCTGGGGCATAATTACATTCGGAACACTCACTTGAGAAGAGCCTCGTAGATGGCTCGATCATAACGCTGAGCTTGCATGACGGCGACGAGGGCAACAAGAGTGACGAGCAAGAAAGTGAGTACCCTCATGTTGAGATATTTGACACTGAAAAATGCAGAATTGAGAGTCATCAAAGGAATGGGACACTTTTGAAGAAGCGGTGGTCGTGAAAACGGTTATACGAGCCGAGAATGAACTACTGAATGAACAAACAAATAGTGACGAATTGAGGGGGTGAGATGAAGGACGTATTATGAGAATGACCGCGTAGGTCGAAAATGAAGAGACTATTGAAGAAGGAGCAAGGCATTTTATGACGTGGAACAGTCTGCAAAAAGGAAAGATGGGGGAAGGCGGGCACCGAGGCGCCAGATGCCCGCTCCCGGCCGTCCCCGTCTGCGAATAAGCAAGAATGAGAGAAGAGGTGGATGAATGGGAAGGGGAGGCGTCCAGCTGAAGACGTCTAGGGTCTGGTGGGCGGAGCCTAGGAGGAAAAAAACGAAATAAGAGGTAGTTGTGTAATCGTAACATTGACAAGGGAAGAGGAAAGAGAGAGGAGGGGGGGGGGGAAACCGGGGAAGCCCCTTTCTTGACAGTAAGACCAGAAGTGAAGGGGAGTCAGACGAAGACAATGGTAACTGGCGAGCAGAGAACTTCTTCTTTGGAATTCCCTCCCACCCTTTTCATCGCCAAGTTGGGTTGAGAAGGATGAGCTGATTTCGGTCGGCCAGTCTGACAAAATGTTGGTCAGCGCTTATGATAAAGAAAGAGACTTTGCCCTGGAAAACCGTAGGCACTGTGTCTGTGTTATCAGTCAGAGGTCTGATAATAACTTCATTGAACTTCACGAAAGTCAGAGAAAACTTGAGTTTCCTGGGCATAACTCGTTTTGATCTGATGTACTCGGAATATATAAACGAAACTATGCCAGAAACACGTCAAAGATTGGGAAACTCGATTTGCCATGCAGGCAGGTGAGATAACTAAATGAAACAAATTCAGATGGCGGAGATGTTGAGACTGAAAAGACCGGGGAAAAACTGAAAATTCTTATTCTCAGACTGATTTTTCGTCTTTCTAGTTTTTCGTCTTTCTGATTGATCTACCAGATCGTGGGACAATTGTTATGTGGGTTGAGACTTTTTTTTCGAGTGACACCATTTATTTTTCGATTATGATTTTTTTTAATCCTGAATGAATTCTACATCATCTGCGCGCATACTAACTCTACTCGGAAGGCTCTAAAATGTTGGGATCATCTTCAAAAAACAGAACGGAATATCCGAAAACGTCTTTTCTCATTGAGCATTTGCAGACGAGAAAGCTGTTTTGAATCATCTCATCTTTCTGAAGACCACCATGATATGAAAAATATCATTACACATCATTGAGCCTCTTCTTTTTCCTTATTTTTCCCGCGTTCTTTGCGTGTTCGCAACTTTTCCGCCACAAACAACTTTGAAAATGGAAGATGGAAACACAACTCGAAAATCAAGAAAGAAAATATTCTGATCTACATCAGATTTCGCGTGATGGTATGTTGATATTTTGAAGAAGGTAAGAAGAACCACTACTCAAAAAACTAACGACTGAATCTAGAAGAGCAAGCACACGATTTACAGTAATCTCTTGAAGGAGGAGGTCATCATAAACCGAGCCCTCATGTGATTGTTCTTGTACTTGTTTTTCAGATGAAACGAAACAAAGTTAGGCAACCAAAAACCTTCGAGATTATCCCTACTCCGTTTTGCTCACAGTTTTTCGAGAAAAATAATTAGGAAGAAACTTTCGAATGAAGCGAGCAGTGACGTGTTTGAGAGAGAGAACAGAACTTCTGTTCGCATGTCTGTTTCTTGAATTTGCAAAGATGAGGGGGGAATGCCAAAAGATGAGACTCTCTAATGATGAGACTCTTGAAAACATGATCGTAATAAATGAGTGGGAACTTAGACATGCTCAGATGCTTCCGGAAGTTATCGTGTAGAGCATAAAAAGCTTAGAAGAAACACGATGATGTCGGAAACAAGGAATGTGGGAACGAAAAAAGAAGAAGAGGATGGAAGAAGAAGGGAAAAGTCGCGGATGGAATGGAGCACTCTTAATTCCATTCGGTTTTTTTCGATGGCGGGAGACAAGGATCGAAGGACTACCATGCTTCACTGAACTTCAAGACATACACGTCTAATGTGTGTGTTTCTATTTAGATATCCGGAGGACCTTTATATAATTAGCTCTTCTCTCTCCTCCCCCCTTTTCCCGCCGTCTTCTCTCTTTCGGGAAAATTTTGAGAATTTAGCAATTTGATCAGAAAGAAAAAACCGGGAGGGCCCGTTGTTTCTGGAAGAACACCGTAAAGCTGAAATAGAACGAGAAAATTCATTTGAGACATTGGAAAAATGGGAAACGATACCATATCCAGTTACCACTTGAAAGGTGACAAATTGCAAAACTGGTATACTGGTATTGAATGTCTGGAGAGCGCCTCTTGATATTCTAGACCACTCGTTTCTGGTACGGAAGGACACCCACGTAACATAGAAAGCTCATATCCACTTTTGAAAAGCTGCCAGTTAGAAGAAGCAAACTAATGGCTATCATTTTCTCCCCCCGCTAATTGCTCTTTTTTGCTGGTGCCCGTCAGTTCTCTGTAGCTGATGATGTAAGACCGAATAACGAAGAAGACGTTCAAATTACCGTATTCGATAATGATCTTGTTTTGAAGACTGACGCAAATGCCAGTGGGACGGTCTGATATCATAGATTTCCTGACAGAACAGCTGATGTGTCATTCTAATGGTGGGATTTGCTGACAAAAGTGAGTAGGAGGAACATGGCAGTCTCAGGTGGTATGCAAACCGAGCAAAGATATACAGTATCACCTGTATTCTGAGCTCCTGATTGTTTTTATCTTCTGTATGTTATCACAGAAATAAAAACATCAACAGGAAGTGGAATGGCACAAAAATATGGAATGGAAACAGAAAAGGGGGAATTAGAGGGGCTAAAACAATGAGATGAAGTGGCAGTGGTGGGCTTTCTGCTCAATCCATTTTTGAAAAGCACCACTAAAACCGACGCTCTTTTATCCCATTGTTTAGCCTCTTTGTTTGGGAGGAACATAATCGAATTGATGAGGCTATCGGGAATGAGACGTCAAGCTCCGCCTACAGTTTTAACTGAATAACCAATGGTTTCGTCAGAGACTGGAAGTGGAAACAACTGGCTGGATGGTGGGAGCTGTGACTCAAAGAGAGAAGTGTGACGCCGCCAAACAATCGGTTTGTCTCCAGTGAATTGTTTTATTATAGTAAAGAGTAATCATGTGAGGAGTCGAAAATGTTTTGGGTGGGAGATATCTGGGCGTCAGCGGAATGTTGGAGGTCCGTCTATTTTGAAAACGCAAATCCGATTTATACACGTGCATGGGAGAAATAATGAAACCTACGCACTATTTGCAAAGTCTTGTTAGGATTTCTAAAATACAACACGGTATTATTTTCAAAGTAAAATTTTCCGGTTGCACAAAGATCAGTATATCTGGAGATCGAGATCACATCAAGAGTGCTAAATCTCTTGATATGCTTAGGCTATTTGTATTTTCCTTATACTTAAAAAAGATACCAAGAGCTTAGTCGAAAATTTCCTCTTTTTATGTCTACTTTTTTACCGGACTACGAAAATGAAACTGAGATTCCTAAAATCTGGGAATGAAAACAGTGAATAGAGGATGTTTTGAGCCTCTCGAAACGTACCAAGGGCTCATGAAGACGTCGAAACGTCACAAATGGGGGACCCCCTTTTATTACGAAACTTTTTGAGACCTTCGAGACAACATCCTCGTTTCCCAAAACTTGTCAACATTAGGAGGAAGCGCGAAAGACTAGAAGATTAAACGACGGGTCACCGACGATGTCTAGGGTGTTCTCCTAATGAAATGAGCTTCGACGTATTCAGAAATGTCGAGAAGTGCTCAAAGGAGGGAAAACGAGAAATGGGTGAAAAAAGGGTAAGCGTCAATTTATATATATATATATATAATATTCATCTCGCCACAACAGCTGAAACTTGTTCTTTTCTTCTGTTTCGTTTTTTTCTCCTTGATCCTATTAAAAAAAGTACGTCATTTTCTCGTACGACACCTACCACTCCTACGTGCAGAAGTTGAGCAAATGTGTTCCGGTGGTGAAGACTTATTCCACTCGTTCCAGAGCACATCTTTTTAATAATTGCTGAATCCTACAGGGAGACAAGTTGGGATGGTTCTAGTCTTTGTTATGAATAACACTCAGAACCGAACGAGAGAACGGAGGCATAAACAAGCACCCACTATTACTTTTCCTCTCCTCACGCACAAATATTTTTTTCGGAACCCTTTTGCTAAACGTCTCATTTCAGGCTATACTAAAACGCAAAATCACTGATTTCGATATTGCATTTTCTCGATATCAGCTTATGTAAACAGCCCTCAAAGCCGGTGTTCTCTTTCTCTTGTTGCCTATCGGATCAGCTGTTGTGTTCTCCGAGTTTGGTGGTGATGGTCGGGAAACAGGGAAATGAAGAAACATAACATGACGTTTCTCAATGGAGGGATGGTGTGGTCATCATCAACCCGCAGAGGAAGGAAAAAACACAGATCGGCAGTTACACAAACAAGCTGTGAGCTCAAAACCTCAGATGGCCTTTGAAACTTTCATTCAATGTCCATTGTCAATTGTCCACACCAAAACCCGAAAAAGCCAGCGGACCCCCCTCCATCTACGTAAGATGTGTCCCAACGAACAATAAATAACAAAGACGACGGACACAGATAAATAGATTTTTAATGAAGGATTAGTTCCACATTTGGATGATACCAAGAAAGAATCAAGGAGACGGAAGATGAAATGAAAAGAAATGAGGTGTTTTCAAGGTGTAGTGTAGATTTGCCAGAATTTTATATCAACATTTAAAGGTTAACCGGGTGTGGCGATTAGATCAGATCACATCATCTCCCTTAGATGGTTCCTTCCTGTTGGGGGTGACTTGTCAAATTGGATTATAGAAAGTGCCAGTGTAGGTGGCATGGAGGGAGCAAAAAGCGGGCAAAGTGAACGTAATGACAAGAGTGATCAGCAATGAGAGGACCTCACTTTTGAACACCACATGAGTCAAGAATTAAAACCGGCAGTATTATGCGGGATAGTGCAAATAGAAACCGCGCCTACATCTTGAAAAGACTTCCAGTTTTCGATGTTTGTCGTGCTCGTGTGCCCGGGGGTAGTCATCATCACGTTCGATTCTCATCGCCCCTATCTTTTTCTCCCCTCAGGTACGTTTTACGTGAAAGTTCCACGCAACAGCAGGGAGGTATGAGGAGAGTGCAAACATACCAGAGGCTTTTTATAAAAAAAGGAAGACTAGTTTTCCAGAAGTGACTTGATTGTATGATCCTGAGCACAGAACCGAAAACGCAAAGAAAGATGCGGAAATAGATGGTGGAGCCGAGCCAATACACTGTAGTACTATGATTTCGAAAGTCAAGGGTAATAGAAAAGTACACTGTATGACGTGATGCTGGTAAAATGGTCTCGATTGGAAAGTCACGACTAGGTAGAAATGTCTCGGAGCCAAGAATACTAGATCTTCCTCGATGACGCAAAATGTGTAGGTAGAAATGTTGTTTTTACCACACAATGTGAGTCATGTTAAACTTAATAGGTGACAATGAAAAGTGAATCATATTTTTTCTCTCTTCTCATTTTCAAAATTCAGTTAGTCCCTGGGAATAGCCAACTTGATTATAGGAGTGACACCCGAAAACTGAAAACTGAAAACGATGAGAACTAATCAACTAGTCTCTGGTCTGAAAAAAAATCTACAAACTGGGGATTTATTTTATCCCCAAAATGTTAAGCCACTTCATTTGAAACTATTCTTGAAACTGATTTTTTCATCTGACCAAGTTGGTTTTTTGACACACCCAAAAATACCGTAGTGAAGAATTTTCGAAGAACACGAATAATTACTTACGCTCCAGGGGATCAGACGAAGAGTCAATTTTCGGAAGAGACTACTCAATTCTTTGAACTATTCAGAACAATTATCGAGACAGACGTTCTCGATGATCGCACGACATCAAAGATCGAACAGAGGTAGACCTAGACAGTGAAAAAACTTTTGAAGATGGAACAGGAAACTCAATTGGGGAATCTGAACAAAACATCTCAAGATTACTGTGGAAATGTCGAATAGGATTCAGAAAAACAATGCAGTGTCATAGGCTCATTAAAAGTGTTATTTCCCATTTTGGTTCCGAACCAATGTTTTCTTATGATTAGCATTTAGCAAGAAAAAAAAAACAGACTCACCGAACGTACCAACCAAACAGAACAAACACAGGTGATTTGGGAGAAGTGAATGTTTCCCGCCTCGCCTTGAGACTGCGGTGGCAACGTCAGAACACGTTTCGGAACTAACATGATACCTTGTTTTTCTATTTGCCTCGACATTGACCTTTTGAAAGGGAAGGGGAAGAAACTAAAAACTAACTCGTTAGGAGATAAACGAAAGAAGAAGATTGAGAAAACATGTGTGGGGGGTTCAAGAAACTGGAAAATGATTCGATTGGCATTTCCTGATGTGTTAGGCAGTCAAAGAACGAAGAAAAACTGAAAAGGGGAACAGAGGGGATGTGTGAGAGATGAAAAAAATGCCGCAACAAATATTAATTTCTATTTTTAAACAGATGATATAATTTCGCTCCTTCTGAAAAATGAGAGAATACGAACTTCAACTTTCAAAGAATGCGAAATATGATTGAATGCAATTTGAAGCAGCGAAATTCTTGTTCCCTTTTAAAGTGTATGCGTGACTGGAACACTTCCAGATTCAGACAATGATGATTTATTGTTATTGACTTCAGAGATCAAAAATATTTGTCGTGCTGAAATTGATGGGTACACAGCCATTTTCGAACGAAAAAATTATGATTAACGAGACGTTCGCTAGACGGTTTTTCCAAAGTGTTGGTGTATGATTTGACTAAATTCGTGATAATTTTGAGAAAGCATTCTGAAAATCTGGCATTCTAGCTTCCGCATACCACAGTGACAAATTGGTAGGTACGGTTGTTATTCCGCTTCTCACTTTTTGAGAATTGGAATTCGAAGAATTCAGCGATACGGAACAGCTATGAAGATTCCGTGTTCTGAACTGCTGAAAGTGAAAAACAATGAAGAGGCGGACGGTTGATGCTCACAGTGACCACCTGGAGAAGATTTACTACTTTGTGTTTTTGCAGTCGGACAGA
Organism: Caenorhabditis sp. 40 LS-2015; assembly: GCA_900536305.3. Lineage (NCBI taxonomy): Eukaryota > Metazoa > Nematoda > Chromadorea > Rhabditida > Rhabditidae > Caenorhabditis > Caenorhabditis tribulationis. The sequence goes on from LR543268.1 coordinate 41,429, forward strand.
ATGGAATTTATAACCAGAAACCAAGCAAATGACGACAGTGTGGAACAAAGAAGCTTAGAAGTGAACACCGGAGAGCTTCCAAATGAAATTCACTTCCTCAACTGAAAAAATACAGGCTATTCGGTTGGTGTCTGATTTCATTTGCAGTCAATATGTCTACCAGATTTCGTTAAGTCAAATGGCATTTGGATTGGATTCGTCACAAACGTCTCAATCAAAACAGTTCTCCGATTTCGTGACCGGTGTTCATGATGAAAACATTCAAAGTGATGGGGAAAAGTTTCATGGAACAAAGTATCTCTTTCCGTATACAAGTCTATCGGGTTAGACACTTCTTTTTTTCAACAAATCTCTAAACAACATTTTGGAACAACATTTAATTAGTCCGCATTTCCCAAATGGGAACTTTTCAGTTACCCCTCTCTTCAAAGGATATATCGCAGCATTCCGCTGTTGCCAGTAATGTTCATGAGGTTTTTGTAAAATCTTTAGAAAGGCTGAAGAATTCCTGGAGGATTCGATGTTCAAAATATATACATAATCTTTTCCTTTTCTGGATGTTAACAAATCACGCAGAGCTTTGACACTCCTAGCATATACTAGTCTTCCCAAAAAATAAAGGGATCCAGACCACTTTCCATGGTTGAGAGATGAACCTGGTCTACACCGAAATTTTGCTATTAAGATCTTTAGAAATCTGTCCAGTAACATTCTCTCCAGATTCAGTAGATCTCGTATAAGAGTATAATCTCATAAAATATGAGATCTACCCTCTCACATTCCTAAAGTTCTCACAACCGGATTCTATCTAGACTAACAGATCCAAAACCGTTGCATCCTTCTACGGTCACGCATCCGTAAGACATCAGAATTTGCGGATTGCCCCAATCACACGACTATTTCCAATCCAATCCATACTAGTACACCACTCGAAACTTTCCACTATTTTTTAGTTGTTTTTCAAACCCAAATAGGTTTGTAGGTTTAACGGGATCCGGGATCATCCAGCTATTATGCCACCTCTTCAAATGCAAATAGAATAATTCAAAAATCGGAGGGGGGTTTCTTGTATTTTGCGAAACACTGATTCCTTTCTTTTTCAGACAAACAACGTCAATGAATTCATTCGCTAGGGATCACACCGATTATTTCGTTTTTGTTTTTGAGGCGAAGAAAGAGATTCCACTACCACTTTGCATACTGCTTTGTCGTGTCTAGACCGTCATAATGACTCATTTGGTGATATATCTCTAACTGGTCTCGAAATTCACCATGATTTCTTATCGTGAGCTGTATGATTTATGAAAAACAGAAAAGGGAGACGAAGAAAGCGGAACAGAACATGGAACATATTTAAACAGAATCAGTTGAAATATTCATTTTCTGAAAATAGACATGACGTTATCACACACAGCTGAAACATTTCTGACACGGCGGGTTATAAGCATATCTTTCGGAAGCGACCCACTTCAAACGGGCCAAAGTTCACTCAAAAAAGAAGTGAAGAAAACGCAAGAAAATGACGTAGGAGGTCTCCAGCTCCTTGAAACAAATATTCATCCTGTGCCTGAAGTAATATGAGTGGGTGTCGATGTTGAAATTGCAATGTTTGGTAGTTTATGTGATGAGCAATCTAAAGTGAGTTATTAAACTTTATTGAAGTTTAGCGATGCGAAACTTGTGGAAATTGTGAAACTTCGGTGAACAATCTGCTGGTTGCGTTTCTCAGTTTTAATGTGGATGTGAAATCTGGAAAAAAAGCAATTTTCATCAGTAAAAGTTTGAGACAATTTGCAATCGAATCAAATGTTTCTGCCTCCGAACATAATCTAGTTCAACGTTCCTTCCAGATTTATGTTTCTTTCTGCACATTTTCTTATCAGTGAACAACCAATGACCACACTGCCACTCATCGAGTTATCAGCGAACAGGAAATGACATCTTTATTGGTGTGCGGTTATTCTAGTCACATCTAGCTAGACTTTCCTCCGGATCTCGACCTTCAGATGAACTTCCGTTAGCGTCAGAAAGTCTGGAATCATTTTTTTGGGGGAATTCGTTTTGACTATTTCATGAAGTTCGAAAAAAGAGTTCTCTCGTCAGGGAATAGGGTTTCGTTTCAAAAGCAACATGGGGAACAGAATAGGTTTGTAACAATCAGAACATCAACTCTCATTCAGTTTTCGTAGATTCAACTACCGTGAAGTTTAGACTGACGATATTTTACATGTAGTTTATGATCAATTTTTTGATGCTCTGTATTAAAATGTATTCCATTGTTAACAGTGATTTGAAAAACTCGACTCTTGAATGACAGTTTGGACGAGCAATTGATAGTTGAATCTGAAAATGCAATTCTGCAATTCGCAAAGATGCAACATGTTCTTGTGTACAACAATTCAGGTTCTAGTGGAAAAGGTACTTTGATGGAAAAATCTCCAACTGGAAAATATCACTAACATGTAACTGTAGACGAAATTGGATAATAGACGAATCTTGAACTACACAACCAAACAATTATCGGGTTTCATCTGAAGTAAAAGTGCCCTCCGAAATGACAGAAACTAACCCATGCACATCTCAAACATTTTTCCGTTTTCATGAAACTATCCGACACTAACTCCCTTTATTTGGTCAACTACAAACCAAAGAAGTGACGAACCTCCCATCAACTTTTGCTCTTTTTCTGCACATGTGATCACAACTGATAAACGAATTTCTACACGTGCAAGAAACGTTTCCTGATAAGAGCTCATCTCGCTCGTCTTTTTCAGTTTGCCTAAATTCGTCGATAGTGGGTTTCATCGGCAACTGTCAACAGGAATAAGGAAACATGTGGAGGAAAATTTTCGGTGAGTTTCTTTCATTTCTCGGTCCCGGAACATTTGTTTTCAGTGGTCTCTTGTGTGGTACTGTATGTGTTCGCCACACTCCCGGACATCGGAGCTCCGGGATACTCTTGTGATGCGAACGTTATGAAAAAGAGTAAAAAAGTTCCTACAAATGTGAACTCCGTACGGCCAGCCGATATCAAAGTCATCATGGCTCTTGGAGATTCATTGACAGTAGGTCACCTCAGAGATTTGTACTTTTGGGAAAGGTTCTCTGGTACGGGAAAGAGCATCCGTAAGAGTGGACGTCTTCAGAATAGTTAATGCATGGTCAGAATAGACCACCACGTGACTTGCTGGATGGCTCGGAATAACTTATACTGGAAGTTTTGAGAGCAGATACCTTAAGCTGTTACAACCATTCAAAAATTGGGTTTGGACTGTATTAGGTTCGCTTCCTTGCATTGAGTACAATTTCGAATCTCATATCGTCTGCCCATGTTCTTGGTCCCCTCTCCCACCCCATCTTCAATGTACCTCTGCACTCAATCAACAGAGATCCAATCAAAAAAAGTTCTTCAGGCTGCAAACGGAGCTGGAGCAGAGGACCCCGTGGCAGTTGTTCTCCAGTATCGAGGACTTGCATTCCAAGCAGGAGGCGACAAGTCGCTCGACGAGCACGTCACTATTCCAAGTAAAATAACTTATTTCCCTCCTATAATCTAATATCTCAAGAGGTTCATCTTGGCACAGACACACACTTCCTCATTCAGATATCCTCAAAAAGTACAATCCTGACGTGTTTGGATACTCTAATGGAATCGGCTCTCCGAATGTTTGGGAAATCGCTCGCCTCAACGTTGCAATGCCGGGCGCCAACGCAAAGGACCTTCCGGGACAGGCGAGACAATTAGTGTCACTTCTCCAGGAGCACAAGGAGGTTTTCGAGTGATTCAGTTTCTTATGCTAATCTTTGATCCTTTCAGTCTGTGAACATGAAGGAGGATTGGAAGCTGTTGAACATTTTCATCGGTGGAAATGACATCTGTGGGTACTGCCGCAAACCAGTGGTCAGTGAAAGAACTTTAGCGTAAAGTCAGCCTTGTTAAACTTCAGGAGGACTCTCCATACAACTGTGCCCAAAACATCAGTCAAGCCGTTAAAATCATCTACGACAATGTTCCACGTGTGATTGTGTCGCTCACCGGAATGTTGCATCTTGAGATGTTGCGACAAACTGATACCGGTCACTGGTTCTGTCAACGTTTGCATCAGTATGTTGCAGATTCGTGGTTTTTCTTCTTGCTACAAACAGCGAGGGGAAAAAACCTATTTATCGGAAAATAAACACTGATAGTTTGTTTGCAGCGATGAGTGCGGGTGTGAGAGCAACAAGAACTTCACTGATGCGGACATTCGACAGGTACGGTAGTGCTGTCATTGACAGAATCATCTCCCGGTGAAATGACAGGAAGAAATTTTCAATCAAGTATCATTTGAACTTTCGAGAAACAGTGATTCCAGGCTTGCTATGATTACAACAAGTACGAAGAATCATACCAAACAGCTGGAACCTTTGAAAAAGACGATTTCACTTATGTTGTCCAACCAATGTTCCGAGACACTCTGATCCCACCGATGGTGGTAAGTGAGAATGCCCTACAGTGTTAGATTTTGAATTTCAAGGACGGCAAACCATCTCAAATTTTCTTCGCCCCGGACTGTTTCCACTTCTCCCAATGGGGACATGCTCTCGTGAGCACATACCTTTGGAATAACATCCTGCAACCAGTCGGATCCAAATCTTCTGTTACCAACATGTCGGTTCCACTCTTGCCATTGGCTTGCCCTGATCCAGTTCGTTTTAGGGTCACTCACACTACAATAATCTATGTTTTCAGGCGTGCCCTTTCATCAGAACCCCCAAAAACAGTCAGGATTGCAGCAAGTACATGACGCCACACGCTTGATTCATCGGGCTATTGTATACTTATGTGCGAGTGTTTGTATTGAAAATGTTCATAATTCGAGTATAAATGTGTTTAATGCTCTATGTGTGAAAAATTTACATAATACGCACCGTTATCATCGTCACTGCATCAAAAGGCTCCTACCCGGAGTGTGTTACGGAACAAAACTACACAACGAATTTTCCGTTCTGTGCCTAGTCATACATTTGATTCGAGAATGTAATTTTGACCGGTATGTATTCAATTGTTTGTCTAGTTTAGCCATGATTGATCCTTTTTGGAATCCGCTCTGATCAACACCTCGAACTTCAAAAGGGATTATTGGACAGACAACAAATTCTATCAATTAGGAAGCCGTATCTGATTTTGGAGGAATCTCCGAATTCCTTCAATCTCAATTTCAAAGAACATTCTCTTCCTTTTCTTCTTCCTCAAACACCATTCTGGCGTCGTCATCTTCATTTCCAAGCTATATGCATATATAGTTTCTCTCTCTTTTTTCTCTCCTTCTCGGTCGTTTTCACTTGCGTCAGAACAGTCATGTATCTATCCGCGCACTGCAGCAGCAGCAATGCTATCGGAACTAGACTGCGCCACACACACAGATGGGGCCACCGCCGAGTCAATTCCTCTCGTCTCTTCGTTTTGTCCCCTTTCTCTCGTCAACCCGCGCAACAGTCTTCGCCCTGTCGGCAGGTTATCATAAATGCCTTTCATTGCCTCCTCACTTTTCTATTTCTCCTCTTTCCTCAGTTTCCTTTCTGTCCCCCTATTCTTCTGAACTGATAACACGGATTAGTGAGATTTCAATGATACACATTCTTGGGTTACTTTACTTTTTCTGTATTTGGAAGACTAGACGCAACTCAAGTTCTTACCAGTATCTGATTGATTTAATTGGAATTGACAACTGACCCAATTGCAATGGGAAAGTTTTTACAAAGTTTGAGAAAAGTATGATTCTTGAAAGAACTTGCCACTATTAGTTGTTTTGTTTTAATTTAAATCTGATTCTGAAACTTCTGGTGGGTTTGGTGCACTTTTTTCCAATTCGTGAAGTTAGTCATTCGTATAATAGCATACTTTTTTCTTTGTTCAAATTTACTTGAATCGAAACATTCTGTAATTTCAAACCTACTTCGCATAACTTGTTAACATCCCATGAAGATTCGTTTTCTTTGTTAACTTCTCCTCTGATCATGCTCATTTTCTTCAACTTCATCCAACTTTTGCCTCATTCGCCCCCATTGCCAACATTCTTTGGTCCAACCATCTCTACCCACTTGCCTTGGTTAACCAACTTTTCCACTTCCATTCTGTGACAAACCCTTTCTATTCTTTCATTGAATTCTCCCACTATTCCTTGGGGACTTTTTTACGGACACTGAGGTCTCCATCTTCCTCACTTTTCGGACCCTCCTCCCCACCAACAGCTCTATTATTCTTTTCATATTCTATTAAGACGATTGGTCATTTTGCCGGTCTCTCCCCACACACACACATCGTATGGGCTCTCCTCTCTCAAAGTACACCTAATTTCTTGTGCATGCACTTTGAGCGCCCGATGTCCTTCATACTCATTGATCGGAATCGGTTGCCCTGTTGCCCTGTGGCACCGGATGATCTCTCACTAACTCTTTTTGATTTTTTTTCTCGTTCGCTGCTCTTCTCACCAATCAGTTGAAAACGTCAGTTGCAAGCAAGGTGGTGCCAGGACAAAGGCATAGAGTGAGTCGGAAAAGTCGAGGAAATGAGAGGGCAAAAAGATGTGCTTGGAGTCCTGATGCAGTTTGAACGACTCTCGCAAGAAATAGCATCATTTCTTCCTCCTTTCATCTCCGTTCCATTCGTATATTCTTTGAGAGTATAATCCAAGGGTTTCTGAATGTGAGTCTACATATCTCATAGGTAATACTGTAGTTTGAGAGCCCAGTTGATGCTTTCGATACACCTACAGCCTCTTTTACGCAAACATTCATTTTTGATTTGACTGAGTGGGAAATATTCACAGATCATGACAAACATGTATTCAAAGTTTTCATTACTCTCCAAACATAGTTATGAAGGTTTGCTGTTGAAAGTGCTTTCATTCAGTCACAATGGGACAGTTTTGCCACAATTATGAAATCCCCTTTTTCTTTGCAACTTTTGACCCATTATGTTCAAGTTCCGCCATGACGTGGTTTTGTAGTCTTTACAAAGAATTCGACCAACCTGTCTTGATGTTTCTTATACTGAAAGAAGTCAACTGATAACAAAAATATTTCGAAAAGTTTCGAATTGGTTAGTGTCTATCAAATCTGCTAGTGTATATCCCTTCTTAATTTGTTTTTGATATTCAGTAAATGAATTCTCGAGCCAGGCATTTGTGGTGGCGATGATTTGTAGATCCAGATTTTTGTTATTTATTTGATCTGTGCCAAGACAGAAAAATTACGATCAAAACATTCATTTCGCTACTTCCCGTAAGCTATGTGAGAAGAGAAAGAAACATCAAGTACACGCACACAAAATGTATACAAAAGCAACAGTATCAGGGAATAGTAAAAGGTAAAGAGATTTCAAAGAGAATCATATAAATAAACGTCAAACAAAACGGGCCGCCGCGCACAGTTAGCTTTCTCTCTCTCTCTCTCTCTCTCTTCACGTGTCGCTCGGGATTTGGTAGGACAAACGGTTGGCATGTGTGGTGTTTCTTTGGCACCTCATTGTATCCCTATTCGAAGTTTTCCCTTTTTCATCTTGCCAAAAAAAAACACACCGAATCGTAGTGGCATTTTAATGAGCTACCGGTCCGAGATAATCAACTCATTCTGCTCGAATTGTTCCATACCTTGACTTACAAATGATTAGATTTCTAACTTCAAATGTACTCCACGCCTTCTGATTCAATAACCCAAATCTCGGCTCGCTTCGAAATTTCGTATTCTCTTTTCAATCACACCTCTCATTCTACACCTCCCCCTACTACTTCTACTACCGTTTGGATACCACACCATTTCTGCTCTAATCTGTGTCAATCAAATAGAGGTGAGTGAAGGCACCTCTTCCACCATCTGTATATGCAAATATACACGTCATAATGAGTGACACTTTGAACGGAGTAGCTCTTCTCCTTGTGTGTTGTTGGTCATTGGAATAGCGCTTCTCTTGCTATTGTGAAATTGATCTTTGATTATTGTCAAAAATGTCTGTATCATCAGAGATCAAGAAGTACCGGAAGATTGGATCACTGATTGTTGTTTGCGCAGAAAAATCCCTACTTTGATGTTCACTTTGATTCGAATCCCAATTAGAACAGTTCATACGGTCAAGTAGGCTCAATTGATCGGACGAAACAGGTTCCTGCATCCCATGTTTTTTCCTCGTGAGTGAGCTTGGCCAGCCTCTGTCGGCACACGTCTCGGCACAGTATGTCACAGACACACAACAGAGAAGACACACTGTATGTACGTACCTTCATACTCCTTTCCGTCTATCTCACTTGTTTCCCAATGTCTCTTCTTCTTCTACTTCTTCTTCTTCTTCTCGCACCTTGTCCTCCTACTCTTCCTCCTTCTCCTCCTTGTTCTTCCTTCACCACCTTTTCCTCATCACTCTTACTCCTTCTCCTTCCGATGACTCGCGCTTGTCTCATCTTGTTTTTTGTTCGTTTACTTTTGTGCCCTTTCAGTTTTTTTTTGGGAACAAAAATGACGAACAAATCAAGACAAACTTGTGAAACGTTGGAACAAGATCTCGTTTTCAAAAGGTGATGTTTTCATAGTTTCGTCCAATACCGTATTCTCCTGCTTCCAAATTTTTACAACAGGATATATTAATCGTGCTGTGAGAATGTGTAGATTATTCATCCAGAGGCAATTCTACAAAGTGCTCTTCCTTTTTGAAACGCCCTCCATTGACTCAATCCCTCTCATTTCAAATAATCCTGACTAAAATCCAAAATCCTTTGGTCATTGGAGCCAAACGATGGAATAAATAATGTAAGTGCATTATAAATCTTTTTGTCGGACCGGTGTCAGTTATAATTCCATGCATACTAGTTTTGTCCCGAACTCTTTGCTGTCGCACCGCCCTCATCGGATGGCATGGGTGCTCTAAAGCGTTTTGCACTTCTCAGATTATTCAGAAAAACACTGAAAATAGTGATGAAAGGGGGGAGAGAGAGAAACGTCACTTCTCGTATTCTCGCCCTCCTAAATTGTTTTCTTTTCTTCATCCGAGCACTTTGCGGCTTAGAATAGAAGGAGTTTCAACGGAAAAGTACGGGGGAGCTCGTACGCATGAATAGAAAACCAGAAAAGGCCTTCCTAGCTGAAAAGTTCGCAAGAACTCATTCTGAACTTTAAGGTTGCCGGAATAGGGAAATTGAATGTTAGTAGCCAGTTTCCTTTTGGCTCACTAGATTCAGAAGGGTCCACCAAAAGTTCTCATGAACTGTTCTGAAATTCAAAATTGAAGGACAAGCGAGCCTCTCGAATTTCAATAACACGTTCACTAGTGCATGCACTTCCTCGTCTTCTGGCTTGTCCATCTTCTTTTTCTGCCATTGTCCACCACTGCCGCACCATTTTCTCTCTCTTTCCGTCGACTCTTTCTCTCTTGTCTCTCTTTACATTGTGCGCAACATTGGGAAGGGTCATCTTGCATCATCATAGTTGAGGGAGGAGGAGGAAGAAGAGGAGGACGGCCCACCAATCTCAATCTTTCTCTTCCTTTCTCTTTCCACTTACACACACACACACACACACACACCATCACCGCTCGTTCGTCCTACCCGTCCACCCCAACTCGCCCGCTCGGGAGGGTCGCCTTCCCGGCCCCGCCGCCCGCACTGAACGATAGAAAGAGCGCGAGGAAGAGGCGGAGAGTTCCACACTTTTTGCCTTCTCTTCGTAAGATTTGACATCTTGTTGCCCAACCCCTTACTAACAGCTAATGACCTTCACAAGGCAGGTGTCTCGTTTGAATGGCGCGGGCCCCCGTCGTGGTGCTTGTAACCAAGTAGTACGTGGTTCGCAACAAGAGGGAGGGACGTTTGGGGGACAAAAAATAGAGTGAGCCCTGTTTTTTCTTCCTTTCTATCCATTGCCCCCTGATGTCCGTCAGGTGCTCACACTCTCAGTGTTTTTTGTCAATGTCACTGAGTTAGTGAATGTGCAAGACTCCCGACCCCGCCCACTTCCACCCCGCTATCTCTCGATTGCCCTCTATCTCGTTTTTTTTTCGCCTCCTCTCATTTTGCCTGTTCCATCATACAGCAGAATTGCGAAATAGTCAGTCTCTGTATGTACATGTAATTCTTATATAAACACCTTTCAAATGTAATTTGCTTTGCGCGCCCGCCCGCCAGGACCTCCTCGCTTCTCGCTCGTTCTCTCACTAACTAACTAACTAACTAACCAAAACCAGTACCTGTTATGTGTTCATCTGGGGGAGGAGGACGTATAGTGTTTTTTTTCTGTTTTGTTTTGTTCTGAAATTCCCTTCCAATTTCGGACAAAGTTTCACTTTTATACAGGTTCTCGGTGTTTTTGCTATACAATTATGTTTCTATTATAGAAAAACTACTCGGAAGTTACATTCGAAATTCTTAAGAATTTAGAGCTTTCTTTTACTTCTCATCTCAAATTGAAAAGTTCGACACCGCTTCCTCTTTTCTTCTTCCAACTCAGCTCTTTCTTCTTTTTCGTTTTTTTTTCATTTCCACTACTCTCATTTCTCATTTAATTTTGTTTTCGTCATTCCGATGTCTTCTTTTCTACTCTCAAACTTAACAATTATTCTTTACAGGTAGTCGTCAGACTCCTCCAAACTCTGGGCGTTAGATTTACCGTTGGACTCTACTTCCGACAGTATCTGAATTTGGAGGAAAGATGATGACCGGATACGGTTACAACTCGAACTTGGTGCAACAGCCACCGGTTCTTCCAGAGTGAGTGATACTAGTTTCCAAAAAGACCCACATTGTTTCTGTTGCAGAGTTGAAGAAGATTGGGGACCGGTCGCAGATCAGCAGTACTATCGATCTGACAACGGCCCCTCCGGATTGTCGAATCCTCTGTTCTACGGGTCTATGGGAGGATGGTACAACAATTGCTCTTCGGATGGAGCTCTCGGTCTCCAGACGAATATGCCAAGGATCCAACCTCCGCCAGGTCTTGCGCCTCCACCAAAACCAAGAGTCTCCATTTCCGATGAGGAGTTGTATCAGGCATTGAATATGTCACCACTGCCAACGCTTTCGACTCAGTTTCAAGCGCAGCAGACATCCTTGAATCAGTCGCTTCCCCCACTAAACTCTCATCCACAGATCGGTAAGTTGTGAGTTTCAGAATTCGTCACCTCCATTTGATTTTTTTCAGACTACTTGTCGTCGGAAATTTGTTTTCCGTCATCGTCCACGTACGATTCATCTGGATACAACGACGCCTATCAGCAACCAACAACTTCAAAGCCAAAGGAAGACTGCTACGTCCACTATCTTGGCAACGACGGGGACGATGAGATGTCGTTCGGAGAGCCTGAAAGATATGAAACAATGTCTCCGACGTTTTCGATTCATTCCTTCGCTCCGACAACTTCCACAAACACAGCTGAAGCTGAGGATTTAGAGGTAACTATTTTTACCAATGTATTACTTCGTTTGTATGCTGAAAAGTGAGAGTAATCGAAAAAAACAGCTGCTCTTGCCAGCGTGACGTCACTAATCTTGGCACGGCGCCAGGAAGAATTTCGTTTGTTTACCCAGCAGCTCTGGCTCGTCTTTCTCACCAACTAATATTGTGTTGTTGTCATTCAAAAAGGAAAGAAGAGAAAGATGAAGGAAAGAGCTGAATCGTCGGGCGACACTGAGGCCAAAACGTTTTCTGCGCCCTAGTTCCACTCCTTCTCCCCCTCCGCGTGCTTTTGCAGTTTAGTTTAGTTATTCTACATGTACCACTACTGTCCTAGGCCGCCGGCGCCCTACTGGTAAACAAGAAGGATTTTAGCTTCTCTCTGTGTCGAGACACGAACTGATAGGATACAACAACAAAAATAGGAAGGAAGAAACTGCTTTTCCCTTTTCTCAAAAATATGTGTCCGGAATGTGTCTTGAATAGGGAAGAGAGGCGTAAGTGGTTAACCACCGCCTGCGTGTATGTGTTCTTCGAGCACACTGACCGCCAGCTGAGCACCCCCACGCGGGTTCTTACTCTTCTCCTAAAAAAGAGTCTGACCAAAATAGATCCGGGAATGAAAGTGACGAGAGAGACATGAACTGGTCGAATATCTTCTATGTTTCAGGTCGAGCTGATCAACAACTACATACCACCGCCACGATACACAGCTGCCGATGAGATCGACATCTTCCTTCGCACGGGCACTACGGATGACACAGAGTACAACGACGACAGTGACTCCCGGGTAGGTGTAGTTTTGAGAAAACATTAGTGGTGGTGGTGGTGGGGATTTGGATGACCTCTGCGCAGATAGAAAGAGAGAGGTCTCTTCTTACCAACTGGCATCGCTCACTCGCACACTCCTATACACACATTCACTCTGCCAACACTATCGATTTTTAGTATTGAATCAGTTCGGCCGAATGCATGTGTATAGTTATGTGTGCATGCTCGATATCACTGCTTTTTCCTACCACCATTTGCCAGGTGACAGAATGACGACTCTTCCTTTTTTTCTCTCTAGATTTTAGCTTCCAGTGTGGGGGTGTAAGATGAAAGATGAAAAGAAGACTTACTCATCTGGTAGTAAAATTTTTTAATGTTCCTTGCGTCACTGGCAAGATCTAGGGAAGATGTAGTAAGTTGGTTGTGAAATTGGGGACTTTCTTTTAGAAATCATAAAAAGTTCCTGCCCATCCATCGCGTTAACTGTGAACGTCACACTGAGTGTATCGCGGCTATTATTTTTTTGTAGCTTTCTTGTTGTGTTCCCACTTCCCGTTCCGTTTGACGCTGCTATTGTGTGAGTGTCTTTTGTTAAGACACCACACGGTCGGTCATTCTTGAAAGATTTCACCCCAAGCTTTTTTTGATCTCCATCAAAACTGTCCCATCTTTCAGCCGACAACTACATACTCTCACCGGAGTCCGAAAGCGCCAACACCACCGGCATCCCGTCCTGCCTACGCGCAGAAGCTCAAAGCGGCAGCAGCACAGAAGCCAGAGCCGTCGACCACTGCACCGAACTCTTTGACTTCGCCAGTGTCCAAGACTTCCCCATTGTTTCTGCAGACAAATTTGCAAGAACCAGCTGGATTTACACCTTGTGAGTTTTCAGAGCAAATATTAGGAATCAGGAATTGTGAAATGAGCAATTTTTTCAGTGCTCACACCAAACTCGGACGCATTGCTCCAGAAGAAATTGAGCGAAGTTGTCCACAAACCGCCACTCAGAGCTGTTGGATTGAGTGCGTATCCGGCATTTCCACAGCAACCACCACTCAACTTGGAACGTTTCCAAGAGAACCAAAACTACCAAGCATCGTCTTCGTCCTCTTTCGGTGACAACTGCCCCTTGTTGTGCACCAAAGGACCATCGGAGCCTGGTCAACAGGAGGAATTCTATCCACCGAGTCATTTGAATACTAGATTTGGTGAGTGGTTTATACTATACTCAATTACTTTAACCTGGTTATTGTTCAGACTACGACGCTGATCGTGATCTGCTCCCACTTCTGCTCGACACATTCAAGCCATTACCGCCACCACAAAAAACAACTGTACCTGTCTCCGTTCCAATCACAGTTCCGGAGCGTCTTACCTCTACGAAAAAGGTCCCGCCTACAGTACCGTCAGCTCCAATCAAAGCACCACGACTTTCTGATCAAGAACTTGAATCTGAAAGTCAACGACTTGCATTCGACGTCATCTCCAACCTCTTCACCAACAAGAAAGAAGTCATCGCTCGAGCCGAGAAAATCAGTGCTCCAAAAAAACCAGTGGCGAGAAACCTGTTCTGCCACGAGGAGGGAGACTTGGAAAAGGCGAGATCACAAGAGCCAATCACAATGAGCGTTCTGGACGACTGGGAGACCGCTGATGACGATGACTTGACGGTGCGGATGGAGAACCTTCTCAAGGACAAAAAGAAGGAAGAAGTGAAGAAGACAGTTGCAAAGGCCCCAACCCCACCGTCTCCGAGAGCCAATGATTGGGATCCAACTTTTCTCGCGCACGTTTTGGAAATTTACGGAGTGTCTGACTACAAAATGCAAGAAGATGTTGTCAAAGCAATGGAGACCAGTGGCAACGGAGACTGCAAAGTGGTGTGGGTGGAGCGCAAAGTTGTGTTCGCTGTTTTCGACAGTGTCGCGAAAGCGAAAAACTGTTTGGCTCTTTCTAAGCATGATTGGTTGCGCTTCCGAAGTCTCGCGGATTCACCAAAATCAGTGCAGGACTCAGCAAAGACAAACGCGTCAAGTCTGGGTATTCCAAAGTGAGTTATACATATGACTGATTGAGATTGAGTTCCAAAATCTCTTTTTTCAGAAAGAAGCAACAAACTAGCGCCACAGTCGCTCGACGGATGGTCGAGAACGCTCTCGGAAAGAAAGCCGTGGTATCCACCGAAAAGCGACAAGAAGAGCGGAGTCAACTTGCAGCCGCCAGGGCAGCCAAGAAGAGCACGATTCAGTGGGATTAGATGCTCGAAAACTTCTCACAATACATTTTTTCAATAACTAGTCACCATGGCCCCATTAGTAGTAATATATCATTTTCCAATTCCCTTCTACTCCACAAAAATTAGATGTTTCGGATTTAAAATTTGCTTCCTGTCCCACCGAACATCTACACGCGTTGTCCTAACTCGTCAGGTTCCAAACTTCACTCTTATCGAGGAATTTCTCAAATCACAATCAAAATTCAAGAATGTTCTTCCCTTGAACTAAAATCTCGTTCAATCGACTAACGGTCACAAAAATCCAAAAAAACTTTCTCACATTTACTCAAAACATTAGTGCCGATTAGAGCGTAGTTGCGACCTGATAGCAGCAGGACAGTGTCCCCCCTCTAGAACAACATCCCCATCACACCCATACACACTTTTCTTCCTTTCCTTTCTGTCCCCAAAATCACCTGTTACCCATTTCCTTTCCTCTTTGTTTCTCGTATGCTCACACTTTTGTGCTCCTACCGCTACACTCATACATTCTTGTAAAAACCAAAAAAAGTTACATAATCAGAAAACCCCCCACAAAAAAAGATGACAAAAACGTTAATAGCTAAAAGACCGTTGTTTTCCTACTTTTTGTTGTACTGATTTCGGCTGTCGAAAAGACGAAAACCTTCATTTTCCCGACATGCTGCAAATCTTTATTCATCATACATTTGATATCTTCATTCTAGTATGTTTGAATTTTTCAATTTTGTCTTGTATTCATCTATTGTACCTGACACTCTCCGATCACCCAAGTTTTATGTTCACTGCGAAGATTTATCTTGGCATATGCGATCATGTACTGGCTCCGTGAACTCCCCATAACTATAAGTATTCATGTAATCACGACCTATTTTTTCAATCTGTTCGAGGAAGACTAGTAATTGTCTGTCGAAAAACAGAATATCTAATAAAATCATATAATTTGAAAAATCGTACGAATGCAGCAGGAGAAGTCAACAAGTTTCCTCGTTATTGGAACCAACCCTAGAAAAACTTTTGAATCTGAAGAGACTTTTCTACAGCTTTACACATATAGGACGTTTATGGACACCCGGACTCACGAATGCTACATTCACAAATTTGCAGAAGTTGATATAAACATTTAGGTACTTGTAGGTGAGAATTCCCATTTTTCGTAGGAAGAATCCTGACTTCTAGAAGTTTGTGCAAGTAGCAACACGACACATTTGAAAGCCCAAACTTTGCTTCAAATATGCCAATCTAGTGAAAAGTTACAGAGGTTCGTAGGATTGCCTGAAACTGAAAAAAAAACATTTATAGCTTACTGGCGTAAGTTTATGTGCATTGTCCGCAATCGAAAGTTCACCGCACCAATATTGCGTATCAGATGCCGATTTGCATAATCTGTGGGCTTTTTCTGAGATCCCAAAACGAGAGAACACTCGTTAAACATGTGGGTTTATTCCCAAACTTTTGTATTTTATCCATTTAAAAAATTGTTATCTTGGTTTTTTGCAAAGGATTGCAAAGGATCTGTTGAAGAAAGTTATTGGGATCCTCAATAGTTTGCTGCTACTATGAACACTAAATCACCTGGTGAAAACCATGATTCGCTGCCCCAAACTCTCTAGAAGCTCAAAAATTTATCTGCAAATTTCGGTCAAAGTTTCGAATTTTGCTCCAGATCAGTTGGGTCACCAAACTTTTTTGCTCAACGATTTTAGCATGCAAAATTGGTCCACTGTGAAAATTTTCCGAATATTCTCAAAAATCATTTGATAAATTTTGCTTCTAAATGCCACATGATGTGTTATCCTTCACCAGATGACGTGCACTGAACGAAATACAGAAGTGTCAGAATGACGTGCCTTCAGCGGTTAACCTTGGAAAGCAATCTCTCGAACAGTTTCATTGCATTTTGATTGTTTCTTTTTTCGAAAACAGTTGAGACAAACAAAACCCCCCGATGTACTATTTGCACTTGCGGAAAAATATGTAGCTGGATTGCCCTTTCTGTTTCCCATCAATCTCGAATCCCTCTTTTTTGTTATCGCACCCCCAATTTCCTTTCTCCGTGCATCCTACTTCTGGATGGATAAATGAAAACAAGAGAAAACGTGAAAAAAAGAAAGAAGATGAGAAGAAAAGATGGGGGATGATGTCCAGAAGCTTCTCGAATGCCACCCCAGTCCCTCATGAATTTCGAATTTCTGATGAACTCATGTGGTCCTTGAGCTTTTGGTGTGTGCTTGTGTGCCTGCCCTCTAGTGTCATACCGACAGGATATTCGAGAAGAAGAATGTAAAACCACGACACTAGTGAATATGTATCTGTCAGAATAAAATGGTAGGGCGTGACAGATTCTACACACTCTATTGTGACTGGAAAAGCCAACTGAAATTAAACTGAAACTTCCATCTTTCCACATCAAAGTCTTTAACCGGATCAGCTTCTTTGACGTTTCCTGACGTTTTTCTTATATTTTAAATGAATCCCTTCATGTTGTTTTGATTGAGAAGATTTCCTTGGATATCAAAGCGAAAATCTTAAAATAGCACATTAAGTGCCCTTTCTTCGTTAGATTCAGTCTAGACAACCCCAAAATAAACGACGATTTAATCACGATAAAACAGTTGAGTGAAACGGACAAAGTTTCAAAGGAGCATTCCGAGCAACATTTTTTCGTGTGTCCATAAGGATACCTTAGGGTACCGTAAGCTTAGTTTCTGCACTAAGAGACCGAACAAATCACCCCGATTGTAATTTTTAAGACCTTCCGATTAAATTAATTTCAAATCACTTTGTTTTAAAAAGTCATATTTTCCAATTTTTTTGTTTCGAAATTTTGTAACAGTAACACCTTTTGTTAGGAAAAAATTGCTGATATCTTGAAATGGTAAGTCCCACCGAGCCAATATTGAGAGAACTCACTGCAATCAATTCAATCAATGTTTAGCTCAATTTTTTGCATTTGCCAAACATTTTATACGCACGTGTACCTGAAAGCCAGTTGTGTACTGAAATCAAGCTTCTTTCATGTACCCACTCCCTCGATTTGGCGTCCCAATCTCCTCTTCTTCTCTCTGAGCGCTCAGTCTTCAAACTTGTTTTGTCATTTCTAGCTCTAGAAATCACACTATGTTCACCGAGAACAGATTTAAGGTTAAGTCTAACTGTCCACAATTTCCTTGGCCACTTGTTCGCATTCTTTGTATAAAGAAAGTCCTTCATGGGTCTTCTGCCCAAGCAGAGTGTGGAGGGTCCCAGACATGCAGAGCGGGGCGCGTATAGCGTGTCCACAATGTGTGTGTGTTTCGAAATACTGAATGAGTGCCTGCTGGCCTGTTGCCTGCTCTCCTCTACTGCCGCTTGCCGGCCACAGCTCCGAGCCTTGAGCCCACCGAGCAGAAGGAAGACCACTTCGCCCGGCATCTTCTCACAATGTTGCCTTGGTTCTTTCGGGGCGGCCTTCTCCATTCTTTTCTCATCGCCCCCCTTCTCCATCGTTTCACTTCTCGAACGATCTTTTGGTGGCTTTTAGTGTATTGTGGTGGTTGGGGCAGTTACTGCCCTCCCCAACCAGTATCTGGTTTACTTTTTGCGGAGCTCAAAGACCACAATGTTTTTTGTTGTTTTGAGGCAGGAAGAGCTAGGGAAGTCTTAACTAAAGCTTGCGCTAACACAAAACGAGTGTAAGTTTAGTTTGATATTGTGTATTTGAAGGGCTTCAAATCTTATATCGGTGACATTGTTTTTCTTTTCTTTTAGTGTTTCCGAAGCCATCAAATTCACAGTGCTTTTCTCTGTGAACCACGAGGAGAAAGAAAATCGAATCCAACACTATAATTCTCTAAAAATAGTTCACCATGATTGTTGATCATTTCCATCAGTCCTCGTCTTTGCTCTTTCTGAATATAATCATGGCTTTCTGCAATCTCATGACTCATCGTCAACATTGATTTACAACATCCGTCTCGTCTCTAGATTAATACATCTCACAATCTCTGGTATTATGTCTGTGTTTTTTTTTCACTCTGATGGAACACTACATAATTTTCTCTCAGAATCGTGACTTCCTATATCTTTTGGTGGTAGCGAAAATAGCTTGTGAATGAGATTCTTGGTTGATTTTCTATTTTCTCGTGACTGCCACGCCTTCACTTGTTTTTATGCCGAGCCCCTGCTGTCCAGCTATTTTGACTAGTAGTTGAATATTTATAGGAAATGGAGTGGTGGTGGAAAACACACCAAAATTTCTCACGCAGTCAGAAAATTTTCACGTAGGGAACGGTTGTCGAGGGTTAATTTCGGTGATGAGAATTGGAATTTCCAATCTCAATCCTTGTTTATTTACCAATTCAGGTTCTGCCAAAAATTTTCCACACAAAATTTTTTTGTGGCCACCAAAAACAAAATATTCTCGAATTTCTATTTACATTCATTAGAGTAGCGTTTCTTCCTCTTCCTCGCCTTGTCCGTCGTCGCTCTTGGAAGAGCTCACAATACGAAAACGTGACATTCTCTCGTTTTTCTTCCCTCCATGGTTCCATAATTGGAGGGTTTGTTGGGAGGGGGCAATGTGGTTGCGTGGCACCCATGACGAGTCCATTTCTCAAATGGTTCTGAATGGAGTGTGTCGCGTGTGGCAGGTGTCACGAGAACAAAACAACATAAGGGCAGATTTAGTACCCGCCCCGCTTTTTGAGGATTCGGGGGCAAAAAGGGTAGAGGGAGCTCTTTGTTGTTTCCCTCATCTTTTGTTCGTTGAAAGCATAGAGAGCGAAGAAAAACCGACATGAAGGTGGTTTTTACGCGTTCTTAACGTGTCATGTGGTGTCCCCGTCCGTCGTCTACGGCCTACCCCAAAACGCAAATGTTTACCAGCAACTCGTGTTTCTCTGGGAAACGTGCCAACGGCCAATTTCAACACATGTTTTGTTTGCGCGCCGCTTTATGGAGAGATGGCAAACCGAGAAGGTTATCAGTTCTCGAGACTCCTGCTTCTTGCACACAAAAATTACATCAAGTCAATAGACACTTTTTTCTCTGGAAGTTTCGAAAAATTTGAAATAAACAAAAAAGCTCATTGAGCTTTCTCCGTCTCCGTGGAGAGTCTTTCTCATCTCCAGAGAGAGTTTGTGTTTATTTCGTTCGAGAAAGATAAGAAAATGGTTTTTGGTATCGAATGCAAACATTTCGCTATCATTAACAAATTATTGCACTTTTTATCTAAATTATCAGATGATCAACAAAATGGTCACTGATGCTTCAACAAGAGTCTTTTTTATCGGGAGGTGCGACTTTTCTAGATTGTTCTCGTAAGAATGAGCACAATATACGGTAGTGCTTAAAAGTATATACTTGCTAGTGAATCAGTAAGGTTGAAACTTTACCAAGCTGGTTTTTCTCTTTAATCCATGCTCTTCTGTAGTTTGAGCTCAATGTCAAATAAAAACACTTGTTTCCTTTCTAGCGAAATGTTCCAAAACCCCGAACAACAAAATGATTAGATTCCCACATTTTTTCTCTCAAATATCCATACTTCCTCAAACTCGTTTCCCCTATCCCATCTCAATAGTCAAGTACCCTTGCGATCCAACTGTCCATCTCGAAAAACAACAAAAAGAACCCAAGTAATTCTTGCTCTCTTGACACAAAATTTTCTGATGTTGTTTAGAGAGACGGGACACGTGACCAGACCATCCTCATCTTTTGGAAGACACTCCCAAAGCGGCCACCCATTTCGTCTCCTTGTTTTCCTCGTCTTCCCCCTCCTTGCTCCATCTTCCTCTCCGCCGCATCTTCCTTTTCTCCATTCTTCGCTTTTCTTCGTCTTGTGTCCGCTCTCTCAGTCTATAAAATTCGATTTTTCTTCTTCCTCGCACACTTCCTTTGTCAACTTTCGTCTTTCAAGAAAAAAACGGATACTTGTTTCCATTTGAGTTCACTCGGTTTAATATTGTTGTCGAGATTTCAGACATGTCCGAGGATAACTTGCAAATGGTCGTCGTCCAGGCGGCGAACTCTGGCGTTCTTCACGTCTACGTTCAAGGAAACCTTGAGGAGCGTGGTGGAAAGACCATCATTCTCACTGTCCATGACATCGGAACTAACCGTGAGTGGATTATCAAAAAGTTCCACAGCGATTTACACTTGTCCTGATTTCCAGACAAGAGTTTCGTTCGATTCGTCAACCATCCAAGCATGGCTGCTGTCAAGGAGAAGGCCATCTTCCTTCACGTCTGCGTTCCGGGACAAGAGGACAACTCGGCTGACTACTTCGGAGACTTCCCGACTCTCGATGGTATTGGGGACGACTTGAGCGCTGTTCTCGACAAGTTCGAGGTCAAGTCGGCTATCGCGTTTGGAGAAGGCGTTGGAGCCAACATCATCTGCCGATTCGCTGTGAGTTTGTCGGCCATTCAGTGGATTCAACCCAATGAGAAAAACACACCGCACATTTCCCGATAATTGTTTTTTTCAGATGGGACACCCAAACAGAATCATGGGAATCATCTTGGTTCACTGCACTTCCACCACTGCTGGAATCATCGAGTACTGTAAGGAGAAGGTGAGACAGTAGGACAATCATCTAATCTTCCAGCTTGTAATTGATACATGCGCTGCTTAGACATCGAGTTCTGCGTGTGTGTTGTGTAACAAAATGATAATTGATCTGAGTTGAGCCGGACTCGCCGCCTGGCTCAGTGGGCCAACGTCATTTTGACGAGCAATGAACAGGACCCCGAGGGGTGGGAAAAGGATGAGAGAAGAGGGTGATGGAATATTCTGACAAAAGAGTGTCGAAAATTTGATTACGTCAGGATGAAAACGACTGGGAGAGCAAAAGAGTAGGAAAGAGGAAGGGACGCGGAAAATTGTTTCCAAAAAGAAGTAAAATGACGTAGATAGAACGACATAATACAGTTAAGAGGGGTATAACGATATGAAAAATAATAGATATAGTTAGAAAGATGAGGTGTTGTAGCGTATTTCCAAAAGTCTGATGTCAATTTTTGAAACTCAAGTTATAAGCTATGAGCTTCTGAACAATGACAATTTGTTTTTAAATACATAACTTTTCTATTCGTATTTCACGAAAGCACTGACCAGGACATTATCGGTGGGTCGGGATAAAGTTGTTCTCATAATCTGGGTCAAGATATAATCGATCATGCATGATTAGAATCTCAAAAAAAACTTGGCTGAATACTCACGTGATTCAAGTTAAGACATCCCAAAATGGTTTCTTCAGTGAAGGAAATCGATTTTTCACGTGAAATATCCGTGTCCATAAGAAATCTCCATTAGAAAAACTTTGAGATGGCATTACTCGAAACACGTTAGTATTCAGCCGATTTTCACTTCAGATTCTGAATCTGCAGGCTCAGTTATATCTTGTCCCAAACTATGAGAAAAAGTTCAACACGACGGTCCAAATAATTCACTAATAAATATTACACAGTTGCCAACTTCGATATATCAAGTGCACAGTGGGTTATGTCAGATCTGGGAACGTGAAAAATAGTGTTCGAACGACTTAGAAACGATTTGTAGAGTTTATTTTCACTCCATTGTCTGAATCCTTGGCTAAATGATAGAAACCGGACTACTGATTAGATCTAACCTTTCAATTCATTCCAGGTCATGAACATGCGCTTGGAGAACTCGATCATGTCCGATGGAGCCTGGGACTACTTGTTGGCGCATAAGTTCGGAGGGGTATGTTCTCACCAAGCGTATAATTACTTTCGTACCAACTAACCTACTATAACATTTCAGGGTGATGTGAGTCAACTAAAAACATACTAACGAGTTTCGTAGTTTTCGTAAATCTGTATTGATTTTTAAACGAATTGTTTTCGTTGTCACCAGCATACAATAGATTTTTTCAATGCACTCTCTTGATTCATACTCCCTTTTAACCAGTTGCATTTTTGATTTTGTAGTGTAGAATTTGAACACTCCACCATAGACTCCTAAAAGAAGTATGTATCTTTTCAGGAATCCAAGTCTCGTCAGGAGTACTTGGAGGAGTTGAAGGGAACCTTGAACGCCAAGAACCTCTCCAAGTACTTGGTCGCTTTCACCAAGAGAACTGATCTCTCGTCCACCATCGGAACCAAGCTTGAGACGTGAGAAATCCAGCGAGTCATTAATCCAGACAATTTGTTATTTCCAGTGTCGACGCTCTTCTCGTCACCGGAAGCAAGGCATCCCACCTTCACACCGTCTACACCACTCACAAGTCGATGAACAAGAAGAAGACCACTCTTCTCGTTGTCGACAACGTTGCCGATGTCATGCAAGAAGCTGTAAGTGACAGTTTGATTCCACAAAGGGGATGGATCATTCATGTGCTCATTTCAATGTTGTATAATGATGTTCAATTCGAGCACCTTCACCTCGGAATTCAGCACTGTTTTTGAAAAGAAAGCCACAAAACTTTTGTAAATTGGTTCATAATATCGTGAACTCTGAAATTTGTCATAATATATAATTTGCTAAAGGTTTGTCCATCGGTGAATTGGTGAGGATGTCCGCTTTTGTGTTCCCGATCGAGAATGACAAGTTCACAAAATTATTTTTTTGAGATTTTCAAAATGTTTTACGTGGAACTTAAACGCGCCGGAGGCGCCCAACGACGCTGGTTTTTCATATTTCACATGGTTATGGTTTGAGATCATAGTTAACTGTGGGAGACTGTCATCCTTGATGCATGTCTTTTGTGTAATTTTAAACTCAAGTTTAACACAGGGAACACGCGAAAAACAAAGAAATTCTACTCAACCTCAAATACTAACAGATTGAAACAAAATTTCTACGTTACATTTTTCAGCCGGACAAGCTCGCTCGCTCTCTTATCCTCCTCTGCAAAGGATGCGGAGTTCTCTCGGGAGTCGCCATCCCAGGAATGGAACGCCAGAGAACTCTCTCCAGCTCCATGGAGGAGGCCGACCGTCCGCGTCGCATGTCCGTCACTCAGCCGCACCTTCCACCAGTCCCATCCGCATAAATGTCAGCTATCTAGCACTGACTTCATTCAGTTACT
This sequence comes from Caenorhabditis sp. 40 LS-2015, assembly GCA_900536305.3. Lineage (NCBI taxonomy): Eukaryota > Metazoa > Nematoda > Chromadorea > Rhabditida > Rhabditidae > Caenorhabditis > Caenorhabditis tribulationis. Next base: position 64,906 of record LR543268.1, read on the forward strand.
CTCAATCTTGCTAATGTCACTCTCTAAGCCCGACCCCCATTCCCACTGTTTCAAAACTTACTGTAACCTTATGGTTTCTCTTTTCTCTCAGTCTTGAAATCGTAATAAGTGTAGTTGTGCCCCCAAAATGATAATCCGTCTCCGTTTCGACTCATAAGGTTGTCCAGTCCCATTTTAGACATTCTCTGTTCTCTCTGCCGCATTTCGGACCTTCCGCTTTCTACTTTTCCGTGATTGCACTTTATCCTTCAAAACTATCCCTTTATCTTATCCTGTCGGCATTTTCATAATGTTCATTTCCATTTTATTCAAACGAACTTTTTTCGGATGATGTAATAAATATAGAATAATGGGCGGTGAACGTTTTTAGTGATGTTGAGAAGGTTGATAAAATGATGAATGGGGTTTCAAAGGAGGGTTAAGGTTCGAGAGGCGAATGTACATGTACATGGAAGAGAGAAAATATCACACTAGCAAAAAATCGAGGAACAAGTCTGTTAGAATAGGGCTCTTCAGACATTTTCCTCACGATCACCACCGGTGTAGTTGTATTTGTCAGTGAAGTAAGAGTAGGATTTGAGGACGATGGTCAAGAACCAGACCTCGATGATGACAACGGCAAGTGAGATGAAGATTTCCAAAACAATCAGCAGTTCTTCTTCTGAAACTAAAGGTGGTGAGAATTGGAATTCATGAGGAGCCATACCAAGTGAATTGTATCCGTTTTGATCCGGGTCATCGAGAATTCCAGGCTTGATGCCCATGATGAGAGCAAGAAAGAGTACAAAGAGAAGGCCAACGAGAAGTGTCTGGAAATCGAGGCCTATGTTTATGAAACACTGTTGTACATAGTAATGTGCTCGAGGTCGTCAGCGTCTTGAACCATTTCATGTTCCTCCTAACTAGGAAACAGCCTACACAGTCCGTTGGATAAGCACTGTCAATAATTGATGGTAAAAAGAGCACGATCTCCCAATTCCAGGACTTTTTTAGTTTTCTCAGTGGACATCTGAGAACCGAGATATTTGGCTTATAAAACTATACTTCATTCAGTTACTAACTTTTTTTGAACAGATGGACAGAACCTGAAAAGTCAATGTTGATAAAAACCGTTCTGAAGTCAAATATCTTAACTCTCTCAAATATCAATGGCAACAACTAAAACGTGTCTTAGAATTGTCAAGATTTGCTCTTTCTGTTCACCAGTTTCATAGTGAATAGCCTTGCTTGGGTCAGTCTGATTTTTCAGACTGTTAATTTGAATTAAAGTTCTGATCAACGAACTAATGACGCGGGAAACCCTCAGATGCATTCTATCTATTAGCATACACGTTTTTCTTATAAGATGTGTAATGAACGCTACCAAAGGACTTTCTCGAATACATATAAACAACTTTCTCAGTGTTCTTTGGATGACCCACCTGAGCAAGAACATAACCAGTGAGAAGTTTACGGCTTTCGAGTTTCAATCCGAGAAGTAGAATAATGGCAGCGATGAGGCATAGAGAGGCAAGGAACAGTTCGGCAGCCAACTCGATCCTGGACTTTTCGGTTCCAATGCATTTCACGAGCCAGGTGAAGATGCCGCTGCACAGAAGTATATGGAATATGGCGATGAGGATTGCTCCCGTCTGAAATCGGTCAGATGCCATTGGAGAAGACTGTTTGTGAGAAGCTGAGTTCTTCTTTCTATTTCCTCTTTTTTCCTTATTCATCTACTAGAGCCCTCTCACACAGACACACACACAAAAACAATCGGGCATGTAATTAGGAATTATTCAAGAAGAGCTTGCCCACAAAAGTTCGCACTACCCATCCTACTTCTTTTCTTCGTTTTTCTTTGTATTCAAGAATTTTTAGCAGGGCAGAGAGTCATACTTCCTGATCTAGCATGGAGAGTGAAAGTCAAGAGAGTCCAAGGAGGAAACGAAAGGAGGCGAGAACTTTAATTATGCTAGAAATGAAAGGAGAAGAGGCTAGGAAAACAAACAAGAATCTTCTTTCCAGAGAACATTAGCGTGGGTGGGACTGGTCAACAATGAGTGGGATTTTTTTCGTATAGAAGCTGTTGCAACTATTTTTTGAAAACTGGAAGTTGAATTGAACTTCGAGAATGCGCATATATCAATACCAGGATAAGGCTGACTGTTCAGGCAATCGCAATGCGTTGTTTTAAAAATTCTAGTATCACAAATAGGGTTTTCTGGTGGAGTTAGAAAACATTCCAAAAAGTATACGATGATCTGAAGACTGATCTATTACAAATTAGTTTTTATTTTACTGACCATGTTTAAATACAGTATCCCATACTACTTCATACTCCATAACTCACATTCGAATGCAATTGCTGGAAGCAACATGCATACTGTGCATGAGCCGGGTTGAAGGAAGCATTGGGCGATCGTTGTTGAGGTTTAGGCACGCAGGGCATTGACTGACATTCACTGAAATACGATTCATAATTACACGACTTTTTTTCATAATTGAAAGAAAGTCTGATGTACAAGCTGCTAAGGAAGACGGCAAAACTAACCAGAGTGCACGTTTGAATAGATTAGAAAGTTTAGACCTCATTACTTAATTACCTATATTAGAAGTGGAAAGAGGTGAAGAGGGTGAAGCAGAGGGGCTCTCTAGTTTTTGACCAAATACGACTTTTTGTCGGACAATTTTCTGTTTGTTTTGTTTGACTAGGAGGCGTGGACGTGAGAAACGACACCCGTATCTTCTTCGCCCGATTTTTTCATTAGAGATTCCAATTTCATCGACAGGTGCTCCGAAAAACCAAAGAATAGGTTTGAAATGTTATTGGAAATAGCAAACAAATGATTTTGAACTCTAGCAAAGCATCAGGGGATAGTTTCAGTTTATGATACTTTGATAATCTGAAACCTAATCGTGAAAGATTACGTGTTCAGTATTCGCCGCCATTGTTGGCTTCCAGAGTCAATCTAGATTTAATAGATGGAGAAAACAAGAACAAACTGAGTGAGTTTGACAGATGCAAACATGAAGACGACAGAAAACATGAGAGCGCTCCGAAGAAGAGGATATCTAGGTTTCAGGAGCAGAGGGTGGAATTGGGAAGTGGCGGTGTAAATAATATGAGAAGGAGCGGCAAATGGAAGCAAAAAAAAAGAGAAGAAGATGATGATGATGAAGCAAGCAGAAGACTAGCGTGTGGGGACACATATGCAGTCTATTCAGGAGAAATTGAGTGCTGTATGTTTTACGATCAGCTCCAGAAGAGATCTTAATGAAATATACGCATCATTTTTCCTGTACATATTGGTGTTCTTATTTGTTGTCTTGTCTCATAATGCGGAGAGGTTTTCAATAGCCAGGGTTTGCCTACAGTTATCCTCAACACGAGTCTTGCAAAATTTGAAAACGTGACCCTACTTTTCAGAACTTCCTCTTTCCAACGATACCCTATTTACTAGTTCTAACCCCTCGGTAGTACCATTCCACAGACACCCGCGCAGATGTGCAGGGACAGTAAAGAACCAGTGCTCTACTCTGTCGGTCTGAAGGTTCTCAGTTCACGCTAGTTAGTGAGGGGTTTTCCGTTTCAAGCTGTTCGGTCTGACCCTCACACACAATATTCAAAAATATATATTAAGGTGATTTGAGTGAGAGTCTTCTTCGATCTTACATTTAGCGATGCGACTGAGTTTTGAAAGTTGGCAAAAATCGTGAACTTGCCTTGAATATGAAAAATATTTCTTTACAGTAACGTAGCTGTTTTTGTTGTTAGATAACGTGGTGGTAAAATGGGTACGCCTAGAAAATCTTTGACTTCCGCACACACCAAAATAGTGGAGAACCATCTTTTCTACTTCTCTAAGCTGACCATGATTAATCACAACTGTCAAACGATACATACACTGCACTTTACTGAAGTGTTACCTATTTGACAAATTTTCTGAGACAGCTGCAATTCCGGTAAAACTAATGTCGATATTACAACTACCTATTCAATCCAGCTGTATATTAATTCTACTCAGAATAAGTTTCTGATCTTTAGAATAACAGATTTTCCGTGACAAAAAGGGGTGCTGAACTAAAGGGGAAAGTTTCGGAATACTATCCATGATTGCCAAACTGAGGATAACGTCAGAATTTAGAACTTGAGCTCCGAGCAATACACAAGAAGAGAAACATCTTCAGAGTTTCTTAGCAGTGCAGATACGAACAATTAGCCAAGCGTTGACAGACACAACGAAACAAGGAAAGAAAAGCTCCAAATCGAATCACCAAAATTAGAAGAAGCAAGGTCAAGATGCTAGGCAAGATTCGGTGTATGATCAGCAGTGGAAGGAATCAAACAAGAAAAAAAGGGAGTTGTCGGAGTAATCTAGAAGCCGAAGTCATGCGGATTCTTTGTCATGTTTCCCATTGTGCTACACATTTTCTCACGGCGACTTGGGTAACATTACCTGCTGTCCGAGTCGATGCTAGTCTTAGACCTGGAGTACGAATAAACCGTCATAGTTGGGAGAGACACCGAGAGCAGTTTGAATTTTCAGGAGGGAGAATTTTTGACTTTGAAGGAAAGGGAGAATAGAAGCTGGGAGCCAAAATTAGGAGTGCATTTAAGACGGATTGAAGACGGTGAAAATGGGAAAGCGGCTTTCCGAGCGGTTTCGTCATGAATATAAAGTGGTTCGGGGGGTTTATTGCCATGAGATCACCTTTTCCGGGCTATTACCAAACCATGCCGATTACTTTAATCTTCTTTCGAGATTTTCCTACCCACGATTCTCCGTTAGATAATTGACTTCTTGGTGGGAAAGAAAGAGATGGAATCAAGAAAACGATTGGAAATAAAACTGAGAAAGGGAGGAGGCTCTCCATCTTGACTTTTTAACTTCCGACTCTGGGATTGAAAAACCGAAAACAATGGAGGGAGCCCCGAAAAGTGGCTTTAAGAAGAACAAGCACACACACACATACACAGTCGCGGGGGAGAAAAACATAAGAATGCTGCAAGAAGCGAAGGACACAGTAGATTGAATTCGTGCTTTCAATGCAATTAGGATCAGAAGAAAAAAAAAACAGGAAAATAGTAGGTATAATGGAGAAACATTCGATCGTCTAATCTGATTGAGGAGTGGAGGGAGATTGAGAAGGCTAGAAGCAAAGAAGAAGAAGAAGGAATTGAAGAAAAAAGAGCAACGTAGTAGCAAAGAGTCCGAATTGATGAACTTCCAGTCTGGCCTCGAAATTAGTTTGCTCTACTTTTTTATCTTAAACTTTAAACTCAAATTGTCTACTTCATTTTACGCTTCTTATTTTTGAATACTGTAAGTCTACAATGAAACTCAGAATGTTCGATGCTTCACAAATTGGCAACACAAGTCATCAGTCTAGTTTATTAATCTGACTCCCATAGACAGAAGCAGATCAGAAGACATGCATCTTGAAGTGAAACGGAGTGAGACACGGGTAGAATTACGTGAATTCGAGAACCGAAAGATGAGATGAATTAGTGAGGGTGTTGAATAAGTTCAGACACAAAGCAGGCTACATGCTTTCTTCTATATGTTGAATAAGTGGGGTGAAAGAATCTTGAATATGATTTTGAAATTTTGTTAAGGTTTTGAAAGGATACGTGGCAGTTGATTTTTGCCTACGTGAGGTTTAAAGGAGGTGTAGCAAGTTTTGGATCAGCTATTGTTAGTACAAAACAATATCGGTGCGCCGTCGGTTGCAAAACGACACGCCCCTTTGTCATTTCAAAAGTTTTCTTCGGCGTTTTGAGATTTTGCAAAAGTTCCAATAAAGCATTGTTGACAAATGCGACCCGTTTCAAAATAGGATTTAGAAGGGAAAATTGGTCGATAAGATCTACAACCCGCCGAAAACATGCCGACAAGCCAAACGGACGGCTCTAGAATTGTCACAAAAAAAGAAACTATTAAACTTGTTTACGTAAGCGGACCTTTGAACACGAGACACGTTGACATGGATCGCGGATTTCCCAGTTTCAAGAAGTAGTCACTCTGACTAGTGGAAGTTTGAAAATTAGGTGTCTACGTCTATGTATATCCTCTCCCACTTGATGTCAGTCACAGAAGAGTTGAGGATGGAAAGGATGGGGAGAGAAGAAGAAAACAGATGAACGAATTGACGTCAATGTAAACGTAGTAAATTGAAATTGGAACATGGAATTGAAAAATTGAGATAAATGAGATAAAATAGAAACATATGGAGTCCCATGCAACGCTTCTCTTCTCGACCATCACATTACAACGACACTCCAACAGCACAAGCAGAGTGAAAAAATTTGGAGAAATACTGATGTTCGTGTCACGAGGAAAGCACAGAAAGGGGATAATAGTAGAAGGGGCTCTTCCGGAAGTCACTTCCCAACAATGACGTGAACGGAAGTCCATGGATCGTGTTTTAAAATTATTATTATGTTCTCTTATTTGTAGGATAATTAGGAGAAAAAAGAGGGAACTCAATAAACATGGTGTGGTTTGGAGTTATGCGGAGAAAGAGAGTCTGGTGAGAACTTCCCAAATTCGAAAAATCGGGAAGTTTTGAAAACTGGTTTCAGTTGAATTCCGAATAATTTTTTCGAAAAAATGAAACATATCCGGCTGCCAAATAAAAATTCGAATCGATATGGTTTTTTCACAAAAACAGTTGAAAAACCACAAGAATGGATTTAAACAAGATTACTGTATTGACCCAAGCCGAAAGTAGTAAGTTTCCCATTTTCAGACCCAATTTATTTCCCCTACGTTTTTCAGAAAGGTCTTACCCGCAGAACTTTGGTGTGGTTGTTGATGGCTCTGGGGAGAAACTATTGCTCTAATTTCATTGAAGTCCTAACTAAAACTTGCAATCAGAAACAGTTTTTTGTAAACTTGAAAAATATCTAGTTTGATATCAGAACTCCACACCGAACAATTAAACAATCGCAGGCTTGTGAAAGACAACCTTCAACCCGACAGCTGATATCCCGAAAAACATGTGTTTTCATTGTCAAAAAATACATCACTACGGATGATCAACAAGAAAAAGCAATTTTCAACAGACCCATTATCCTGATCCTAATCACCTACTATCTTCCTCGTGAACTTTGAAGTTTGAGACGCGAGAAAAACGAAGAAAACGAAGAAAAAGAAGAAGCTGTGGCCAAGAAAACAGAAATGAATTCCATGTCTTGTCTGACGGATGGTGACTAGGGACCCACTCATTGAGAACGAAATAGAGTCCGTCTTTCGCTTTTGCAAGTTTTGAAGTTTAGGTTGGGAGATTCTAAGAAACTGCGTTTGAAAAATTGGTTTTCAAGGAGCGGCTACTTGTGAAGAATGTTCACTCTCGCAACATCACAACTATCAAGATTTGAAAGGAATGTTGCTGAAATACACTTTTCCAAAGAAGGAGGAAAATATGGTGAAGTTTCACAAAACTCTTCCGAAAACTAGAGAACCTATGCAATGAAAGTCGGAGGGAGTCAAAGTTTAGAAAAGTACAACATTCTAAGGTCCACCTGCTCAGTTCAAAATGTGACTGGGCTGACTATGATTGATGTATTTTGAACATGAGAGATTGATAACTCAAACCTGTTAGAAAAACGGAACCAGTCTGGATGACAACCAGAGTTTTGGGGATATCAGATACATTTGCTTTCATTTGATAAAAAGAATTTTTGAACTTATAGGGGATTCATTAAACGGTTTAAGCCCGAGATACGGTACAGTACCGAATGGTTCAAATCGTATTGTCGAGTTCAAGAACTGAATTCAAGACATTCAAAAGGAAGAAAAAAGGAAAATGAAGTAAGAAGAAGTAACAAACTTAACAAACGGTGACGACAAAGACTCGTCGGTACGTAAAATCCCATCTAAAACAGAGAAAAAAGAAGAACACGTAAACAATTGAAAAAAGAGGCGGAGCACAGTAGAAGACGTTGTATGAAGGATGGATGAGATGGAGAAGAAATCTGTCGCTGATGAGAAGAAAACGAACCCTCTTCCATCACTTTTTTTGCTTCTTCTTTTTCTTCTTCTTCCACCCTCTTCTCCTCAATCTACTCCTTCACCCAGAACTTCCGGTCTTTGACAAAAAAAAGTTGGCCACCACTACCACCCTTTTTTATATTATGAATGGACGGGAAAGAAAACATGTGTGTATGACGGGGCAAAAAGAATGAAAATTTGAAAATACATGAAAATCGGAAGAATTTTTTCGTGCATGGTTACAAAGTTCCCTGGAGTAAAATTGTCGGCGGTCCATTTTGTTCTGTTCGCTTCCCTTCTTTTGGTCCGCTCTCAGAACACGCCCACTTAGAGGGCAATAAAATTTTCGAGTTTTTTAACCAGAAAAAGGGGAGAAAGAGGAAGACACAATATTCAGAAGGGAAGTGGAAGTAAAAAGTTTTGAGTATTTCATCTTTTCTAGTGCATGGCGTTAGAAAAATGTACTAAATTCTTTTGGGGATTCGCGACCCCACATGCTTTTTGGCTCGTGATTTATGGTGGAGAATAGGGAACCATTGATAACTTATAGAGCAAAAGTGTGAAGTATAAAGTTTTCATTTATTTAGTTGGTCGTTCTTGATTCTAATGAAAAATAGCAACGGTTTCATCTGTTTTCATTGCAAACATTGGCTCTCTATAACTTTTACGGCTTCAGCGAGACCGTAAAGTTCTTCATGGGACCGTAAACTTCTAATGGGACTGAAAAAGTCATAAAGAGTCCAAAAGAGTTCAATCTCTAAGAAGGTCCGATTTTCAAACTTAAGTCGATTTTTAAATATCAATTCATGGAGAAAGTAGTCATTCGATTCAATTCAAAGGCTTATAGCGTTTTCTCCAAATATCTAATGTTGATATTCTGTCCTGGATTGTCCGTCAAAATTGGAAAAATACACATTTAACACTAACTCTCGGGCTGAAATCTTAGAGATCCCAAAATTGGAATAAATGGCCAAACAGTGTGACAATTGGGTGACTTTTTTGTGCTTTTGAGTGTATGCCATTTGTTTCGGTTTGTCCTGGTCTATTCAGTGTCTAGTGGACCATCTAAATTGAAAAATGAATAAAAAATGATTGGTGAAAAGTGGAGTGTACTAAGGAAAAACCGAAAAGTCAAATAGACTACAGAAGAATCGAAGTGATGTTTTAAACGTTAAAACTCTCCTATTTTCAACTATTCTTCCATTTCTGTCTTTTCACTTACCCAAACAACATGATTATTGTGGAGTCGGTATCCTAGGCGGCGGTTAGACTATCCATGGAGTTCTGATGAATTGTATCAAAGAAGAAACTGCAAGAATAGAAATTTAGAAAAGTTTAAAAGAAGACACATCAGAAAGAATACTGATATTTTGCAAGGAACACATCAACAATAGGAAAAAAAATAAGAGAAGGTCGATAAGTATAATTAATATCCTCACACTAACCAAGAGCGTGTGAGGATAAGAACAGCATATGATGTTTTATAGAGCACTTGGAGCCGATAATTGGCATGTGGTGGTGTTGAAATGGGTGGTGAAATGTCAGGAAGCTAAACAACGGAAATCGAGTTTTTCGAATACCACCAGAGCTATTTTCAGTGCAAGAGCAAGGCCGAAAGTGAGCCAGCACTTCTGAGCTGCTCCCTTCAATCAACCTAATCGAGGTATACTGTAGAGCAAGAAAGCAAGAGCATAAAATGAGGAAGAAGAACTTCTTCTCTTAGAAAGTTCTCTCCGTCAAGAACATGAATCTTGACCCCCCAGGCTTATCTAGAACACGCTTTTCCCATCATCCATTTCCGTTGCCTTCCTTTTTCCTCCCTTCTTTCCGGAAATTTTTTTGTGTCCTACAATCATATCCTTTTCTTGTCCAATTTGTCTAACAGCTTCTTTCTTGGAGTACATTCCGCAATAAAGCCAAGAAACGAACTGGGTGAAAAACTGAGAAAAAAGAAAGGGGGGGGGGGGGG
>LR543268.1:74886-251431 GCA_900536305.3 Caenorhabditis sp. 40 LS-2015
AAAAAAAAAGAGGGGGGGGGGGGGGGGTGAAAAGTGAACAAGTTGACAGAGAGAAGAAGCAAGTGGAAGTCATGCCACCCGTCGGTTCTCTCGTCTTTTTTTGAGCCTTTCGGATCGCGTTCGGGTAGATGTTAGAAGGGAGAAAAGAACGGAACTGCACAATTTTTTTGCACAGAAACCAAATACCAAACCTGCTAATTCACTGTGAGTGAGGTGTCGATTACCCAACAATTTCTTCTCAGGTTTAAACTTCACAAAGGGTTTTGTTTTCTAGAAAAATATGTGTCTCCCAAAAATATATCCGATCATCTTCAGAATGTTTTCTGATGCGTGACGTTATGTCATCGTCAACGTCGTCTCGGAAGGAAAATAAAACATCTCTCGACAAAGAATATAAGGCGAGGTGGCTACTTCAGAAGGTGTAGTGTCCCAAAAAAAAAAAAATCTTCGGGCTAATGGAAACTGATGCGGGTTCTTAATAGAGTTCTTATTGGAAGGGCAGTGTAAATATCTAGAATAAACAGAAATAGTGAGAAGAGATTCATTCTGGAAGAAAATGAATCGGCGATTCTGGTTTCTGGTCTGAGAAAGAAAGATTCATAGTTTTGAGTTCTAAGATTTTGAAATCAGCACATTTCATAATTTTTTGAAACAACGGGCAAGGGCATAAAGGTAGACATGAAAAATTAATGACAAAGTGTTTACACGAAAACGCTCGAGGACTAGAAATTGTGAAATCATTTTTGGATTTGGCGTAACAGAATCGTGTCTCCAATTTTTTTTTTCAATTTGCAAAATCTGGCAAAGTTATACTCACATTCAAATATTATCATGAATTCAAATTTAGACCAAGAATGATATTGATATCACGCCAGACTCACAAGACAGTTGATTTCAGAGGAATGCCACCTCGCGATTTCTTGATAATTCCTTTGGAGAACCGGGCATCAGAATCGAAATCAAAAACCTCATCATTCAGACTTCTCACGATATCCCATCACAACGTATGAGCCACATTGGAAGCTCAGTTTGATTATCCTATGAAGATTTACTGTAGTTCTAAAGAGAAGGTTGGACAGGCTCAAAATCACATTGACGTGAAAGACAAATCAAGTAAAATGAAGAGAAACGAGAACGAAGAGGCGGGATTCCGATACCCAATCAGATCTAAAAACGGCGAGTATAAAGATCTAGTGGTTCTATTTTGGACGGTTTCGTCACCCCTTCGTACCCAAAAATAGGACACCCTCATAACTCACACCCTTGTGAGGTTCGTCTGTCCTACTCAAGATGTTATCAAAATGGGGCCCTCTTCACATTCAAAAGGGACGGGAGCAGATAAAAAGAACGAGAATAAGAAAAACGGAGAAGAAGAAGAAGAAGACATGCAGAGCCGAAGAATGTGAAACCTGGGCAGGTAAGCGAAGCGCCAACACGACGACGGGAGGACACGAATTGTTATAAAACATATGCCTTGCTCTTGTCTCCCGTTTGTCTTCTTGCTTCTACTCTTCTCTTCGGATTCCCCCCTCTCTGCTCCCCCATCTCCTAACACTTGTCGTTTGACCTATAGTCTAGGTCTGGTTGAGCACAGCGAGAAAACACTGAAAACCATTGAAGTGAGGCAATGAAAAATGAAAAACACGACACAATACACATCCTGTCATCATCATCAATGAATTGACATCGCCACGAACAGCCAGCAGGTTATCACTTGTTCTCTAGCTTTGCTCCCCCCTCAGGATCTTTGAAGATTGAAGGATGTAATGAGTTTCGGGAGAAATTGAAAACATCTGTTGTTGTGGAAAATCGCATCCCAAGGTTTATTGAATTGAAAATGACACTGAGAATTGAAAATTACACAAATTACAAAATGAAAAAAAAAATCGGTTCCTCATGTTTCAATATCTTTGTCATTTATCTTAAACCACTCGTAATACAGTTATCATAGTCAATAGCAATTGAGTTTTTGTACAATGTAAAGGATATATGGACTCCTTTCTATCATGGCATTAAAGTTGTGTATCAACCAGATCGCTACAGTATCTTGAACCTAAGCCTTTGGAAAAAATTCAAAGGCGGTAAAGCAAGTATCCAAACACCAAAATGATGAATGACATTAGATGGAGTACATTCCTTGGGATTTCGAGAACTTCGTCTCTGGCTCTCTGATTCATCTCACTCTTCAACTCTCCATTCCGCTTCAATTCTTCTTGCAATTGACGCTGAACCTGAAAGAATTCAAACAGTGAATAATGAGCAACCACAATACAAATGACTTACACTCGACACGTACTCCAGCGCTTCCTCCCATTGCTTCAAGAGCTGCTCATTTTGAAGCTCAAGTCTCTCTCGATCCACCATCGCCTGCTCCAGTTTTGATTCGCACTTGCAAGACGATTTGTCACATCGGTAGAGGTCACGGTGGCAGTCATCAGATGAGCGGAAGAGGGACGGCGAAGTCATGATTCCTCCGCCGCTGCTTCCACTTTTTTCCGATGAACAGGGCGAGGTCGAACTGCTGGAGGCGACGATCTCGCGCTCAATTACTGTGATCTCGCTCTCGCTGTTGATGGAGTCCTGGAATTATCAAGATATGTACAGAATTATTCAACTCGGACTTTGACAAACATATTGGCTTTTTGTCTTGAAACAATCAAGAAATTTGAAAAATCAGAATTTCTTTCTAATCCCAATCATTATCAAAATTGACAAACCACACGATTTGTGAAAAGTTTTTGACTTCCTTTTTCTGAACTAGAAAATATTCTACCAGTTTTAATGAATTAGCCAAAAAAAGGTCTCCTCACCGTATCATATTTATTGTTATTGTCACATCGAATTGCTTGTAACTGCGTGTGAGATGCTGATTCACTCTCGAGAATGTTGATAAGATGGTTTTGCTCGAAAATCAGTCGTTCCTTGCCCTTGATCTCCTCTTCCAGCTGTGAAATCACGTTCTCTCGCATCAGAAGCTTCTCATGCGAGACGTGAAGTTGTGCCTCCATCTCTTCCATCCTGGATTTGAAGTCAATGCTATCCATCATCTGAAAAAACCGAGAAGTTCGAAAAGAGTTTTAAGAACAAAAGTTAGAAACGAGAAAGTGGAGAATGGTATGGTTGTATGCCTGGTTTATGGGTCGAGGAAGAAATAAAGTTCTGTGAATGTTGCCTCGCCTTCTTGTTTTTTTTTGTTTCTCTTGTTGGAAACGATGAACCAAGTTTATTAGATTGGAAAATGGACATTTGTCAGAGGAAATGAGGATATATGCAGAAAATGAAATAAATGTATTCAGATTCAGGACAGGAAACACACACACACACACAAATTTTTGAAGGCAAAAGGCAAAAGATGCGATTAATTAGGAGAAGTCTCCCCGGGAGGAGAAAAAAGAATTGATACGAGGATAGACGGAGAACAGAACAAAATGGACAAAATGTTGGACGAAAGTTTAGAAAAAAGCAAAAAGGGATATCAATCACAAAAGGGGATGGTGTTGGAAGAGTAGCTAGAGGAAACTAAAACTTGAGAAAAAACTATGTTTTGTTTGTTCAAAAAAGGAGAACAAATCCTAGTGTGATTGGCTTGTTCCATCCTGTGTCTTTGGATACGTCAAAAGTTGTGAGAAACCCAAAAAAGAAAACTGGGAGTCAACCTTTGACCAAATTCTTTTCGTCACTTGTCAATTGACCGGAAGGTGCCAAAAAGAGTGCATTTCATTTCGATTCATAGCACTTTTAAATTCTTTACGCATTGCTTTTTGGCGCTTTTCCACTCTTCACAAACATGCAACTACGTAAAAGTGTTAGAAAAAACAACGGGGCAAGATCTTTGTATCGGAAGTTCAATTAGAACTGTCTTGGAATGGAGGATAGAGAAGAACAATAAGAGACAGGGGGAATGGAAGACGGAGAAAGATAGGGGAAGATGAAAATTGGTTGAACGAAAGAGAGAACGTGTGGAAATGATTGATCGTGATATCTTGGCGCGAAAAAAACTTGCTAAATTTTTGGATTGCGTCAGAAGTGGCAGAATGTGATCAGAAGGGAAGAAATTGAATCGTTTTCTTTCTTGAAAAACTTTCATTGTTTCGAAAATTTTTGTCGAACGATTTCGCGCTCTGATGTTGCTGGTTGCACCTAGAGTAGTAGGTCAGGGTCTGGTTTCCGAATAGTGATTTTCTGAGAATCCGACACAGTTTCACAAAAAGGAGTATCAACATCGGTGCTCCAGAAATATGAAAGTTGGAGAGAAGCTTTCGAAGTTTAGTTTTATCAATTTGATTTTTCCCCGATGCTGAAGAATTATGAACAACGTCAGCAAAAAATTAGGTGTTCGACTGAAAGCCAAATAAAACTATACTCTAACATGTTTATCATTTTTTCGATAATCATGCTAAAACAATAAAACAAGACCATCCGAAAATAAACACTACTTGCAACCGTTTGAAGTCATTATTAAAAAGCAATGAAAAATGATATGAAACACAACTCAGTCACTCTTTGATCACATTTGTTGATAAATTCCACGATTCATCACAACGTACATAGTTAGTCGAGTCGGTCCCCTCCGACAAGAGAGTGTTTGTCGAAATGTCAAATAGAACCTGTTAGTACTTCAACTTTGACTTTGATCAAAGCTCTGGCGACCCAAAATTTCTGGGAAAAAGACTTCAAAAGTGTTCAAAAAGTGGAGGCGAGAACGATATATCCATGCATTGCTCCTCGCCGATTAGTGTTTGTTTGTTTTTGTGCACTTTTTGTGCACTTCATTTAGAAAATGTGCAAGAGTGAAATTGAGAAGAAAGGCAGAGCCCACCCAAATCTTGAGAGTAGCTGCCAAAAGGATAACGAAAGAAGAGGGAAGAAAGCAAGCGAAAACGAATGATGTGAGTGTCACTGGTTGTCATAACAATTCTCAACTTTCGTCACTTTGTGGGATGCAACATGTCACTCTCCTGAGGGGACCTGCATGTATTGTGGTTACAAGCAACAGGCTCCTCCAAACAACTCTCGTTTCGCAATAGTTCCCGTGGAGCCAAACGGGTGGGGGCATGAATATTGAGCAAACAATAAAATGCATATGTTCTCGTGGTCCGCCTTTCGTTTCTTCATCAGCCACACGCGAAAGAAAAACACAAAAGAAAAACAAAAGCCGCAAGGAGGAAATGAGAATGAAAACGAGAGCGATGATATAAAATCGAGAACGCTATAAAAACTGAACTGTATTACTCGCGAAGTGATACCCTCGGATCCGAACGACTATAGGGGCAAAAAATCGCTCACCCAAATATAAGAACTTCCACAAAGGGAATTTTTGAAGAAATTTTTTTTTCTCGAGTTATGACGATTTTTGAAAAATGCGAACAAAAAAGTTTAAAACGACCGTATTTTGGTCATTTTTTGAGTTTTTCTAAAAATCAAAGTGGTAGATGGAGGAACTTTTTCTGCTCTCATTTTTTGTTTCGAGCATGTTTTGGATATCTTTTGTCTAAAATTATGGAATTTCCGGTCAAACACGAAGTCGAAAAAAATTCTCAGATAAATTTTTTTTTGATATTTATAAAAAGATGCGCCATATCAAAAAAGACATTACAGTCTAAATTTTGAAACATTTAATCGGGCATTTTCGAAAGATAAATGTCGATTTATAGGTAAAATCGACCTAAATTTCGATTTTTTCCGACTTTTCATAACTGATATTCTTTCGATTCGGACTTTTACCGGAATTATTGATTAGTTAACGTTATCAGGTGTCCGATGATCTGTATGCTGAAGTTTAATTTCCTTTCTGGGCACCCTGGAGTCGTTTACCAAATGGTCACCTCAAATGGAAAAATTCAAAAAAAAATTTGTTCAAAGTTTATATTTTTCTTGTTTTTCTGGTTTTTTCCAATTGGGTTTTAAGGTTTTTATACGATTTGTTCCGAAAATCATACAAAAAACCAATAAAAAGTCGATTACACAGTGTCACAATAAATAATTTGGTTGTTTTTAGGAGCTTATGTTTTGAGGTCATTTTATTCACTATTTTTCAAGATTTTCGGAACAATTCGTATGAAAACCATAAAACCCAATCAGAAACAACCAGAAAAACAAGAAAAATATAAACTTTGAAATGTTTTTTTTTTTGAATTTTTCCATTTGAGGTGACCATTTGGTAAACGACTCCAGGGTGCCCAGAAAGGAAATTAAACTTCAGCATACAGATCATCGGACACCTGATAACGTTAACTAAACAATAACTCCGGTAAAAGTCCGATTCGAAAGAATATCAGTTATGAAAAGTCGGAAAAAATCGAAATTTAGGTCGATTTTACCTATAAATCGACATTTATCTTTCGAAAATGCCCGATCAAGTGTTTCAAAATTTATACTGTAATGTCTTTTTTAATATGGCGCATCTTTTTATGAATATCAAAAAAAATTTTATCTGAGAATTTTTTTCGACTTCGCGTTTGACCGGAAATTTCATAATTTTAGACAAAAGATATCCAAAACATGCTAGAAGCAAAAAATGAGAGCAAAAAAAGTTCCTCCATCCAAAACTTTGATTTTTGGAAAAACTCAAAAAATGACCAAAATACGGTCGTTTTAAACTTTTTTGTTCGCATTTTTCAAAAATCGTCATAACTCGAGAAAAAAAAATTTCTTCAAAAATTCCCTTTGTGGAAGTTCTTATATTTGGGTGGGCGATTTTTTGCCCCTATAGTCGTTCGGATCCGAGGGTATCACTTCGCGAGTAATACAGTTGAGAAGATGTGAGAAACCAAGGGGCGAACCACCTCGTTTCTCTCCGTCAATCCATCTCCCGTCGTTGTTGCCCAGTATAGAAAATGACAGTTCAGCAAATAATAATTGGAGGTCAATTCATTGTGCTCTCTCTCTCTCTCTCTCCCACCACTTTTTGGTGTCTGTCTCTTGCTCCGCAATCCCATCCTCATTCGATCGGCCCTCTCGGTGCGCGATAGAGAGGCGCGAGAAAATTGAGAGCCTCTTCCCTGGTTCAGTAGTCCACTTACTTCGATTCATAGTAGCTGTTGTGTACTAACTACGTAATTTGAGATGAAAGAGAGGGAGAGAGAGACGAATTGAAAACGAGCCCTTCCGCCTTTTTTCTGCTCACTATGGAGATTTTGTGAGGTTTTGAACAGGTACCAATTAGTTATAAAGGGGTTGAGAAATTTATGATCCAGGTTTCCAAAGACTGCAATATTTGAATACCGACAATTTTCTATAATGGTTTTTGAAAAGCGTACTTTGCTGATATTGCCTCTTAGCACGTTTTGAACTTCGGTTGACAACAGAGTCCCCGGAAGTATCTTGGAAAATGATGATGTCCAATGAGAAAATGAATACGTGAATTATTTGGGACAAGAGTCGTTCACCTTCTAGCTGCCTGGAATCTCAGCTTCTACGCCAAAGTTCCCTAATTGTCGAGGGTTTGATTACGTGTGCAGTCAAAATGTTTAACTTTCTTAGAATCAAAAACGGAATTTCTGGCCGAGCCACGGAAGGACACATTTTTCAAGCGAATTGCATAGATTTAAGTACACTGAAAATCCAAGAAAAAATAGTAGTGGTTCTTTGAAATTCCTTGGATTTCTCAAAATTCAGAAAATCCTTGGATAAAAGAAGCCATTGGAATGAGCCCTTCCATTCCACAGGGCGGCGGAATGGAAGGTGAGGCAGAAGAGATAAATAAACGCAAAAATGTTGTCGTTTTTACACTGATACATCATGATTGAGGGTCAATTGGCCACCAGTGTCTTTGCAATTGCTGACAAGACACAGCTCTCTTTCTATCTCTATGTATAATATACTGCAACTTTTATACTGGCAAAGACAGATTTCGAAAAAAGTTCAGGATAACAAGATGGTCTTCCTTGTTTTTTCCTTCCTGTACGGTGTCAGCGTAGCGTGAAATTGAAGATCATAGCTATTCATATAGTCCGAAGGACACTACAACAGGATTCCGTGAAAATGGAAGAGAGAGAGAAGAAAACCTATCCTAGCGGCTAGGTGTTGGATATCGCACAATAGACTTAACACTGAAGAAATTGAAAATGGGAAGAAGAAGAAGAGAAGTGAGAAAAAAGCGAAAGATTTTGAAAATGAAAAATAGTCTGAGACTAAAGGTTGGCACGAGATGAGTTTCATGTTACTTCGGAGATATGAACGCACTCGTCGGGAGATGAGATGGGATAGAGAAGTCAAATTGCGTAAGAAGAAATTGACATGGATTGCGAACATTAGCAGGAGAGAAGGAAGATGGTGCACGGACCAGAACAACTGTCACGAACCCCTTTCGAACACAAACGCAGTACACACAATTGTTAAGAAGAGCAGATATAAATTGAATGTGCTCTCATTCCGAGTGACCACCATCATTTGACAGGGTGGGAGTTGATGATAAGAGGAATCATGACACTTACTCCATGTCACAAAGTGAAAGAAACCATAAGAATGTCATAATTACTTTTGTTGCCGGGCCAGAAACTAAACAGCTCGAAACGAACTGGCTGGAGGCAGGTGCAACTCGGCTTTACACATTCTATACAAAGTTTAAACCGGCAGACACTTTTGATAAGAGTCCATGGCTACCTGAGCAAACACTGACTGGACAGTATGGAGAGTGTGAATAGAGAAAGTGTAATAAGTTTTGAAGAAAGACTTGACCGAAGAAGCGGAGGGTATTTGTATGTGACCGAAACCAAATGTCTGCGCACGCCAGAGACTACACATTTACAGAAAACAAAAGTGATTCATGCTATTCCAAGTTTTTAGAGAGTCGTTTTTGGCTAATTGGTCAGGCTAGAAAATTATAATGTGAGATGTGTAGGGCAGCTACAAACTGTGATGGAATCTCTGAAACTCTGAAAAAGACACAAGAAAGTGAATGGTGATGATGACCAAAGCAAGTTGCATAAGGAGAGAAGATAATCCTGGGGTTATGTGAAGGGGTGACCTATTACATGTTCTGTGTTTCACTTCAATATTTTTCAATGACGTGATCAGGTTTCGGAAAACGCAAAAAAGGAGCAGTGGCGTTAAAAGACTAGCTTGAAACCGAAGACAGAAATGAATGGGTGCCTGGAAACGGGAGCAACAAAACTTGATGTGTCTAGACATCTAAAGTTTGCGGAAACTTCAACTACGAAAAAACTAAACAATTTCAAAGTCTCAAAAAACTGTAAAAGGACTTTCCCGGTAACAAAATTGCCAATTTCCCTTGGATACTAAACAGGTAAACAGGTGACCAATTATAGGGGGAGGAAAGAATTTCAAAACTGTGGTAATTGAGAATTTCAAACCATTGTTTGGAATGAATAAGGTAAGAGATCCAAAAACCGATTTTTGAAAAAAAAAAATTTTAGAATCGGTAGCTGGACCAATAATAAGCAGTCAAAGTCAAATCTAATAGTTGGAAAATTTTCCGTGCGAGAAGTTATACAACAATGAAAAACCTTCATGAATCACAATGTTTTTAATTGTTGATTCTGGACAGTGAACATCTGAACAATTACAAATTGTTCAATAAGAATCGAAAATAGGAATTTCGAAATGTTTCGGGTTGATGAGTAGAGATGAGTTCAAAAAGTGGAATGATTCATTCTCACATATTCCGTTATATACATCACAACGTTTTCACACAAACCACGCACATACAACAAAAAATATCGGCAACCACAAAAGAGAAAAAACGAAGAGGGCACAAAACCAATTATTCCCCCCACATATTTATGACATGGAGCAGCCCGCGGCTCGAACGGCACTGCAACACCCATTGTAGCTCTCGGCGAGAGATTGGATCAGAGATGGGCAGGCTTGCTGGAAATAACATATTATGTATGGTAGTACCAAAATATTTACTCTTCTAGAACTCACCTGCGTGGAAACTCCCTCATATTGTTGGCGGGAACTCAAATAGGTTCGCACATAGTCTTGGCACCAGTAGGGATCAGCGAGGGCGCATCTTGCTAAAAAAAACTTTCTTCGTTTTTTTTTTTACTCTGACATGTTTGAGTAAGTGTTTACTTTAGTGTTAGATTGGGAGGTAGGCGACAGGTTTATTTACAAAACAGATGGAAGGGACAACCGAAAGCGGGGAGGGATGGTTTAAAAGACAAATAAATGTGTACAATAATAAGGGGTGAAAGGTGAACGGGTGGGAGAAGGGAAATGTGAGAGATTTGTTTTTTGATGATGTGATGGGAATTTCTGAGACATTCGGATGGCAAACACGTGACTTGTTTGAAGGTGCACTTGTTATTTATCTACCGGTTGGGCTCATTGTAGACGTGACAGTATTGGATTGGTCGAATTGAACTCCAGATGATCCGGTTCCAGTTCCAGAATACACTCCAGAAGGAGATCCATAGGATCCTGTTTGCCATTGGGTAGAAGTACTGAAAATAATTCGGATTTAAAGGTGATTCCGGCTCTCAAATCGTCTAGCATTCTCTAAAAGTGACGGTGAGTGCGTTTGGCCACTCACCGATATGGATAGAACATTTCGGTGTTATTTCCAGCAACGTCAAAAAATCTGGAAGAGAACCTGTAGGTCGTCTGTCCGTTGCTATTCGTGTTGGTATTTCTGTTAGCGTTTCCATAGTAGATGTCGTTGGATCCGGCGTCACGGAAGAGTTGTGAGTTGGCGTTGGTGTTGGTGAGAGTTGGTCCAGGAAGTGGTCCAGTTCCACGGAGGTTCAAAGTGGCTGGTGGCGGTTGGTCGCGGAGTCTGGTAGTCTTCAAATCAGATGCGCTAGTGTAACCAACTTGGGAGTTTTGTGGCTGGTCGAAAAGTGTGTAGGTACGTCCGGTAAGCGTGTTTCCAGTTCCAATGTTGTTCACAGATTGGGAGGATGTCGATGGAGACATAGTGGAACTGAACGTGTTGGAGCTCTGATCACGAAGAACTGGGTTGGAGCTAGAGGAGCCGGCTGGAGCAAATTGTCCGAATGGGTAGACGTATGGTTGCGCAGTGCTTGGAGCTAGAATTTTGAGTCATGAATACAATATAGAGAAGTTTTTTATTTTTTCAAGTTTACGTTCATTCTAATAATTTATTTACCCGAATATTGCACGTTGTTATTGTAGTTGGTCGATCCTGTAGTTCTACTGTTGCTGCTTCCGGAGTTGTAGTTGTACCCATAAATGTTGCCGCTTGATGAGTATGTTCCCGAGTTGGTTGATGGGTTTCTCTGTACTATTTGTTGATAGTTCACTTGATTCTGCTGTTGATTGGAGAGCGCTGGTCCGGTGTAGTATCCGTTGGCTGGAACACTGGAAGAGCTAGTCACAATGCCTCCATTGTTCGAAGAACCAGCTGTAAATTCAAAGTTTTTTATTTGAGTTCATTTGCTTTGAATAACTCACATTGCTGTCCGTAGTTGCGAAGCTCCTCCAAATAGGTTTGGGAGTATTCGTTGGCTAATTGATCGTTCAAAAACTGATAGTTCGGATTTTGTACCAGGAAGAGACCGCTGTTAGAGTTTCCAGTGTTACTCGTATCGTAACCATAAATGTTACCGTAGGCATTTTGACAATGCACAGATAACGCAGAAAGACATGCTGAAAAATATTGAAAATGAATTAAAACTATAAGTTTTTGGAAATACCTATGAGTACAGTAGAGAACATTGTGGCAGCTGTGATGAAGAACTCCGAAACGAAATTTCGCTTTTATAGAGGTACCTACTCCGAGAAAAAACTAGATTTCGAGGAGAAGCTCTCTTCTACAACATAAATTTAGAAAATGGGCGGGAATGGATGACTCTTCAAAAAAAAGAAGGTAAAGCTAAAGGTAAGTATGGATGATCCTAACAAACTTCACTATTATTTGTTGTTTGCAACGCCCTCTCTTCTCCACACTCGAGTCAACAAAGGCATGTCAATGCCCGCTGCCAAGTGTCTATGGCAGTTCCCCTAGAGACTGAAATAGAAAGATGGAATTCAAATGTGGTTGTTCAGAGTTTATCGTTTTGAGATGAGCTAGAGGAGTTCGTGTGGTGTTAACAGGTAACATCCTTGACATGCAAACAGTTTGGTACATGATCAGTGAAACATGCGGAGACCTCCCGTGAAACATGTTGTATCTGCAGACACATCTATTTGAGCTTCTCATTGCAGACGTTCCGATCAAAAACTGAGAGGGATGAGCAACGGAACAGTGTTAACAACTATACCGTTGTTCATTTTAACAATGTTCTACGGTGTTCCGCTGTGTTAGATGGTTTTCAAAAAGATTTAAAATTTTCATACTAGACAATTTGCAAAAATGGCTCCATCAAATCCCTTCAAGCGAAGAGCAATTCCGGCTCGAAATTTTCCCCGGAGCGCATCCTGGAAAAAACTGTTGTAATCCTTCTCTATGAATATTTTTGCAGCATACATCACTCAAAAATAAGGAAGTGAATAATCCAATAATTTTTTTCTTTTCTTGGAACTGAGCTCTTCCTAAATTGCTATTTCTGTTATCGTTCGCATCTCCGGTCCCGTATAAATGACCAAAACACATATTTGATGAACAGAAATCCAAGTGATGAAATTTGAATTGACACTGTATGTATTTCTGTGTGCGGGCTCTTTTTGGTCATTCCTCTAGGCTACGTGCGTAAACAAAGTATTTCAACATACGTCGGCTCCCATCAAATCCATATTTAGAAAATCATATGTCTTCGGAGTACGAAATACATTAGACGTTTTCGAATGTTATTTTAGAAATCTATTCGAATCACTTCAAAAGCACGAGTTTGAAGTATCATTGACCCGATCGTGAGCCCACACATTGTTCTCTGAATGTGACTAAGATTTCTACAATAATAATCGTCACTTTTGATATTTCACTGAACAATTTTACGCACAGAGTTCGCGATCCTCTATAGGTTTTCCAAAATGATGCTCATTTCAGAACGAAGCATTAGTTTGTGTGACGGAACTTGTTGTTTTGGTTTACGGTGTTCAGGAAGAGAACTATAGAATACCTATGTGAGACTCTTTATAAAGGTGTTCCTGCTATTACTCCTCACTTCCTTTTTGTTCTGTTTGTCACGATACGATGTCTGGGCTTAAAGCTCATTTCTAGTAGACTTCTTTTTTGGGACTTCGAAAGGGAAATTCGAAAAATTCGAAAATAAAAATACATTTTATTTTTTTATCTGTCTATCAAATCCGAATTTAATCTTTTAATCCATCCCCGCGACCATTTGATATACTTGCAATCACAATACTAAACGAAATTTGTCTGTGGTATCCAAAAGATCTTCGGAAAGGATCAACTGATTGACAGGGATTCCTGAAAGGTTTCTTGTTTTCATGACGTGTCGTTTTGTATCCTCTCCTCTCTGTCTTGAAAGACACAGACACCGATAGAAATGTTTTGTTGAGCTCGTGTTGCTATTGGTGATTTTAGGGACTCCGAGGAGAGGAGTGGCGTTGGTAGAAAGAGACGAGCCAGTCGTTTCATTCAAACTGAAGATGATGCTCTCAAATGTTGACTTCTCGAGATGTCCCACTTGCTTGGAGGATTATGGTGAGTAACTGTTGATCATGAAAGGTAGGCACGATTTTCTCATTTTCTGTTATCATGAAATGATTCATATCAGAAGGGTTTTCTGGAAACAAACCTGGTCTCAAATTTCGGGGTTTTCGAATTTACATCTCTAGGAAACTTCAATATCTCAGAAGTTTATTCTGAGCTTCTGAAGATTGCATTTTGTAGGACACAGTACTTTTTGCTTGTGGAGGTCTCCAGCAAATTTTATAAGCAAAAAAAAACGCCTGAAAACCTTCTCTTCCGAATGTCACGGGCACTTCCATCCCCGTTCACAACGTTTTCAAATTCTCGACCTTTAACAACAGTTGCCAATAGTTTTTGAAGATCTGACCTCTTAAACATTACAGATGACAACTCTCATCGTCCATGCGTGGGATTCTGTGGTCATTCTATCTGTCTGAAATGCCAAACTAAAATTGTGTAGGTCCATCTTTCCGAACTTCCTCCAACCATTCTCATACATCTCAGCACCTGCCCAATGTGCAAACGAAAAAACGCTTTCTTCGGAACAGTCATCAATTATCAATTATTGGGTAATCTATTCGATTGTCTGCTATTTATCTGAATCAAGTTATTTCCAGACTCATGTCTAGCTATCCGTCAAATGCTCAATGAGCCGAAAAGCCCAACTACAGGACCCAAGGCATCCGGGGCAAATCGTATAAGAGCACCAAGTCAAAAACGGATGACGGAGACACCGAATATTTCTCAACAAGTGCGTCATTCTCGAAATTTCCGAAAAAAAAACTCCCCCACAAGAATGTGAACTGTTAAGGCTTCATGGTTCTAAACGTAAACACGTAGTCTGTGTAAAATGAACTCTGCAAATCCTGTGATCTTTTGATGGTCAGAAGGTGAGAAGATTCCTACGGAACAATTTTAATCCTTGGGAATGAGGAGTTTCGAAGAATCGAAACGTTCAAAGAACTCGAAAAGTAAACACATCGTTCAGGTGAAACTATGAATAATTGACAAGCATGGAAATTCATGGGGCACTAGTTTGTTTATTTTTAGTTCACGTTCATGTTATTTTCCTTTTCATTTTCCCAATGTTCCGATTCCAGGTTGTGAATGCGACTCGCAGAAGTCGTAGGACCGCACTGGAGACAGCCGTAGACAAAACTCAACAAAGAGGTATTTTTGTTTTTCAAGTTGAATAGTAAGAACCAAAACTAGCTATACAATTCAGAAATCGAGAACAATTGGATTTCGCAGCACATTCCAGCGCCAGACACTCGTCGTAGAGATCGCTCATTGAGACGGCTATCGGAGAGAATGGGTTTGTGTCTGAATTCGCTGAATTTGATTTAGGACAATGATCATTGAATATGATTTTTTTTTTCAGTGGGACCTGATAACAACACTCCCCAAATTCCAGCCATTTGCTACAGAACAATCTATACGATTCCGCCTCCAGAGGTACGTGCGTAAGAGGCTGGAAGGGGGGAGGACTGGAACAAAGAAAAAAGTTAACTGACGAGAAATTGAATTATTCAGAACTTCGCCGCCCAGGGGATTCCCTCCGCCTTCAACCGAATGTTCTTCGGGCGTTCCTGTTTTGAGATATGAGCAATGTCGGTGGTCCTTCACGTCGATTTTTTCTCTTGTGCTTTACTGTAATCATTGTCGGAATAAACTTTTTGTACCATTCCCAACTTTTCTCATTTTCAAAAATGTTGATAACGCCCACATAAAAATTTCAAAAATGAAACCTATCCCAAGGGCACTTTGGGACCACAGGCTGAAAATTGTTGAAAACTTTCCCACGGTTCCACACGTCAGTCGCCCACAGAAGACGAGAGTGGTAATCTGATGCCTGTCGTTTCTTCAAACAATTCAAATGAACTCACGCCCAGCCACCACATTGTCTGAATTATCCATTCCGTCGCAATTGGGGGTGCTCCTTGAATAAATCATTCTGTTTTTTTTTCGTCTTTTAACTATTTTTTCTTACTTTTTTTGATCCCCATATTTGCTCCGGGTAGATACCGGACAAATTCGAAGAAAACCATTCTGTTGAGAGCGCCAATTTCCGTCGCATATTTTCGCGTTGCCTTCACTTTTACGAATTTATAATCATCCCCTTTTCTCTACCGGCTAGTATAAATTCCACCCAAAACAAACGCATATTTCAGACCAGCTAAGCTTAAAAACCAAACTACTCGTCAAGATGAAGTTCTTCGTGCTGGTCGTCATCCTTGCCATCCTCATCGCTCTCTCCAACACTGTCAACGCGCACTTCCCGGTCTACAGTCTGTACAAGGAACGCAAACCGGTTGATTTGGTGAGTTGGATATGGAATGAACAACTTCTTGCAGTATGTAATGTGCGTTTTTTTTTAGTTCCAAGCCCTCGCCAGCGCAAGACAAGCCAAACGACGCGCAGGAGGATTCGAAGAGAACTACGATTTGCCATTCTCCGGTTTCTACCCAAGACAATAGTTTTTTGATGTGGTGATTGTGTCTTCTCAACGTAATAAATGTTACTTGTTAAATTTCTCTGCACTCCAATAGGTATATTTACTGGGGTGTGATTCTCTTATTCGGACTTTCATCAATTTCTTTGAAGAAAGAAGCCGTTGTTAGGATTTTGTCAGGATGTCAAGAGACTTCTCAGAAGAATTCAAAGCTTATGTAGAAAATTTATTTGAAAACATAACATTATAAATTAGACCTTCTTGAAGTCACGGATAGCAATAGATCGTGCTGGGCATGGACAATACGAAGAATCTCCGCCAGGCTTCCCTTGTCTCCCGGGTCTTCCATGCTCTCCTGGAGTTCCTCTTCGTCCGTTCTCTCCACGATACCCTGGCGGTCCCATGGGACCTGGAAGTCCATGATCTCCGGGTAATCCACGTCTTCCGGATGGACCTGCAAGTGGAACTAATTAGCGGAAAACTCAATTTCGTGCTGACTAACCTCTTGGACCCATCGGCCCGGGTGGTCCTGGAAAAAGTCGTTCGGGTTTCAGCTTGTATCCGGTTCTTCCGTCTTTGCCATCTTCTCCTGGCATACCGGGTTTTCCTGGAAAGTGAACTATGAAAAAAGCACTACTTCCATGTTTTCAAGACAACACTGTCTATTGACAAAACTGAAGACTGGACTAGTTTGAAGTAAATATCCGATTTGGAATTTCAATTGGGTCGACAGACATAGAGATAAGGTTAAGCTGGAAAACAATTTCGAAAAGTGTAATTTATTTCAAGCGTGTTATTGGGAAGTCTCCGGAGTTAAAGTACAGTCCAATTACTCAACTTTGCCAAATTCTAGGCCTAACGGAAAAACCAACCTGGCCTTCCTGGTTCACCCGGTTCTCCTGGGGGACCTCTCAAATTTTTGATGCTCAACAAAAAGGAACCAGAAAGTCCTTTCTTTCCAGGCATCCCTTGTTCTCCGTCCAGTCCCATCCGACCTCTTCTTCCCGGAGGCCCTCTCGGGCACATTATGCATGCTAATCGCTCCCGGAAGATGCATTTCTTTGCGGGTAGCGTTTCATAGTTGTTGATCCCACGACGTCCCGGTTGTCCCGGCATTCCAACGTCTCCTCTACACCCGGGTGGTCCTGGTGGACCTGGTGGACATCTTGGAATAATCGGCTCACATTGACACCATGGAGGTAGCGCAGAGTTCTGTTGAAAAGTGTTCCGAAAAATTCTATCCACAAAAATTGACTTTTTGCTGACACTTCGTTTTTGAATTGCACTGGAGTGAAACTCATGAACTTCCATTATCTGGTCCCATGCGATGTTTGTGGTGATCTCAATAGAATACAAGTAGATTAGGAACATGAAGACTTCCAACCAACCGTAAACTCAGCTACATGTCGCTTCACCGCTATAGAAAGCTGATTCATTTCTCGATATACCATGATAGAATAGAACAGTCCATAGATAACAGTAATTACAGAGAATATAGGGAAAAGGGCAAAAGACAAAGAATAACTAAACGAAGTTGGCATCACACATATGAAACGTATGCAAACAATGCTTCATGTTTCTCAGTTGGCAGTCATTAAAAACTATTCATCCTTCTTTGTAATCCGCAGAAGATTTACAATTGGCATAGTCATCTTGCAACATGAAACTCTTATTTTACGTCATTTTGTTGAGATCAACGGCTTACCACCTATTTGGTTTGGTGGTGTTTTTGCCATAAGAAGCTGAACGACTCTGAACGCTTGGAATAGTTTATTCTTCGGAAACTTTGGCAGTGTCTACATTATTGCCTTGGACACCTCATCAAAGTAACTTCATAATGGAAATTGCTCACAACTTTAGAAGCGGAGGAATGAGATTCGTCTGTGACGAAAGAAAGGAAAATGTTAAAAGGAACAAAATGAAAATTGGGAGAACGGGGAATACAGAAGAGATGAAAATAAGAAAATGGGAAATGATTCAAAAAAATAATTATAAAACACGGTTGACGATGACGGCAAGAAGAACAAGTGATGAGAAGTGGCACACGGATGACATCGTAATGATACGGAGATCTTTGTTATGGTAGTTGTCCACGTTGTACTCGTCTTTCCGCTGGTGGTTGCCTGGTTTGATCGGAATCCGTGTTGGCTCGGAAAGCGGGATGATTCTTCGGAGACGAACTTCGACGTATGGAGCACGGTTCTGAGGGGTGACATGGACGGTACGAGTGACCGGGAAATAGTCGCTGTGGTCGAAGGTCAGCTGGAAATGGAGCGATCAATAGGTAAGACAGCTTGTGTATTTGTTACCTCGTAAGTTCCTCGATTTGCCAATCTCCAAAACTCTCCATCTCCATAGCTCACAACAATCTTCGCCTTTTCATCGATACTCACTGTAGCATTCACAATACCTGCTCCAGTCTCAGCATCAATTACTAGTCCGTGAATGGCTCTGAAACATTCCCAATGTTAAACTTAATTCTAAGCTTCTGAACTTTACCCATGTACCAGGTTGATAAACTGAAGAAGTGCATATTTGTTCTCTCCCCACAATTTGATCAGTTTCGCAGTCTTTGGAAACTTCTCACAGTTCATCTCGACAGTCAATTCGAAGCAGTTGGTGTTCAAGTAGTTCCAATCTTGCATGCCTCCGGATACAATATACCTGAACCTTTATCTTAATTCAATCAACTCATTGTTACCCTACCAATCAGCTCCGTTGATGATTCCGTTTTGTGGATCCACAGCAACATTGAGATCGTCATCCAAACATCTTGGTCCCTCTCGCCACATACGCTCGTGACCTCGAGCATAAGAGTAAGCCAAGCGGACAAAAAGAGCGTTGTCGGGTGACGGAGCATAATGCGCCTGGCGAGTACGTGTCGGGTAATCGTCGAATGGGTAGTTGACTGAAATCATTCTTTGATGAAAAAAGAGAGACTGAATTGCATACCAAGGGTGGTGCCACCATGAAGATTAGCTGAGAGCACGAATGGAATTTGTCGAGTCCAATTCATGATTGCGATTGTCTCCGGTTGAATATCACTTGTTGGGAAGTAATTGGGAAAACGGCTTGGGAAGTTTCTGTTCAAATCCTTTCCGTTTGCATTGTGTCGTCCAGTTACTCCCGCTTGGTCTCCTTCAGACGCATGTTCGTATCCATCAGGATTCATAGATGGCATCAGATGAATTCGGGTGCTATCCACCAGCTGACGGATCCACAGGTTCGTGTCGTAGTTTTGAAGCAGAGTTTCAGCCAAGGAAACAAGGAAAACTCTTCCAGTGACCTGAAACAGGTTTCATGCAAATGATACATAAGAACGTATGACTTTAAAGACTATGTTTATAAACTGACCTCATTTCCATGCATATTCGCCACATACTTGAACTCCGGAATCAGTTTCCTATGCTCCCTCGGATATCTAGACACCACCAACACCCACAACTCTCTCCCCTCAACCGATTGTCCAGCTGAGTAGATGTATGTCAGATTGGGATACTTTCTGTGAAGTGTCTGTAAGAAGAGCGCACTTTGAATCCCCAGTATGTATAATCCATGACTTACATGAATGTGATCCGTCAATGTCGAGTAGTTCATGTGCGAGAAGTTGAGAGGGTCACGGAACGGACCGATGGTTTCGCGCAACTGGTCCATCGTTGAGATCTCTCCCTCACGGGTGAAGTGTCGGATTAGTTGCTGAAGGACGTTAAGGTTTTTGAGAGAGTGAAGAGGTTTTTGCTTTTCATGTGGTAATGAAGCTTTCAAAATATGAAAAACGCTGTCAGTCGGCAATCGCCGATTTGATATTTCGGAAAAGTTGAAACTCTTAGGATGATCCAAACTTTGACATCGAAAAATTCTAATCGATTTTACATCGCCTTTACAATCGCCTTTTTTGTATTAGTCAGATTAACATTTTAGAGCATCTTTCCAATATTCAAATTCTCGAAACTTTACTAGTACCTGTTCTTCATCCTCAGCAAGCCTCGAGCTGTGTGCGGTTGCACACAACAGCAGCAGCAGAAGCACCGACTCCCTCATCGCATGAATTACCTAAAAATGAAAATTAATCGAATTTCCGGGTAATCCAACAGAAATGACAAACGAATAATAACAGAAAAGAAGAAGGAGAAAAAATAGAGACACCATCCCATCACCCCACTTTTCTACAGATTCCACGAGCGTCTGAAAATCCACAAGGAAATAGTTTCCTCATGACGTGTCATTGATGACAAAGCGAGAGTTGACACAGAGGGACGACAATTTGTCTTGTTTTCCATTTTGTTGCAAACTTGAAGGAGATGACATGGAAGCAGAGTCCCATTGGTCTCTTGGGAGCTAGTATGGAGGCAAGAAGTTGAGGAAGGGGGAACAAGGCGTTATTCGAATAATTGAAAGAGTTTTGTCGGAAACTATTAGTTACGGATATGACCCAATTACCAATTGGAATGCTGCTGCGAGTCGGAGGGATATTGGCTTGATGGAAGTTCTATATGGCTCATTCTTCAACGTTCAAGAACCGTAAGCTGGTATCGAGAGTTCTCACAAGAAAAGGGTTACAGTAGTCTCGAAGCTGTTTGAGTCAGCTTCAGATGAAATACCTGAATTTTCAACGCACATTCACAAGAAACTCTACGAGCATCAAAAATTGTTTCAAGAAGACAAAATCTTCACAAGCCGATCCAAACAATGCAATGCAAATCAAGTGTGTTTTGAAAGGAGCAATTCTCTCGGCGCAAAGAATAACAAGAACATGCATCATCCTCTCTCCGATTATGCTTTTGGGGATATATCCATCTACAAACACAAACACAAGGCGTTAAAAAGGGGAGGAAGCTGCGACTTGAGTTGAAACTTGAGAGCCCCTCCCGTCGGCACTGGTGATGGTGCCATCATAAAAGTACGTATTGAGTGACATTTAGTAGGTACCTTGGAGGGGAGTGCCCTATTTTCATCCAGGGGTGCCGACGAGTTCAAAGAGGAGAAAAAGGAGGAGGGATGCTTAAAATTGCACATCTGCGCGAAATGAAAAATGACGCAGACGATGGAGCAATTGCACATTTCGTTTCAGTTTTAATTTACGGCGCGGCGGCAAAGGTGATGAAGAGCAACAAGAGGAGATGGACGAGAAGAGGAATGAGGTAAAAAAGTGAGCGAAAATCTGAAGAAGGAAGGAGAAGAAGAAAAAGAACCAAATAGGAAATCTGTTCTTCTGCTGAAACCCTCTCGAGTGATGGATGAGTGGTGTCAAAAATTCCAAAAAATCAAGAGGGAAAAGAGTGAAAATCTTGAGACGGCTCAATGAACTTCTGTCAACTTTTTTCGTGCCATTTTCGGAAAACACACGCACATGAGTAAACGGAAAAGGAAACGCAGATTCAATGAAGAGGAAAATCAACGCGTGGGGACCATGCTGAAAAAAAGACGGCGAGAAAACTGGATAATGAAATTAGAATCTGGAAGGTGGGACATGAGGGTGGCGACACTGAGGGGGTCTACGTGCATATTCCAAGAAAGTAATCATTGTTTTACCTATGACCCTGTTGTAGAATGTGTCTGGGTGTCTACGTTGTCAGAGTGAAACTCTAAATACGGAAAGATTTGCCACAAATACGAGGGATCACGGTAGAATTTCAAAGAACCGAAGTAAGACGAACATACTCTCCAAGACATAAATTTCGACAGGAGGGTCTGAAGACAAGGGATTCTTTGTTTGAAATCGACCAAACAAATAGAAGAACAGAAGGTGAAAGAGAAAAATGACCCTGGGAAACAGAGGCACTGGTCAAAAATTGGTTTTTGAAATTGTTTGCACAGTACAAGCTAGGCACACTTTACCAGACGCCCATAGTTGTTGAAAGTTTTTTATGAGGGACTTTGATAGGTTAACAGCAAAAAAAACAAATGCCTGACAAAGTGATTTCTTGAGTGATTGAACCTTTCTCCATAATCATGGATCATAATGTAATCTTCCAGATTCAGATTTCAAACGTGTGATTTGCGTTGTGTCTTCATAAAGCTGTCACTATTGCTCAGGATACTCATAGTTCAATCCTCAATTTTTTTGAGGTTTTGCAAAGCCTTGATCCAAATCTCGTAAGCAATTTCCAAGTTCGCATTCCGGGATCTAAATATGTAAAGTGACTTTCACTTTGGACCTGATTATAGGGAAAAACAGACCAACCATCCAGCTTGGAAAGGTGTTTCGATTTTTACGAACGATCAATTTCAGAAGAACAGAGATCATTGAAATCAACGAGAAAGAAGTTTTCTTATCTTCTATTAATCTGATCAAACCAGCTTCAATTTCAGTATCATATATTATCAACCAATTGATCTCTCCCACTGTTCATCAAAAGTTGAATCATGACCTCTTACCTCTTACATTAGCAAGGAAAACAATGGAAAGAGTTTCATCTGAGATTGCCAACAAGACACACCGAAGGTGTTTCGATATTACACTAGGTGAGTAATATCGGATCGAGAGTTGTAAAGTATGCGATCCGAATGAAAAACTTATTTTTTGATTGACCCCATCTCCTGGGGACTGGTCAGAGAACACAAAAATGAGAATGAGAAAGTGAAGTCGAATTTTCGTTCGAAATAAACTTACTCAAAGTCATACTTAAAACTGAAAATGTCACGAAAATGTTCAAATGTCATATTCAAGATGACATAGAGTTCAAGAAGAAAATAAATGAAAAAGAAAAGAGAACACGAAATGAATAGAAACCAAATTGGCAAGAGGTTACAAATTGCTTAATTGTCTAGCTCGAGAAGCCACGAGGAGAAGAAAGTGAGGAACTGACTCCAAGTAGACGTGGTGGTAATAAACGAGAATTTGGGAGAGTATTGTCTAAGAGAGGAGGGGTGGTCTGGCGAGCAAGTGGTGGCTGGTGGGATCTGTCACCGGCTGTTGGTGTGGAATTTGACTCGGATCTTGCGCAGCAGGAGGAAGGAAAGGGTGGAGTGAGAGAGTAGATCAACTCTTCCTCTCCGTATTGCAATGAGTATATTTTTGTTACAAAAACGTGGGCCATCAACGGAGCTTGCGCAAGTTGAGGTCAAATCACATTGACACCGGAGGCAATGGAGAAACACTGGACACCGTTGAGGATATGTGTCAAATTGGTGTAAAATAACATAAGGTGGGGGAGAAAAGTACCAGATGTGCCTCTTTTCTTTTCTTTTTTCTCTGATTTCGTTTTTTTTTGTGGCAATGAGTCAAACGACCAATTTTCCAAATTCAAGAAATCAATTGAAACAATTTTTGAAACTCCTTGAAAGCAAGAGAAAAAAACGTTGAAAAAGCTTCAAGATTGGACATTGTTCGAAAAAGGAATAGTGGACCGAGTCAAAGAGGGGGAGGTAAAATGAAAAAAACTAGACTTGAAAATTGGCATAGACATTTTCGGTTCATAAAACCATGAGGAAAATTCAATTAGGAAACTTTGAGAAAACACTGCCGCCGTCGAAAATCAACAATAATTGTTGACTCTTCACAAAAAGTTTTGAAATGATGAGAAGAAGGATTAATAGTTCGAAAGTTTTTTTTTCTCATTCTGGAACTGAAAACCAAAAGAAGACTCTTCGTTATTGGAATGCAAAACATGATGTTTCTAAATATCATATTTTTCCAAGAACCATTAAGAGAACACAAGAAATCGAAACCTAACATTTTATAAGGAATATGTAAATTGATAAGAATGATGTTGTTTTTAGTTTTGTTTTAAAGCTCTGTTTTGGTCATTTTGTGATCAACCAGAGAAATTTAAAGAATTTTCATATCGTTCATTTATGTGCTGATTAATTGTTTAGTGAAAGTCTTGAACATGAGGATAGGTTTTTTTTTGGAAAAATGACATCGACTAGACCCCATCAATTAGTTAACACAAATCTCAGCTTTTTAGGTTTACTCAGAATGCATTTGACCTCATGGATGTAAATGATTTTGAATTTAAAACGTTTCTCTCCTTGACAACTCCCCATATCTTGATCAGTTCCTTGATTTATGATTCCACGACATATTCATTTTGACTTCTTCTCCTTTTTTTTCAACTTCCCCATCCTTCGCTTTCCCCTCTACAAAACGACGCGTCTCCAAACTCGAATTAGCTGCTATCATTGCACACACATGCACACGGAGTACACTCACTAGCTTCCCCTCCCACAAACAACAACACGGTTCTCTTGTTTACGTGTTTTATCGTGACTAGTGTCAGTTTCTTACAATGACCATCAATAGTACACTACTAAGGGCGTATATCTTATCAAGTTTTTTATTACACACCATGTGACTTATTCTCTCAATGTTACACGACTTCGAAAGTAAACTGTTCTTAACTTTAGTTGTCTGTTTACAATTTGCAAGAAAAATGATGTCTTGACAGGTTTCCTCTGCTAAAAGTACACTCCAAAGATGTTCAACGAGAGTTGCACTTTGAATTTCTTTTAAAGGAGATTGCCAAGAAACGTTCTTGTTAGAAACCCTGCAGTTGTCGAGAAAATTGCATTCCCACTTTCCTTCCGTTTGCGACATCTCATGCACAAAAAGAATTGGAACCCGAAGAGTTTCTATTCTCTTCGTTTTTTCGTGGTAGTGGTTGTGCTTCTTAGGCCAAAATAAATGCATGTCGGGTTTCCATTTTCCATGAATTTCCATATGAGTGAGTAGGCAGACTCGAACTGGATTCGAAGATTTTGTTTTGGAAATGAAGGTGGTGTGTGTAGGCTTTTGTATTTGAAAGGTTGAGATCAATAAAGTTTTATTCGAAACTGATAGTTTTCAAGTTTTAAATTGAATTCAGGTATGAAAAAACCTAGTGAATGAACCTATTTCTAGTTCAATAAACTTCAAATAACCGAGAATTGAAACCCTAAATACATTCCATTTTCATCAAATTCCTTGAGTGATGACCGCCACCACTTTAGTGCTTAATGATGACTGCCATTCTACTCGCCACTTGTCCTCTCTCCTAGCATCCTCATTAACCCACACCATTTGGCTACACTTGCGGAAACATTGTTGTGTCGTCTTCTCGCCTTGCCTCCCCCTCCGCCGTCCACTCTCCCAGCCGAGGGTTCGGATACCAACACATACACACACACACACCAGTAGGAAATAACTTAACTCTCCTTCTCGTTTTCTACTATTTTCTCTGTTTTCCTCCCGTTCCGCCTGGTCTTTCTGTTTGCGACCCCTCTCTTTTCCCCCCGAAACACACAACATTTCGCTTTCCATATGACCTCCTGCCATTTGCTAGCACTCGCATCCTAAACATTCGAAACCTTTTGATCCATTTCGCACGTTGTAAACAAGTCAAACTTTCAATATCCATGTTTATTTGAAAACTATAATCTTACAGTAGGAAGGAGCAAGTGAAGATGCTGAAATGTCATGGCTTGATGAGACCTCAAATCTCGGTAAGTTGATTTTTTTAACTTGGTTACAATGTACCAAACAAAGAACTAGCAATAGATGACCATATAAAATTTCGGCTACTTTGTAGTGTAGTCTCTATGCGAAATGATAACGTTCTCGGTCTTCCCCCGTCAAACTTCTCCACTTTCTTTCTTATCACCACATTTGTATATTTAGATTCAGTTTTGAAGAGAAATTCGAAAAGGGTTTTCTTTTTATGTTCTGCTCCGTTTCAACCATCAACAAGGACTATTTTCAGCAAGTCATGAAACAGAGTGTAAACGCGCTGTCCGGAAGCCACGTTGCAAT
This sequence comes from Caenorhabditis sp. 40 LS-2015, assembly GCA_900536305.3. Lineage (NCBI taxonomy): Eukaryota > Metazoa > Nematoda > Chromadorea > Rhabditida > Rhabditidae > Caenorhabditis > Caenorhabditis tribulationis. The sequence goes on from LR543268.1 coordinate 100,591, forward strand.
TCGTCAGTCTTCAGGTAACTTTTATTGCTTTTTTTTCCATTCCATTTTGCATGTTACAGATTTGCCCAACCTTCCTGCGCCAAAACCCGAAAAAACATTGAAGCATTTTTTGGACTTTGCAGAAGCATTACAGTCGAAGAAGGAATTTGAAGAGACCAAGAATGTGAGTTGTTACTAATAACCGTTAGACAATGATGGAAAAGTGGTTCAGATTGTGCACGATTTCGTGGTCAAAGACTTGCCAAAGCTTCAAGATCTTCTTCAGAAGAGAGCGGATTCCCTTCCGAATTGGGTGAGTTTTCTATTCAAACAACTCAATCTGTTTTGGAAGCAGAATTGAACGTATTTCAGCTCACTCCGTGGTGGCTCAACATAGCCTATCTTGCCGCTCGCACCCCACTGCCAGTTGTCACATCTCCTGGAGTTATGTTTCCCAAATTCGACTTCAACACTCAAGAAGGACAATTGGAATATGCTGCGAAGATTAGTCAAGCTGCTATCAAGTTCTATCTTCTTGCCAAAAAGTTGGTTGTTCAACCATTTTTTATTATTATTACTAATCACGTTTTGTGTGTTTCAGCGATCAATTGAAGCCGGACATGTCTGGAAAATCTCTTCTCGACATGAGTCAATACAAGTTTCTGTTCGGAACCACCCGGGTGCCAAAAGTCGGTGTTGATGAAATCAGATACGGATGTGATTACAAGGAAAGATTGCAGCACATTGTGGTGATTCGAAACGGACATGTAAGTCTTCAGTAATTCGGCAGGAATTGAAAACTGATTTTCAGTTGTTCCGTGTTCAAATCCTTGACAACAATGAGCAACCACTGTCAATCTCGGCTATAACTCAACAACTTGAGAAAGTAGTCTCGGAAAGTCAGACGCCAAACCCTCATCCAGTGGGAATTGTCTCTTCTGATGGACGTGACAAATGGGCTAATGTTTACACATCTTTGAAAAGTGAGAAGATCATAAGTCTGTTTGAAACTTTCCAAGATTTTCAGAAGACAACAACAATGTTAAATCTTTGGAAGCGGTTGAAAAGGCATTGTTTGTGGTTTGTCTGGATAAGGCCAGCGATCCACCAGTTGGTTACACAGAGAAGGATGAGCAAAGCAGACAAGCACTTCATGGAGGAGGGTCTAAAGTCAACTCTTGTAATAGATGGTTCGATAAGACTATTCAGGTACGCACGGATACAATTGACAATTAACAATATTTCTTCGATTTTAGTTTGTCATTGGAACCAACGGCTATACTGGAATGACTTATGAACATACTCCCGCTGAAGGTCCACCGGTTGGAGCTCTTATGGACTACATTTGCGATCAATTGTAAGTCAGTTATTTTTTGCTTTAATATGGAACGTTTTCAGTGACAACAATGCTTTCACCAACAGCGGATCGTCCTTCTCTTCCACTGTTCAACATCTCCCCATAACCACCGACGAAGAAGTCAATAAAAGAATTGCGAAGAGCTCAAAAAATATGGATCGCACTGCTGAAGATTTGGATATCGTTGCATTCACATTCAAACCATACGGAAAGAACTTCCCAAAATCTGCCAAAATCTCTCCAGATTCTTACATTCAAATGGCTTACCAGTTGGCTTTCTATAGAATTCACTCTTCTCGTGAGTACTTGTTGAGCACTCTGCTTTTTGAACAAAAAAAAATGTATGTTTCAGTTCCTCCAACTTACGAAACAGCTACTCTCCGCAAGTTCACAGAAGGACGAACGGAGAACATTCGATCTCCAAGCACCGCTGCAGCCTCATTTGTCAGACAGGTATGACCTAGATTTTGTACCCGAAAAATTTCAATTTTCGTTTCAGATGGTATCTAAGCCTCCAAGACCGGTCCACGAAATCCACGACGCACTGATTCATGCTACAAACACACACAAGAAGTACACTGTGGACTGTATGAACGCTTCTGGAATGGATAGACACTTGTTGGCTTGGAAATTGATCGCTTCTGAGAATAACCTCCCAACCCCGGAAATCTTCGGATCGAACATCTACCAACAACTCAATCATTTCCAAGTATCCACCAGTCAAGTTCCAACACGTCATTTCATCCAAATGTGCTTCGGACCTTCTGCTGTAGACTGCTATGGAATCTGCTATAATCCTCAGGAAACTGAACTTCACTTCATGATCTCGACGTTCAAGAGTTATGGATCGACTAGTTCCAAGAAGTTCGCCAAGGAACTTCAGAAGGCGCTGATTGATATGAAATCGGTCATCAACAAGGCAAACAAAGCAACCTCGAAGTTGTAGGAAACAATTTTTTTCCATGCATTTCACTCGCCATAACTAGTGCTCTTACGTGTTCAGATCCCAATGTTTTGTGTCTAAAATTGCTTGTAGATATGTATTATGAATTTTTTGAACCCTGTAACACAGTGAAAGTAGACATTTCTCAATTAGACATTCTTCACCAGTCAATTAGTCTCATTGGCTGGACGTCCGCAATGTTTCCAGTTTGAAAGAGGACGTCAAGCTAATGGAACTTCACTCTCGGTATCCGGGAGTCAAGGATCAACCATTAAATGTGTTCTCAAATTATAGCAATCTAGCATTTATTTACACACAATATGGTGAAAAACAACTAATGCGTTGGTGCTGAACAAGGAAGAATTACAAGAACAAATCCACTTATCCCGCTTCGAGTTCGTTTCGAGATTCTATGAGACTGGTGGCTGACAATTCCAATGTCTTGGGAACAACAAATCAGCAACTGCATTGGAATATGGGGCACAGTGTCCTCTTCTAGCATACCATTCCTGACCATAGAAGGCTATGAACATTCCGGTTCCTGAAATGTGGCCAAACTGTGAAATTCAAGCACTGTTGACTCACCAATCAAGAGATTGAACCATAGAGCTGTGTTCCACGCCGAACGACTAGTAATAAGACGAGATACTGCGAAGAAGATGCCACCGAAGATAAAGTAGAGTACAAACATGACAGGGTAGAAACATCTGAAAGCCACTCCAAACCAGTATTCATGGAATACTGCAGAGAGGAAGAACACAGCCATTTGAGCAGCCTTCTGTCCTTTCCTCCCCGGGTAATACGCTGCCAGATCTCGGAAAACATATGCGTAGAGCCAATCGTGCACAACCAAGTTCCAGTTTCGGTAATACTCGGCCATGTTGGAGGAGTTCCACCAGTTCTGCAAAACTTTTCCATCAGAGAAACTCGTGCAAACCTACCAAATAGAATTGTCTATCCGCAAACTGCATCATTTCTGAGAAACAGTTCAGCCAACAGTGAAGTAATCCGTAGAACAGAGTAATCAAGCATATGATCCCAGGGAGGATTCCAGTGAACAAGGACAACGCGATTGTTGACAAGTTCAAGGAAGTGTAGTCCTGAACGTGGAGCCAAGGGAAGACCCATTGGGTGTAGGTCAAATTAACAAACTCGATGATGGCAAGACATTCCAAAAAGTAGAGACCAGCAGCTTTCATATCACGCTTCTCGGTTCTATAACGACATTGGATTGAACATTTTCTTCTGATTAATGATACCTCGGGTAGCTGTCTCTGTAGATGAATGATGGACAGAATTGATAGTAGAGAAACTGCTCCATTGTTGGCCATGAGTCGATCTGAAATTTTGTTCTCAAGTTTTCCATCCCCTGTTATACTCAAAGATTCCTGCTCCCTTACCATTCCTCCACTTTTCCTGGTCATTGCTCTCGTCCAGTTCTCTCTTATGAAGGAATGCACTTTCATTGCGATTCTTGTCTGAAAAAGTTTAATAAGCCTCATTTCCATTCGTCTGTTCAATAACAACCCACCGTTTCGCATGTGATGATGAAAGAGCAGGCACAATTCAGATTCGATTCGTAAAGGAACTTCAGTGGGAAATAGAAGAAGGCAACCAGATATGTGAGATAAACGGAGACAAATGGCATCTGAAAAGTATAAGAATACAAAACCAGTGAAAACAGTAAAAACTTAAATTTGAAGCAAGATCAGTGTTTTTTGAAGGGATCGTCGACCAGTGCTGGTATGCATAGTATACTCCAATGGTGCTTGCAAACATTCCTGTCCAAACTGCCATAGTTGAAAAAAATTTATCGAAATTCCACCAGATGAGCCAAGTATGGTGCAGAGGCATTTTATGAACAAATACATCATCAACCAGAGCTCTGAGGAAGAAAAGCAAAAATACTGCAGTGAAACAGTTGTAGACGATTTTCATGTTGCCGTTTCGAAACTCGGTTCTGAAGAAAGTACAGTTGTTCAAAAGTCTGTTACAGCCAATAGAGATACTTACGTCAATAAGGATTCTCTGACCACAAAAGTTTTCTCTTTGAAAGCTCTATGCTTTGACTTGGCCGATACTTCTTCATGATGATCCTTTAGAATCACATTATTATTGTTCTCCTCTTTCTGTGCACACAGGTCAATGGAACCCATGATTGAAATCTGAAAACTGATGTTTGGAAAAAGTATAAGAGAGATGAATCCGATTTGAATGAGATGCCAAAGTGAGTGAGAGGAAAGGAGGCTTCGAATGAAAACACGGTTCTCGTTATCAAACAGGTTTGCATAACGAAAAGGCAACGAAAAGAGGGAAAAGGAGGATCGGATCATGCCATAGTTTGATTCTTTGGCACTTAATTTCAAATGTTTACAGCAACCCCAACCGTCCTCTCTTCGCTTTTCGAATGTTTTTCTAATCTTCCGCAGAATTCTGGAGAATTAGTGAGTGAGGGAAAGTCTCCGGATTGACGAGGGGGGAGGAAGAGGAGAATCCAAGTGGTCGAATCCAAGTGAAATGGGTCATAGTGAGGCAAAAGAAGACCAGATGAGGGAAAAGAGGTGAAATTGCGAGATGGGCATACAGAAACAAGCATATCCTCACTGTGCGAGACGGACTGCAACGCAGCAGAAAACGAGGAGAGGAGGAGTGAGAAGCGCAGTTACATTTAGGCCATCACCTCCTCCACCTCCCGGGTAGAAAGCGCATCCCGAATCTGAATACTCCGGAACGAACAAAACGATCGACTGTTGAGATTAAAGTTGGTGCTAGAAGTGAAAACTGAAGGGATTCTAATCTCATTTAACCTGGGTACGAGATGCGTGGGGGTATCCTTTGAACCGTGTAGGCTACAGAACGAAAGTTTTTGCTGGGGAATAATTGGATTGAGGGATGGGAACTTTGGTAGAAGCTCAGAAATTTTTTTCTGAAAAATCTGAAATCGTAAGATGAATTTTTCACTACTTGCCCATTTAGTATGTCAGTCTGAATATTCATTTTTTACAAAAAAATTTTAAGTTGGAATGTGTCCCATTTCTAGAAATGGAGACTTCGACTTTGTCAATGATTTAAACCAGTGTGTACTTTCTAGACGGTTTCGAGGAATGTCTCGAGACGAACATCTATAGGAAAACAGCAACAACGTTTCGCCAGCACAACTGACAATAATCCACCTAATAGCACATAATTTTTTCTCTGAAACATAGCTCCAGTCAGTTGTATTTTACAATCATGGACAATGTTCTACAGTATGACAACAATGAAAAAATCAAAACATTGGAAATGGAAAAAGAATACCGTTCCTCTCGCCAAGAGAAAAGTTACCATTACCCCCAATACCAATTCCCTTCTTATACTTGATTAGACTAATTGTTAAATTAAATCATTGTGGACATTAAGGAAAAACAATATCATATGGTAAAAGGAAGATTTACTAGTAACCTTCATGTCTACTTAAAAACACACTCTAATCCATGGGCCTGGTTTCTGAAATACCATGATGTTGTTATGAACATCATCACATTATATTTTCCTCCCTTGTGAATATTTTCAATGTTGAAATTCTTCTGTGGGGTACGTTGTTTCTTATTTTCAAGAAATTGATTGGATCCTCAGAATAACAGTACTTTCAGCGTCAAAAACAACTTTCATCAGTACATCTGAAACACTGAAAATTAAAATACCATACGCCTGACCATTTCGAATTTAAAAATCAAACATCGGGGCAGCTGAAATCTTTTACTGTTATTCTACGATCACTTGATCTGACTAGCGTCTGAAACATGTGAACTTTTCGGAAGTGTGACTGGATTTCAGAGATCAGAGGAACTGAAAAAATTGAAACTCTTAAGAAAGAATCTTATTCTGATAACTTCTGAGCACAGGTGATGTTCCATGATGTGTCAGGGAATTTTTCAGTATTTTCCCGTTATTTTCTTCAGTTGACGCTTGTTTCAGTATCTGAAAGTCCGATAATTATGGAAGCTTTCTTTTTTACATCTGGACGTTTTCTTTTGACACTTCACGTGTTTCGATCCTGAAACATCTTCAACAACCATGTACTTTTTTTAGAATCCCCAGGTACATTCAGAATCATCCTCAACCAAAAAACGAATACATGTCTGGATGAGTTCTTGCTCAGCTACCAGTTACAGCCAATGATCCAGACGCAGACACGAAACGACCGGTGCACTTTTCATGTTACCGCCTAGTACGCTTGGCCCGGAGGCGCTGACGTGCGTGCCGCAGCGCCGGCCGTTACCCCTGTTTTCGTCTCTTCATTCCCTCTCTTTCTCTTTCTCACTCTCTCACAAATAATTCGTGTTGCACTTTGGGTGTGTGCTCGCGGAGCATCGTCGAGTGTTTAAAAATTGCCTGGCACCGCGTTCCAAAGTGCATAGTCGTCTGGAAGATGAGAGAAAAGGGGATGGATGGATGATGGAAAAATGAAAGAGATAGCAGGAAGTGCGTCTGAAATGAGAAGCAACGAGTGGAGCTGAAGGACCTATTGGTTTACTTTGCTGGAGAGTGAAAGACTTTTTTTTTCTGAAAACAGCTCCCATTTGCAAACAAGACGTATATCTGGATCTCTTAATTCATTTTAGTCACACATCAAGCCGAGTGTCTTTTGCAACACATTTGGTTTCGAGATAGCAGGTGTTTTATCGGGGACATTCCATTATACCCCCCCGGAACATTTCAATATACACCCCCAAACATAAACACTTGTAAACACCCCCACCAACACCAATATGAACCCCCACCCGTATCCCATGGTGGGGGGTATAAAATTGTTTATCCCAAAGGTGGGGAGGTATAAAATTGTTTATCCCAAAGGCGTTGTTTTCGAAAATCGATTTTCTGATTCGAATTTTCAAATTTTTAATTCGAATTTTTAGTTTTTTAATTCCGAATTTTCATTTTTTTTTTAAATTTCAAATTTATTAAATTTTTACTGTTCTTTGTCCACTAATATCAGGCTTAGGCTTAGGAAAACCTTCAAAAAATCTGCGTAAAAATCGAAAAATAGAAAAAATCTGAAAATTTTCAGATTTTTTTCCAAAATTTTTTTTTTCAGTTTTTTGATATTGGAATGTATCTGGAACTGTGTAGTGATCTTTGTAATATTAGGCTTAGAAAAAACCCCAACAAATTTACCCACAAAACGAAAAAAATAGTGGCCCCCACCATTTCAATAAAGCCCCCCACCATATCAATAAAGCCACCCATCATATCAATAAGACCCCCCACCATCATTTCAATTAGTACCCCCATCATTTCAATATAACCCCCCACCATTTCAATATGACCCCCCACCATATCAATAAAGCCACCCATCATATCAATAAGACCCCCCCCACCAGACGGTCGGTGGGGGGTCATATCAGTGTATGCGATTGGGGGTGTATAATGAAATGAGGTGGGGGTGTATATTGAAAGATTCCCAGGGCACACCATTATAGCCCCCCATTTCAGTGGTGGGGGTGTATATTGTATTCCAGTATGTACCCCACCGACCTCATTTCAATATACACCCCCACTGAAAATTTTCAACGTGGTGGGGGTGTATAACAGTGCGTGGGGGGGTCTAAGTGGGTGGGGGGGTATAATGGAATATCCCCCAAAAAATTTATCAAAAACTCAAAATCGAAATTTTCAATTTTTTCAATTTTCGCGTCGGTTTCCTCACCACTGGGCAAAACTCAACACTGAAGATGGTCGAAAAATGAAATTCGAGATTGTCAATCGAAAGACATGCGACTAGATTTCATTTTTTGCGTAGATTTCAAAAATCTAGTTGGTTTCAAACTTGGAGCAACGACTATCGAGTTATGGGCTCCTGAAGTGGTAGTGCTCTGACGACTATAGGCTTAGCCATCAATGTTCGTCAAAGTATATAACCTCCAAATTAAGCAATTTCTTCATATTCAAAGCATGTTATGAGTAGAACCATCCTCGGTAATTCCAATGAGTGTTTGGAAAGGAGATTCTGAGAAGAATGAGACATACTTTTGACCGTTTCAAAAAGACAACACAAAAAGCATAGGCTTAGCTCAGAAGAATTGATTTGTAGGACATAAATTTAAACGTTTCTTAGAGTTATCAAATGCATTAAAACCGTATTGTTGTAAGAAATTCAAAACTGTGAACAATTGAACCATACGACACGAATGAAGCGAGTTATGAACAAAAGAGTCTTCGAAAAATGGTCAAAATTTGAAAATTTTCCTTCGACAAACAAATGATTCGATTCAGTTTTTTGCGTAGATTCCAAAAACTTAGTTGGTTTCAAATTTGGAGAAACGACTATCGAGTTATGAGCTCCTGAAAATGTCGTATTAAGGCGACTATAGGCTTAGCCATCAATGTTCGTCAACATTGATGGCTTAACCTCCAAATTAAGCTTAACCTCCAAATTAAGCGTAACCTCCAAATTAAGCAATTTCCTCATGTTCCAAGCATGGTTTGGCTAGAACTATCCTCGGAAATTTAAATGAGTGCTTGAAAAAAGAGGTTCTGAGTAGAATGAGATATATTTTCGTCCGATTCAAAAAGGCAACACAGAAAGTATATACTTAGCTCATAAGAGTTGATCTGTAAGGCTCAAAACAATTGGAAAGAAAACTTTCTTTATTACTCTTTCGAATCCTTTTCATTCTCCTGAACTTCAATAGATTCTGGAGAGACGATGTCGACGCGTTCCTTTTCCACTACGAAAAACGAGACGAGTGCTAGAATGGAGAACGTGGAGAGGGTTCCCAGTAGCCAGTAGAGGGATACTAGGGAGGAGAAGATGAATGTGGCACACGAGAGGGCGGACTGAAAAGAGAAACAGAGATTATGATGAATGTTGCAAGTAGAGATATCCGTTCAACACATCATGTCTAAAATGTGATGTAGTTTTTGTCAAAATTGTGATCATGCAACAAGTTATATATCATTCAAAAACTTAGAGTTTGTTGATTCCAAATATGTAACTTTCATTGTTCCAAGATTACTGAGTGCATTGAAAACTCGATCCATTATTGTCTATCTGATCCCATTTATCTAGATTTCAATATTCAAAAAATAGTCAACTGGCAAAACGTTTCTCATGATTTCAAAAAACATTTTGTTAGTGAACCACTAGGAACCTTGATAAATTTGGTCAGATCGACTGTAAGGTGCGTTTTCTAAACATATTCTAATCTCACCTCGTAAAACTTGAAAATCGCAAACGCCTGCGCACTCTGCTCCGGGTACGTCTCGCACAGCAACGACATGATCTGCGTGTTCCAACAGCAGTCCGCGAAGCCTAACAGCACACCGTTGGCCAGCGCGATGTACAAACTGAAATTGCTGTTGGAGAGATGCTCTTGACCCCGCGAATCTACTATAAGCTCCGCCCACCGAACAAAAAAAATGTGGAAACTCACTTCGGCACCCAGAACATCCCCAACCCATCGGTCTTTGTCAATGAGGCGTCGGCGGGAAAGTTGAGTGCACACATCACGTATGCTATCACATGGATGAGTGTGGCCATCAGAATCAGATAGTCCCGGCCCATCTTCCGCGTCCTCATGTCACCCATCGTCCCTAGAATCACTCCACACGAGACTTGTCCCAGCCCCACGCAAATGAGGTTCAGCGCGAGGAGAGCGTTGGTGTTGTAGCCCAGTTGACGGGTGAACGAGACGCACGTCGGGTAGATGCCCGTCCAGAACGCTTGCTCGATGCCGGCGTACGCGAAGATCACGGCCAACAGCCACATTTTGCGAGTGATCAGCAGGCGAAACGTGGATGTCATTAGCTTCTTGTAACACTTTGTTTTGTCTGCCTTGTAGACTGGCTCGCGGAGCATGGAGAATACCAGGGCGGAGATTATGGAGAGAACCGTAAACACTGAGTAGAGAAGCTTGATCTGAACAGTAGGACTTTTTAGTTAGGCTTATAAACTCAAAATCTCAGACACCCACCGTAAACTGAGGGATGATGTCGTGGGCATCGGTGATCGAGAATATCACATAAATCAAAATTCCGCCGCCGATGAGACAGCACTCGTGGATGGCCCAGAGAAGGGCGGACATTCGACCCGTAGTCTCTTTGGTGCAGTTTTGAGACAGGTAGGAGCCTTGGCCGGTCCAGAGTACTGCAAAGTCGCAGTGAAGTTTTTCAGAATTAATCTGGGTTGTTTAGAAGTCTTCAGAATTCTTTGGTAGGAGGAAAATTTTCTCGGATTCCTCCAGAATTCTTGCGAAGGATTCTGAGCTCTCCAGAGTCCTCCAGATTCTTATGAATCCAACAGAATCCTCCAGAATCATCCTGGATCATTCAAAATCTCGCAGAACCCTATAGAATTCTTCCAGGGTTAGGATTCTGAGCTCTCCATAAATCTTTCAACTATTCCTGAATCCAACAGAAACATCCACAACCTTCCTGGATCATTCAGAATCCTCCAGAATTCTTCTGAAAGATTCTAAGCTCTCCAGAATGTTCCTGATTCTAACAGAATCCTCCAGAACCTTTCTGGATCCTTCAAAACTCCACAGAATCCTTCAAAATTTTACCGAAGGATTCTGAAAAAGGATTTCGAGTCTTCCAGATTCTATTGGAAAACTTCAGGACCTTTTATGAGCATTATGAATCTTTTAGAATCCCCCAGAGTCTTCCACAGTCTTCCAGAATCCTCCAGAATCTTCCATACTCTCTCAAAATTCTCCATAAATCTCTAGAGCCTTCCCAATGCAATAGAAATCTCACTTGACGCTCCAAATCCCAACACTGCACTTGTGATGTACAGATATGTCGCATTGAGAAACAAAAAGCCAACCTGCAAAAACATTTCAACATTTTTTGATCTACCAAAAGTTCTAACCTGAAAACTGCCATAGCACAGTGCTCCAATACACATGGCCCATTTCGGTGACAGTACGTCCACGATTTGAGCGGCCGTCAAATTTCCCACGGTATAAAATGCGTAGATAATAGCGAGACTGTAATAGCCGGCGTGTTTGTCAATGGATCCATCTCTGGCAACACTATCGATCACGGACTCTTCGATGAATCCTGAAACCCCTGAGGGGTTAGAACAGATAACTGGATTAGGAGAAACCTTGAGTGTTGAAGGCCACAAAGTTGATGAAAAAGCCGAAGGCTAGCTGAATGACATTTTGGGTGGGGATAGATAGCATTCTGAAAAAAAAGTGAGAGTTGAAATCGAATCGAAAGAAGCGATTGGAAACGTCAGAATCGATACACATCGATTTTGAGTACATCATGATACAAGTGGGAGAAGTGAAGAAGAAGAAGAAGATGAAGGTTTTATTATCATTCAACTTGATGAATGCGTGACGACGGCGTGATAAGAAGATGTTTGGTGATCTTTGTTCAGGCGAATCTCTCTTTTGATGGGTGCATGTACAGTGCCGTCCAAGAGTCTATGAACTTTGGTGATTTTCAGTGCAAAATGGCCAAACTTTTAGCAGTTGAAAAAGTATGTTCCAGTTACTCGATTTCTATAAAACTTGGTGAGTGTATCAAGCAGCTCTAGACCTTCATTTTTGTAGTTGGCAACTTTTTTCGAAAATTGCTGTGAAGTGAGTTATAGTCACACGACATTAAAACTTGGTAAAAACTTTCAACTTTTTGGACCAATAATCTTCAACGCGACATAACTTACTTCACGACGATTTTCGTAAAAAGTTGTCAACTACAAAAATGAAGATCTCAAGTTCCTTAGAACACCTGCAAATTTTCAGAAAAATCGATTAATTGGAACATACATTTTCAACTGCTCAAAGTTGACCATTTTGCACTGAAAAGCACTAAAATGCGTAGATTTTTGGCCAGCAATGTAATTTCAGAAGTTGATCAACTCGACTTCTGGATGTTGATATCAATCTTTGAAAAAGCGGAATTCCGAGTTCCGGGTTTCATTTCCATACTTTTTGGTGTTCCGTCCAACATGGACAGTACATACAGTTTTGTGCAGCAAGACACCCATTCATTAAAAATATATTTTGGTTTTTCTGAAAACTGTGGGTGTACTGAGCAACTAGATCTTCCTTTTCGCAGTCGACAACTTTTCTCTGAAAATCGGTATAGAGTCGATTAGATTGAGTGTAACAACGCGACTTTTCTTTTTAGTCAAGTACAACGTTTTTTGGACCTTCGAAGTTCAGTTCGGCCTGTCAGTCTTGACACCAATTTTCAGGAAAACTTATCGACTATGAAATAATGATCTAGAGTTTCAGAAAAATCGGGTCATTGGAAATAACTTTCTCAGTCTTTCAACGGTGACCATTCTTCGCCTGAAAACAGTATATGTTACTGCAAGTTTTGATTCTTGAGATTTCGATAATTTCAATGATTTGTGTGTTCTATGCAATTCTATCCACCACCTCGCTCCTCTTCTTATTTTCTCATCCAGCGATCTGTGAAATATGTTCGTTTGATCTCCTTCTCTCTCTATCTCCCATGTGTCCTCCTTCTCCTCCTCCTCTCCCAGTCAGCCATCAGAAACCTACCCTCTAACCGTCTAATTCTCCACTTTCTCATCATCTCTCCTGCCCTCTGTTGATGAGCCACGAGACTGGCGGTTCTTTGCTCGGAGCATCAAGCGCTTTCTTCGACGGGCAAAGTGAATTTTGTAGCCTTGTTATTTGGTATTTAAGAGAGATCGCAGCGATCGAAATGAGCTACTTTTTTCGAGTTTTTTTTTGACTTTTCAGTGCCACGTTTTACCGTTTTCCCTCTCTTTACTATCCATTTCTTCAGAACTGTTTTTCAGAAAAATGATCCCAAAGATTGCCGTCATCGGAGAAGGCGTCATCGGATGCACGTCGGCCCTTCAAATCGCCAAAGCGATTCCGAACTCGAGGATTACTGTACTTCACGACAAGCCATTCGACAAATCGTGCAGTGCTGGACCGGCAGGACTGTTCAGAATTGATTACGAGGAAAATACGTAAGTTTTCTCTTGGCCTGTTGCGTCTCTTTGACCCAGTTTATCTCAGTTTTTGTGACAGATATCAAATAGTAGTCAACTGATAAAATGTTTAGCACAACAAGAGAAACATTTTGTTAGTTAATCACTTTTTTATATCTGTTACGGGAACCGAGATACAGTTAGTCAAAAGGGCGGTGTGAGTTAAAGGAAGGGTGCTTTTCGAGAAAGCCCTACTGCGTTTCTTTGATCAAGTTTATCTCAGTTTCTGTGACAGATATAAAAAAGTAGTCAACTGATGAAATGTTAAGCACAACAAGAGAAACATTTTGTTAGTAGACAACTTTTTCATATCTCTCCCAGGAGCCGAGATAAACTCATTCAAAACATCTGTGTTCAGCGAGTACGGTCGCGCCTCGTTCGCCTGGTTCTCTCACCTGTATCGCACCACGAAAGGAGCGGAAACCGGTGTCAAGTTGGTCTCCGGACACATTCAATCCGACAATTTGGAATCGTTGAAGCAACAACAGAGGGCTTATGGCGACATTGTGTACAATTTTCGTTTTCTTGACGACCGCGAGAGACTGGACATGTTCCCCGAGCCATCCAAGTGAGGAATTTTTATATTGGGCCTAGAAATGTCTAGAAATTTTTTTTCAGACATTGCATCCACTACACAGCGTATGCCTCAGAGGGCAACAAGTACGTTCCATACTTGAAAAATTTGCTCCTGGAGCAAAAAGTGGAATTCAAGCAGCAGGAGGTCAACAGTCTGGATGAGGTGAGGTCTTCGGCTTAGAGTTGAAAAAAAGTTGTTTCCATTGACCCGATTTTTCTGAAATTTTCCATGTGTATTAAGCACATTTGGATCTTTATTTTTGTAGTTGATCACTTGTTTTGAAAATCGCTCTCAAAATAGTTATGACGCATAAAAGAAAAGGGGCCGAATATCAGGGGCCGCCTCCACTATACGCAGTTTATCTGACTTGACAGCGGTTTTCAAACAAAGTTGTCAACTACAAAAATGAAGATCTAGAGATGATTAGTACATCCACCAAGTTTCAAAACGATCAGTTGAGTGGGAGTTGTTTTATGACAGTAGAAACCCAGGCCATCCAAAACTGACAATTTCAATGTTCCAGGTCGCCGACGCCGGTTACGATGTGATCGTGAACTGTGCGGGTTTGTACGGGGGGAAACTGGCTGGCGACGATGACACCTGCTACCCTATTCGTGGTGTCATTCTTGAGGTGGACGCTCCGTGGCACAAACATTTCAACTATCGCGACTTCACCACGTTCACCATTCCAAAGTAGGTCATCTTTACGCTCGCCCCGCCCCCCAAAGATTGATTTTGTTTTTGGCCGATGTTGATGTTCACGAGGTCAATTGCACGGGGTTAATGCTGGCGAGGCCAATAGTATTAATGCAACTATTTTCAGAGAAAACAGTGTGGTCATCGGGTCCACGAAACAGGACCATCGCTGGGACCTGGAGATCACCGACGAGGACCGCAACGATATACTCAGCAGATACATCAAACTGCATCCAGGAATGCGGGTATACAGAATCATTCAACTTTTCCTTGAAACTTTAAGACTTTTCAGGAGCCAAAAATTCTCAAGGAGTGGTCTGCACTTCGCCCGGGTCGAAAGCATGTGAGAATCGAGGCGCAGGAGCGGAAGACTAATGCGAAGGAGTATACGGTATGGGTTATACTCTAGCCCACTAGGGTGTCTATTCGGATAAAAAGTTCCTCAAAAAAATTTTTTTCGAAAAAAATTTTCCGATAAATTTTTTTTTCCGAAAAAACTTTTCCGATAAATTTTTTGTTCGAAAATTGTTTTTTTGAAAAAAAAACTTTCGAGGAATTTTTCGAAGAATTGAAAAATTATCGGAAAAAATTCTTCGAAAAACAATTTTCGAAAAAAAAAATTTCGAAAATTTTTTTTCCGAAATATTTTTTCGAGGAATTTTTTTTCAGAAAATTTTTTTCGAGGAATTTTTCGAAGAATAGAAAAATTATCGGACAAATAATTTGACGAAAGTTCCTCGAAAAAAAAATTTTTTGAAAAAATTTCTCGAAATTTTTTTTCCGAAAAAAAATTTCGAATAATTTTTGCGCTTCCTCTCCCTAAACCTGACACATTTCCAGGTGGTCCATCACTACGGTCACGGAAGCAACGGATTCACTCTCGGCTGGGGTACGGCCATCGAGGCGACCAAGTTGGTGAAGAATGCGTTGCGATTGTAAACTATTACGAGTTTTTTTCTTTATTATTACAACAATAAAACAACAATAAATTTGTCTACTACTAGACCTGCCATTTGACGTTGACTTGGTGCTGGGTGGACCTGGAAAAGTTTCAAAAGTTTCAACCAAAAACAATTTCAATTTCCTACCTCTTTCGATGGATAACAAATGCCACGGAGAGATTCAGTAGGGCATGACACACCAAGAACAATGGGAAGAGATGGTAGGTTACTGTAACAAATGGATTCGATTCAACAAATAAGAAATAGCCATACCCCAGTAAAAATCTGGCATGTAGTAGTGGCATGGGTTCCAGATGTCCGCGGGTAGGGTGATCCAGTAGAAGAGGTAGCAGACAAGAAGGAGAATGTGGACGAGCTGAAAATTATAGATTTGAGACCGCCCGGAAATTTTGAGGAAACTTACACTAACAACAAGACCATCGAAGACTCCCCAGAGCGGGCGGCTCGGCGGGCGGTCGTAGAGAATGTCGCCGAGCACCGCGCTGGCCATCTGAAAATGAGTCATATCTCCATTCGTGTTGGAGATGGGAAAAATCTGAGCGCAGATTTGGAGTCCTCAGGTCAAAATTAGTGCGGGGTCAAGATATGATCCTAGCAAAGTTGAATTCCATAGTGATATTGGAGATAGGTTTTTGAGATAGGATTCAACTTTGCGAGGGGTCACAACTCGAATCAGGTGAGAATTTTCTCGATTTTGACTTCAGAATCAGAATCTACAGGGTCGATTTTGCCTAGCCCCAGATTATGACAAGAAGTTCAACCCAAGAACTCGTGCAATCTGTCGCCGAGCACCGAGCTGGCTCAAATGATATGAGTCATATCTCCATTCGTGTTTGAGATAGGCAAAATCTGAGCGCAGATTTGAAATTCTCAGGCCAAAGTTAGTATGATACACTTGTTTAAAAACCAAACTTCAAAACCCACAAAGTAGCCAATGGTGCCGAAGAAGAAGATCAAAGTCGAGTACTGGTCATCCTCGCTGGTCGCCAAGAACAGATTCTCCTTCCAGGCAACGTACCTGAAAATTTCGAGGTCCGGAAGTTCGGATCCGTAGAGTACTCACGTATCCACACAAAGTGTTCCAAGAAGCGCCAACGCCAGCATCGCATTGTAGAGGCCGTAGTTTTCGAGCATCTTCTGAATTCCCGAGTTTCGTCAACGTCTTCCAAAGGTTTCAGAATGAAGCTTACCTGCATCTTGATAGCGATCAAAAACTTGCGAGTGATCCGCGGTGAAACCATTAAATCTTTGTCAGGCGTTTTTGACGGTTGGCTCTTTTTTCTTGAGATTCGTGGATTTTCGAGAGAGAGAGGCAAAGCCATTCTTGGTGACCGGGTGACACGTGGAGAGGAAGGAGGCAGGGCACTGGGTTTGAGGAGCAATTCTTGAGGGAGACATCTTCGTTTTGAAAACTAGGAGGCTCCGCCCCCTTTTCTGCAAACCTCTGGAGGAACTTGTTTGTTCATATATAGCTTTACTCAACCTTGTCCAAGCATCACACATTGTTTTGTAGAACATACAGTGCTGGCCATAATTCTATCGCTCTTGGCTTTTTTCATTGCAAAATGAGAAACTTTGAGCAGTTGAAAAAGTATGTTCCAATCACTCAACATAGCTGAACTAATCTGTTTTTTTTTTTTGGAAAATTGAAAACTTTCAGAGTTTCCCAAATGCTCTCAGATTCAGACCTGAATGTTCCGAGTTGTGTTATAAACTTCAGGAAAATTTTTGGAGCCTTTTTGACTACGGGATCTGGAGTTATGCAGCAGAAAAGATCTGGCTCGCTTTTTTTGGCTTTAACTTGGCTGACAACCGTTCTAATGAGTTCAAATTCTTACTGACTGTGTGTATTGGATTGGTCTACAAACCGGTATCGAAATTTCAGCTGAAATTACTCCTACTTTTGGCCTTCAACTTCTCTTTCTTCACAACTACCAAACTACGGAGTTTGTAGCCCTTGATCTCAAATTCGACCCCACCCATATATCCCTTTCCCAAAGTGTGTATACTTTGTGTCCTCGATGTGTGTCAGGTCAACGAGAGGAGTTTTGAACTGTCTATTTGTTCAATACAGATCAGATCAAAAAACGGTTAGTATTCATTTTTTGGTGCTGCAAGAAATTTTGTGTGTTTTTTTTTGAAATTTTCAAATTCTGTTCGATCTCAATTTCATACAGATCAACTTTGTCTCTTGACTCGAATTGTGAAAAGCAGTCTGAAATGAGCTATCTGGGGAAATTTTTAGTTCTAGCTGAACTCCGCTCTCAGTGAATGTGAAACAATCATTCCGGTCATCTTTCGATAGTTTGCCTTCACCATTGCCAAGAGTTTTGCTCATACAGTGCTTGCCATAATTCTATCCTTTTTGTTGATTTTCAGTAACCAACTTTGAGCAGTTGAAAATGTATGTTCCAATCACTCGATTTCTATGAAACTTGGTGAATGTATCAACCAACTCTAGATCTTCGTTTTTGCAGTTGACAACTTTTTACGAAAATTGCTGTGAAGTGAGTTATGTCGTGTTTAAGATGATTGGTCTCAAAAAGTTTTAAGTTTGCACTAAGTTTTGATGTCGCGTGATAACTCACTTGATTGTGAATTTCGTGAAAAGTTGTCAACTAGACAAATAAAGCTCTAGAGTTGCTTGATAGGTTCACCATGTTTTATAGAAATCGAGTGATTGGAACATCCATTGTCAAATGCTCGAAGTTAATCATTGCTCACTGACAGTCACCAAAGGGACAGAAATATGGCCAGCACTGTAAATGAAAATCGACACCGATCATGATCTGACCGTTCTTCGGTTCCTTTCACAGATTTTCGACCTGTTCATTATTCGGCCGATCAGATCATTATTATCGGTCTACTAACTCGTGTTCTTTGCACTTTTTGAACACCACACCTCCCACACACACACACCCGTATTATATAAATCGGGTCTTTGACACTTCCATCTCTTTTCCACCGCCCCCGCATACAGAGACCTATTTTGCGCCTATTGATACTTTACTGGGAGGTCACAAAGATACATTGCCTGTGCTCTTTGATCAGTCTTTGGTAAACAGATAATAGTGGGAGGGGTTGTGGTTCCTTTGAAACGGTTCACACAAAAGGTCAGGATGGTTTTTGTCGGTGGGCGGAGTCTAAGTGGCCCGACAAGGTGGAGCCCAGGCGCTCAGACTCCGCCCACTTTTCTGAATCACATGTCTTGCTTTAATCAAGCCGACCTTATCCGGAACCACCTTATAGACCACGCCCCCTTGAAAACCCCCAAAGTTGCATTTCTTGTTTCACCGTCTAAAACAGATGGGGAACACATGTGGTGAAACCATGACTATGAAACGTCGGTGTCTAGACTGAACCCTTGAAGGCCACGCCCACTTTTTCGAGACACTACACTTCGACCTTTTCCCCTCTGTGCTCTTTGATGATACTTTTTTCGCATTCTGAACCTTATCAAAAATGTTCTGACCCCATTATTACTGCCACAGCACCTGTGATTGACGTCGTAAAATGGGATTATTATAGTATTAGAAGAGTGTCAAATATAGTATCAAGGCACACACACACACACACACACACACACACACACACACACATTTTTTTTTTGTTTAAAGAATGTGCTAGGTTTTTTTGAACGGAATGATTAGAGCGGGGGTTTAAAAAGGGGCGGCATGTGATAAGAAGGAATTTTTTGGTTTTTTGAAGTTCATTTTTTTCGGCGGTTGATAATTTTGAGTCTGTCTGTGAGACTAGTTTGGTGCACTTTCATTTAGAGATCTTTGCTGAAAGAGTTTGAAATTTTTTCCATAGCACTTTTCGGTTCGAATAGCAGTAATCAGTCCCAGAAGTTTTCTTGGGATGCTCGGCCAGGTTTTCCAGTTTTTACGAGTTTTCCAAAATCTCTTATATCTGGGAATTTGGATTTTCAGATAGTCTCAACTTTCACGATTTCAAAAATTAGATTCCATGGGCTAGCGATTTCAGGGGTGACTATAGTATGCTCTGCAGATTTTTGGGGCATCGAGTCATGCAGCTATGTAGTAGTACTCACGAGAATCAATTTTTTCACACATGTGATTCTGTTATATGTAGGGACATGCTGTTCCAAGGCCAGCTGCGTGCCAGCTGGTGTCTCTTAGCCAGCCCCAAGTTTGGCGGTTGGACACTAAGCCACGCCCATTTTTTATGGCTTCTTTTGAGGAGAGGTGTGCAGAACAGAATACGGAGTTTAGAAGGTTTCTTTGCGTTTCTATTAACAAGTTGAACGGGTGATTGAGGACCCTTGTTTTACATCTCCATCCTGGGAGACCTTCAAAAAGTCCACCTTTTACCGCGGCTTTAACATAATTTATCTCGGTTCCTGTGACAGATATGAAAAAGTTGTCAACTAACGGAATGTTGCTCAGGTTTTTATAAACATTTTATCAGTTGACTACTTTTTTATATCTGTTACAGGAACCGAAATAATATTGGTTAAAGGCGCACTGAAGATTTTGGACAGAAATAAGCTTAAAATGAGGTTGAACGTTGACTCAAAACGAGAATTTTGCGCTTTGTACTTATTGTGGCGGCGCTGTTTTTCAAATTCTATTGAGACAATTTTTATATACTTTCCACGAAAATGAACTAAGCTATGATCGTTTCTGAAATTTCGTGTCAAGACTCTTATTAGCCAAAAGAAACTTCTGAAGAACGCTCCTCTAATTCCAATTCCTCCACGTCTCTTTCAGCCTGCTCCCTCCCACCACTAAGAAAAGTACACATGTCCTTAACTCTGCACATGCTATCCTTCTTTTTTTCTCATCTTCAAAAATTTGGGATTCTTCGGACCGAGTTTCCACGCATGATTCCAACCCCCTTTTCCAACCATTCCACGTGTCGTAGCGTTGCCTAGGCTCTCGTCCTCCGCCTCCCCCTACTCCTCCCCCTCATCATTCCATTTTTCATATTTTAGTTTTCCCCCCTCCCTTTTCCATGCATCCACATATCCTCATCTCCGCTCCCGTGTTGTTCCCCCCTCTCTCTCTCTCTTTTTCTCTCTCCGATGTCTCGTTTCAATGTCTGCGCTCTCCCCATATGCCACACTCTCTCCACCCCGCTCCCCTACACTTGTTTCGACTCGTTTCACCGTCTGCGTCTCGCCTGTCGCCAACCACTGAGAAATTTATTTTTTTTGTGTTGCCCTATTACTCTGTTTTTTTTTCGCCGCACTCTTCATTACTTGAGTTTGAATTTGAATTTGAATTTGAACTATTTGAATTTCGCGCCCCTAGGAGGTTGGCTTTTGATTTCAAACTTCCCGCCTTGAAATGTTCTCCCTATCCCTCTTGTGGCTTAGATGATAAGAAATCGCAATTTCAAAGGGAGAAAATCCGTTATTAACATTTTCTGTCTCTGAAACTTCCTCATTCCATGATCTTTAGTTTCTTATTTTTTGCTCAAAGAGCTCAAAATTTGATCTGAAAAGTTTTCGAAAAAAAAAATTTTCGAAAAATTTTTTTTCAGATTTTCAAAATTTTCAAAATTTTCAACACTTTCAAAATACCTAAAAAGACTCTCGTCAAGCACTTTTCGGGCAATTTCAAACTTTTCGAAAAAAAAATCTTACTATTAGCCAAGTCCTTGAAAACTCTTCCAAAATTTCAGCCCCCACTTCAAGACCAGGAACTAAAATTCTCTCGATTCTCGATCAAATTTTGAACACTTGATTCTTTTTTTTCAATTTTAAAAGCCATTTTTTATGTTTTTCGATCATCAAATTTCGTGTCGGAAGAAAAACTATAAAGTGGGCCCCCTCTATGTTTTTATTTTACTTTCTGAAATTGGATGAACTTTTGGTTTCCGAGTTTTCAGATTTTCGGTCGGAGCTTTTTCTCGAATTTCGCGACAGTAAGATAAAGTCGACCTTGTAGATTCTAAATCCGAAATGAAAATCGACGAATTTTCTTATCCGATTTCAGTTATGACCTCGTAAAGTTGTTGATATGGTTAGCCATAAGTACAACTTCATGAGGTTCATGAGGTTCATGAGGTCCGAGAGGTTCTTGAGGTTCATGAGGTTCTTGAGGTTCATGAGGTTCATGAGGTTCTTCAGGTTCTTGAGGTCCATGAGGTCCTTAATGAGGTTCATGAGGTTCTTGAGGTCCATGAGGTTCATGAGGTCCATGAAGTCCATGAGGTCGTAAAGTTTTTGCTATTGTTAGCCATAAATGAAGTCCTAACTAGAATTCGGAGACCATTTTGTCAATTTTCACTTCAGAATCTGAATCTACGAGGTTGACCTATCCTTGGGTCAGGAGCTCTAGAAGCCATGAGATCTCCCTCTCTCTCTTTCTCCCTCTCTCTCTCTCTCTCTCCGTCTCTCTCTCCTTCTGTCTTATTATCCCGATTCATTATCCCGATTTTCAGAAAGATGGGCGTCTTCATCACCATCTTTCTCTACGCGGTAACCACATCGGTATTCTTTCCGGTATTCCAGTCACTGGTATTCTACAAAGTAAGGCCTTCGCCCTATTCCTCCCGCTCTCATCTCAATGTTTCCAGGCCTGCATAAACCTGTCCAACGCCACCGACGCCGAAACGGTGTGCATGTCTCGCGGCGCAGCTGCAAAGGACGAGTCCGTGCACTCGCTGGCCAACCTCATTCTTCTGACTTCGTGAGTTTTGTGTGTGTGTGTTGTCATGGGAAACTGGCCGCGGGAGAAGAAGAGGACGTGTTGTCAGCTGGTTGGCGGAAAAATTTTGTTTTCGAGGGGGGACGGCTCCGATAATTGGAAACGTCAGAGGGGAATATGTGCATTTCGGCGAAACCAGATTAGGCCGGTGAGCAAAAGACCAGAAGAGGGAAGAGTTTTCGAAGTTTGGGGGGTCAGAAGTCGGAAGTCGGAAGTTTGAAGACGGAAGTTGGAAGAAGGAAGTTTGAAATCGGAATTCGGAATTTGGAAATCGGAAGCGCGGAAACGGATATATAAGAATTCCGCCTCCTCTCCGCTCTTAGAGACTTTCTAGAGTGCTAGCCATATTCTCTATCCCTTTTGATGACTTTCAGTGCAAAATGATCAACTTTCAGCAGTTGAAAAAGTATGTTTCGACCACCCGATTTCTATGAAACTTGCTGAGAGTATTACACAACTCTAGACCTTTATTTTTCTAGTTGACAACTTTTCCCGAAAATTACAATCAACTTAGTTATGTCCAGTACAGTCACGCGACTTCAAAATTCGGTATATTTCAGTGCAAATTTCGACATTCTGCGGAACTACGATCTTTAACGTGACGTAACTCACTTCACAGCAATTTTCGTAAAAAGTTGTCAACTACAAAAATTAAGATCTAGAATTTATTGATATATTCACCAAGTTTTTTAGAAATCGAGTGATTGGAACATACCTTTTCAACTGCTCAAAGTTGGCCGTTATGAACTGAAAATCATCAAAACTCATATACTTTTGGCCAACACTATAAGCCGAGTAATCCACCCCAAGGCCAAAAACTAGGTTAAATCTAAGTTTCAGACTCCAAATTTTCCGTCTCGATGCCCTCTCTATCATACTACACACATGTTATCTGACCATCTGACCTTCCCCCTCGAAAAACATATTGTTTATGTGGCCAGAAGGGATTTGGTGAATGTAATTTGGAAATGTCATAGTGGGCAAGGGGTAGAATAACAATTTTTCTGAAGAGGGGGGAGATTAAGATGATGTGATATGTATTCCATACTGCAAACGAGAATCTGAAATCGAAAAAGAAACTTCCAGAAGCACAGGACTATGTATCACGGCGTTCTTCACGAGTCGACTCATCGGACATCTGAGTGATGTGAGGTCCAGGAAGCTGGCGTTCCTCATCCCATTCGCTGGCCTCTTCATCTCGGACTTTACGATTCTGGTGCAAGTGATTTGGCCGAGGATGTCGCCGTACTACTTCATAGTGTCCGAGGTCATCTATGGAATGTTCGGAGGCTACATGTCGATCACGTCTGGAGCGTTCGCTATCATCAGCACGCAGTACACGGATCCGAAGGAGAGGGCCAAGGCGATCGCGAGGCTGGAAGGTACCATTTCTTTAGGATGTGAGTTTTGGGTTACTGTCGATAATAGTGTTCATTGCAAAACGCTTAGAGATAATGTGGTGAAGGTATCCCCTAATCATATAGTGTGAGCATACAGAGTACTTCTTCTTTGACAGAATTTATCTTGGCTCGTGTAATAGATATCAAAAAGTGGTTAACTAACAAAATGTTAAGGGAATCATGAGAAACATTTTGTTAGTTGACCACTTTTTGCCATCATGTATAGAAACCAAGATAAAATTGGTGAAAGTGGTGGAAAGAGGTGCGCTTCTTGTACGAAATCCTCAGCGCGACTTTGACCGGATTTATCTCGGTTTCTGTAACAGATATCAAAAAGTAGTCAACTGACAAAATGTTAAGAGCGTCATGAGAAACAATTTGTTAGTTGACAACTTTTTCATATCTGTTACAGAAACGGAGATAAGTTTGGTCAAAGTGGGTGTAAGAGGTGTGCTTCTTATGATGGCCCGGGATGAGGGGGTGTGAAAGAGGGGTCCTCAGTAACCCAATTTTTTGAAACTTTGTGGGTGTATCGAACAACTTTCGAGCTTCATTTTTGTAGTTGACAACTTTTTCTGAAAATCGCTGTGAAGTGAGTTATAGTGGCGTGCACTGCTAACTTCCAACATTTTGGACCTATTTTCTTTAATGAGGTGTAACTTTCTTGAGAGCAATTTTCAAAAAAAAAAAGTTGTCAACTACAAAAATGAAGATCTAGAGTTGTTTAGTATACTCAACAATTTTTAGCGAAATCGGTTGATTTTGACTTTTGTTTTCAACTGCTCAAAGTTGACAGTTACTGAATTTTGAGATGGTCGATTTCAAATTTTGGATTATAGAAAACCAGATCATTTTCCACTGAAAGTAGTCAACGAAAGACCCATTTCCAGCTATGGTTGGATTCCTTATTAGTTCCTGGCTCGACAAAACTGGCTACCTTCTGATGGCGTGCTTCTTCGTCGCCGCCCATTTCGCCGCTTTCATGTCCGCACTGTTGATGAGAGAAGTCGCCTATCACGAGCCTGAGCCCGAGAAGAAGAAGAAGATGCAACTCTCGATCTGTGTAAGTTTCAAGACTTTGAAACACTCCCTAATAGCTCTGACATTTCGATTTCAGACCGGATCGAGCCTATTCAAAGACAAGTCACCCTCCACGAAATGCAACCTGAAAATCCTCTACTTCTCCTTCGCGCTCTCCTACTTTGCGTTCATCGGCTCGACGCGCATCCTCTTCTTCTATCTGAAGCACAAGTTCTACTGGGGCTCCGCCAAGTACGGCTACCTCAAGGCCATCAATCAGGCGATGACCACCGTCATGGCGATGCTCGTGTTTCCGGCGTTGAAGAACTGGGGCGTCACCGACGTTCGGCTGGCGATCTTCGGTCTCGCCACGAGGAGTATCGGACGAGCGTGGTACGCCATCGCCTGGGCGGATTATGCGGTGTTCGGAGTGGTGTGCTTCGAGATGTTCTCCAAGTTTCCGGCGACCGCATTGAGGAGTCTGATTTCCAGCAATGTGGGGGAGCATGAGCGAGGTGAGAGGTGTAGTTTGATTGAAGATTATCTCGATTTCTGTAGTAGATATGAAAAAGTGGTCAACAATAAAAATGTGTGTTATTTTGTCGTAATCACTTTGTTAGTTGACCACTTTTTGATACCTGTATAAGGAATCGAGAAAATATTGATTCTTTGGGTCTCGACAAGAAAATGCACAAAGGATTATAACTCGGTTCATTTTGTGCACAAACTGATGAAAATTGCATGTTTGGAATCAGAGGGTAAAGGTGGTCAAAATGTGTATGATCTCATTGTGTTTTCGAATTTCTCAATTTTCTGGGTCTCGACACGAAAATACAAAAGCGATCATAACTCGGTCCATGTTGGTCAGAAACTGATAAAAATTGCGCGTTTGGAATCAGAGGGTCAACGCAGGCCAGATGAGTATAATCATGACATACTTTTGAATTTCTTTTTTTTGGTCTCGACACGAAAATACAAAAACGATTGTAACTCGATTCGTTTTGGTCAGAAGCCAATGAAAATTACGTGTTCGAAATTAAAGGGTCTAGGCGGTCAAAATGAGTATACTCATGACTTGTTTTGGAATTTTTTGAACTTTTCGGGGTCTCGACACGAAACTACAAAAACGATCATGACTCGGCTCGTTTTGGTTAGAAACTGATGAAAATTGCATGTTTGGAATTAGAGGGTCAACGCGTTCGAAATGAGTGTAATCATGACCTGCTTTTCAATTTTTACTACTTTTCGGGGTCCAGACACGAAAATACAAAAATGATCGTAACTAGGTTCGTTTTAATCAAAAACTGATGAAAATCACATATTTGGAATCAGAGGGTCAAGGCGGCCAGAATGAGCATAATCACATTATGTTTTCGAATTTCTCAATTTTCTGGGTCTCGACACTAAAATACAAGAGGGTCTAGGCGGTCAATATGAGTATAATAATGACCTGTTTTTGAACTTTCGAATTTTTGAGTTTTTCGGGGTCTCGACACGAAAATGCAAAAACCAAAAGATACCAATATTTTATCTTGCGAATCCGATAATAGACAATAATTCCACATTATCCAGAAAGTGTGGTCTGTTTCCTCAACCCATTCCATTTTTCCAGGCGCCGCATTCTCCCTGGTCGCCGTAATCGAAGCCATGTGCAATCTCACCTCCTCCTGGGTCTTCCACATCGCCTTCCCGATCTCCCTCCGATTCTTCCCCGAACTCTCATTCGTCATCATGCCAGTCATCATTATTCCCGCCATCGTTTTGATGAGGTGAGTTCTTGAAACTTGTCCATCTCGATTTCCAATCCCAACTTTCAGTCTCAACCTTCGCTCGCTCGAGTCCACCGAAATGCACTCGGAGCAGCTCGCCATTTCCCATTCCATTCCGCCGGACGATCAACCGGA
The DNA here is from genome assembly GCA_900536305.3 of Caenorhabditis sp. 40 LS-2015. Classification (NCBI taxonomy): domain Eukaryota; kingdom Metazoa; phylum Nematoda; class Chromadorea; order Rhabditida; family Rhabditidae; genus Caenorhabditis; species Caenorhabditis tribulationis. The sequence goes on from LR543268.1 coordinate 127,072, forward strand.
TGAGATTGATGCCGAGAAAGCGGCCCTTCATCACATTCCCACCGAAACCGATACACTTACGGATAGCACAGAGTCGACGTGATTTCGCTCATATCACCTTTTTCCTATTATCTGTTTTTTGTGATCCAGAATTTTCGATATCATTCATTCCAAAAATATGTCTTCACCGGTTTTTTCTTATGATACGATGCATATTGATTCCTCTCCCCCCTCTGTTGATTGTGTTTGTGTGTAAATGTGATTTGAGTAATTTATTGACAACTTTTTTTGTAAAAATGGAAATCGATACGATTAATAAAAGTTATAATAAGACTTTCACACAGTTGGATCATTTTCAGATATTCAAAAAGCTCCCCTAATCACACCGTCATTTTGAGAGGAATATGTCATGGACTGCTTGTACACCTCGACCTTTTTGAGCCCATATCTCGTCATGTGTTGCTCCAATTTGTAAACCATATACGTTTTCTGAATTCTCCCAAAAATTTGAATTCGATATCATCTTTCCAAACGAAAATCTCAAAAACTTTGTTATTGGGCATCTTCAGTGCAAAGGAATCGAAAAAATCGAAATTTTCGAGTTACAATTTTCGAGCAAGTTTCTGATATAAATGGTCAGAATCATATTCATTTTGAAGCTCCTAACTTGCTAATACTGAAAATCAATGTTTCATTTAGTTTGGGTCGTTTTCAATTCAGCTACAGTGCAGGCCATTATTCTATCCTTTTTGGTGGTTTTCACTGCAAAGCGGTCAACTTTGACCAGATCTAAAAAGTATGCTCCAATCACTCGATTTCAATAAAACTTGGTGGATGTATCAAACAACTCTAGTTCTTCATTCTTGTAGTTGACAACTTTTTACGAAAATTGCTGTGAAGTGAGTTATGTCGCGTTTAAGATCTTTGGTCAGAAAAAGGTGGAAGTTTGCACCCAGTTTTGATGTCGCATAACTCACTTCGCAGCAATTTCCAGAAAAATTGGTCAATTACAAACATGAAGACCTAGAATTGCTTAATACATTCACCAAGATTCATGAAAATTGAGTGATTGGAACATACTTTTTCAACTGCTCAAAGTTGACCATTTTGCACTGAAAATCACCAAAGGGGGTGCACTGTAAGTTTGTTCAACGTCCTTCAATTTTTAGGCATTTACAACCATTATTTAAAGAGCTCCATTTTGATATAAAGTTCACCATGAGTAAGACATTTTTAAAATGCTATAACTTGCTTCAAAGTTATCCTATTCCAAAAATTTTACTGTACCTGATACCGTACCCCTCAAGATTTTCGCGTCCCTCTTATACACTACAAGTAGCAACAAATTCCCCATCCTCCAAGTTGCTACAGACAAAAAAAAGCAGTAGTCATGCGCGAAAACAGTCTCAAAAACGGCTATACTCTCTAAAATCAGATAAAACTGATCCTGTTTTGTCTCTCGATTTTTTGATTTACGACATCGATAAGGCGAGAGGAAGAGGGGAGACAGGCGGTTTGCCTCTTGATTCTCGAGAAAAGAAATTTTTTCCCCAATCGTTTCCTCTTTTTTTTTAAATGTTGTTCATCATCCTCGCCTATTAGCCGAAACTGAAGAATTTGACCTTCTTTCTTTCCTTTTTTGACAGAAGCGATAAAAAGTTTGTTTCGCCTATTCTCCTCCCTTTCTCTCTCTCTCAGCCGACGCTATCAGATTACATTAATCAAATTAACACCGATTGATATGGGGTTGGGAGAGAGAGAGAGGGTAAAGGAGGGGGAGCGAAGTGGCCTGGTTCTTTTTTATGCCCCCTCTCGTTATTTGACTTCTTATCTTCTTGTGTCTTATTGACAAGTTTTGCTGGTATCCATGTCATCTGGTTTTGGTTTTGGTCTAGTTTGATAGGCATACTGAAAAGGGTTTTGCTATCTGTTTGGAATCCAGATATTCAGAGATTCTAGTTTATGACCCTTGTCTCTAAAGGTTACTGTCAGAAAAACCTATGAAGTCGTTGGATTCGGATTCTTGAATACCTACACTAAAAAGCCTCGAACATGTTTCAGTGAAATTTTTTTCTAGAAGATTTCACAACTGGAAAATTTCTCTCATATCCCGAGGTTCAAGTAGAACATAAAATCGACCTTAGCTATTCAGAATCCGATACAACAGCAGGCCAAAATTCTGACTTGCTTCGAGTTGGGACCTCGCATAGTTGTCCGTACCGTATGGTTAGGCACCGCCCTTTTTCCGGAAGGATTGAAATCGGAGCTTTCAGAAATGAGTAAAGTTTCATCTTGTAGCAGTCTGACAGGGCTGAAAATTCAGAAAATGTCGGATTGAAAGTAGGATCGAATGTAGTTTCATCTGAAACTTCAAGCACTTTTCAATCGACTCTAGAACTATAATCTTCAAGAAGACCACTCCCAACTCTCAAACAATAGTTAGTGGGATGTACAATTCGGCTTTGGTGCCAAATGGTCAACTTTGAGCAGTTGAAAATGTATGTTCCAATAACTCGATTTTTATAAAACTTGGTGAATGTATCAAACAACTCTAGATCTTCATTTTTGTAGTTGACAACTTTTTACAAAATTCACAATCAAGTCAGATAAGTCGATCATAGTGAGGTGACTTTTTCAGTGCAAATTTTGAACATTTTCAGATTATTTGTCTTCTGAGCGGCCCAACAGACTTGGTGTCGATTTTCGTAAAAAGTGATCAACTACAAAAAATGAAGATCTAAAGTTGCTTGATACATTCATCAAGTTTTATAGAAATCGAGTGACTGGAACATACTTTTTCAACGGGCTCAAAGGTGACCATTTTGCACTGAAAACCGGTATCGACTCCGGATCATTTTCAGACCTTCACAGCGGTTTTCAATGAAAGTTGTCCATTACTAAAATGAGTAGCTACAGTTGCTCTACGAAGTCTCAAGGAGCCATTTTTCAAGCCCTCAAAATTGACCATTTAGATCTGGAAACGGTTGAATCGACTATTGTCCTGTATGCCACTTTGGCTCCAAGAAGACATTGTTCGTCAGCTTCTATTATGTTTCTCCAAAAGTCATGAATTACAGTTCAAGAATTTCGAGAAAGTGTACTTCTCCTCCTCCTCCTCCTCACACTTCTTATCACACTTCCCGAAAACTAATAACTTCAAATGAGAGTACACACCCTCTTCCTAAATTTCAATTTGTCTTATCAGTGTAAACCCATTTCTTTCGAATTTCTTTAACCATGGTTTATTCTTTTGTCTTTTCTTGTTTCTATTCCTTTTTCGGTTTTCCGAATCGATTACAACACATTTTTATCACTTTTCAACGGAGAGGGGAACAAAAAAAAAACATACCCCCCAAAAACAAAACCATCTCTTTCTTATTTTATATGTTTCTTTTTCAGTGTGTGTGTGTGTGTATAGTTCTAGAAAGAGAAGGCCAATCATTGATATACAGTGATTGGTGATTTCCAGCGCAAAATGACCAACTTTGAGCCGCTGAAAAAGTATGTTCCAATCACTCGATTCTTTTGAAGTTTTGTGAGTGTATAAATTAACTCGAGGTCTTCATTTTTGCAGTTGACAACTTCCTTCGAAAATTGCTGCGAAGTGAGTTACGTCACGTTTAAGATCATAGGTCCGAAAAAGTTGGAAGTTAACACCAAGTTTTGATGTCACATAACTCACTTCACAGCAATTTTCGTAAAAAGTTGACAACTACAAAAATGAAGATTTAGAGCTGCTTAATACACCCACTAAGTTTTATAAAAATCGAGTGATTGGAACATACTTTTTCGACTGCTTAAAGTTGGTCACTGAAAATCACCAGAAGGGATAAAATTATGGCCAGCAGTGTAGTTGAATTGAAAATGACCGAAACTAAATGAATCATAAATTTTCATTATCAGCAAGTTAAGAGCTTCAAAATGAGTATGCTTATGACCACTTATACCGAAAACTTGCTCTTGAAAAAAAGATGAAGCTCGAAAATGTTGATTTTTTTTCGAATTTTTTCGATTTCCCTATATAGAAGCTTCCAAACCGAGACGAAAGAAACATGAAATTTTTGGGGGAGAAAAAACAATGACGTGGCGGGTGGTGTTCATTTTGCAATCATATAGGAAGCGAGAGTACATATGTATACATCATGCTGTTTCTCCCCCATTTTTTTTCTGTTTCTGTACAGATTTTTTTGTGTCTTCTCTTCCGATTTTGTTTCTTGTTCTTTTCTTCCTCTGCTTCTTTCTTTTGATTCTGAAACTGCTCTGAAAAAGTTTCCCAGGAGTTTCTAGACTCACTGAACTATTATCTGATACTCACGCATTGGGTCCAGGTGAAATCGCCCCTCCAGAATCTGGTTCAAAATTCTGAGCGTGGGCTAAGAGAAAGGCTCACAGAATTTGAATTCAGGCTTATGGGATTTGAGTTGGAGAGATTTCGTCCCCCATTTTCATTTCAGATTCTGAATCTTCAGAGTCTAACCTAGCTTAAATAGATATACAGTGCTGGTCATTATCTCTTTCCTTTTTGATGGTTTTCAGTGCGAAATGGCCAACTTTGAGCAGTTGAAAAAACATTTTCCCATCACTCGATATCTATAAAACTCGGTGACTGTATTAAACAACTCTAGATCATCATTTGTGTAGTTGACAACTTTTTCAGAAAATTGCTGAGAAATCGGTTATAGTCCCGCGATATCAAAACTAGGTGCAAACTTCCAACCAATGATATTAAACACGACGTAACTGACTTCATTGTGAATTTCGTAAAAAGTTGTCAACTACAAAAATAAAGATCTAGAGTTGCTTGATATATTCACCAAGTTTCATAGGATAATTAGAACATACTTTTTCAATTGCTGAAAGTTGACTTATTTTGCACTGAAAATCCCCGAAAGGGATCGAGATTATGGCCAGCACTGTAACTGAATTGTAAATGACCCAAACAAAATTAAACATAGATTTTCAGTACCAGCTAGTTAAAAGCTTCAAAATGAATATGATTATGGCCTCTTATACCAAAAATGACTGCCTAGGAATCTCGAATTTCTGGAAACGAGAAAGATTTAAATTTTCCGGCTCTCGAGACTTCTCGAGACCGTAATTCTTACTAGAAGTGATTACTAATGTTTTATGCATTCAGTCCAAACTTCTCTGATGACGTCTTCTATAATAGAATCAGAAGTCTCCAGAAGACTACCAAAAATGATGAAAACTTGAAACGTTACAATGGATTTGAGAAGAAAAAATGACGTCGATTCAGAATCCTTCAAAATGGCAAAGCATTCCAGAATTTCTAGGAGTCTTTTTTGAGAGACTTTTTTCTCTTTGAAAATTCTGAAAATCAGAGTCAGGTATAACGAGGTCATCATATCCGAAGAATCTTGGAAGAATCTTTTACCAAAGTTTCTGAAGAATCTTGGATTTTTTAAACGATCAGTTTCGATAAAAACTAGTATAATAATAAGACAATCTCGAACTCTCTGAAAATCCAATCTCAACAACAAAAAAAAATGTTCGAGACATTTCCGCCCTGATGTTCCTCTCCCGTCACCTTCCATTGTCAAAATTGAATTCTCTCTCCACCTTTCTTTTTTCTTCGAATTCCCAGCCCCATTGTTGTGCTCTCTTACACTGGAAATCATAATAAGAGAATTTGTCGTTTCCCTTTTTTGCCTTCAGAACACCCCCCAAATTTTCGATTTCGCAGGTCACCAGCCCAACATGTCATTGGATGCTGTGAGTTGTTTCTGGTTCTCAGAATTTCAGGAAATTTTTTTTTTGAAACTTCCAGACCCTGGAGAACATCAACGACACGCTGCAACAAGTGGCGAGTCTTTTGAAGGCCGTGGAAATCGCCGTCTTCATACTGGCCGTCGCCGTAGGCGTTGCTTTGATTGGTAAGAAGATGGCCAGATTGTGGCCAACAGGAAGATTTTGCAGGCTGCACAGGCGCATTCTTCTATGGCAAGTACATTCAACGAAATCAGTACAGGGAGTTGAGCACCGGCAGCAACAGTCCGAACACGACGATCACGCGGAGTCCGCCGATGAAAGCGCAGAGGGTTTAGGGAGGAGGGGATTTGGGATAGATACAAATCAAGAAAAGTGCCTTTAAAATGAACAATGTGATGGGTTTTTAGTGATTTTTTTTGTTGTGATCAAAAATGAATGAATATATATGAATGAACTTTAAATTATCTGTCGGTGGGGAAACAATAGAGATGCGAAGAGAAACGAAACACAGACCGTGGGGGGAGGGGAAAATCGGGGGACAAGCCAAAAAAGAAGAAACAAAAGATAGAATTAGCGCATCTGAATGACGCCGGCGTCGCGAAGCTTCATGAGCTTCGTGAAGATCTCCGGATTCTTCAAGTGCTCTCGCACGGCGCCCGGATCGTTGCTCATCTGCTCGAGAATCATACGCATGCCGGGGTCGCGAAGGATCTCCTGCACCTCCGGATCCGCCATCGATCGCTCCTTGGCCTTCTCGGGGTCCTCGTCGTTGCTGCGCAGGCACGTGCGGACTCCCTCGCGAGCCTCCTCGTTCGATGGATCCACTTGGAGCGCGTCCTCGTAGGCGCGTTGAGCCTTCGACCATTCGCGCATCGCCACGAGGCACGCGCCTTTGCGAATGTATCCCTTGACTGAAAATAGGGGGAAGATTAGAAGGAAAGTCTCATCGATGCATTAGAGCAGAAACGGGTCAGCATAGCAGCTCGGCTTCCAGATCAGAAATTGAGTCAGTTTTAGTATCAAATGATAGACCTCAACGAGCTCCGTGCTGCCGATATGACACTGGACGGCTTCTGACATAGTAACAGGCCGCGAGCCGGACTAGAATAGCAAACAAGCCGATTTCGTGATTCTAGCCTGGTTACTAGGTTAGAAGCAATATAATAAAGAAGCAGTTAGAATCAGTGACGATAGTAAGAAGCAGTTAGAAGCAGGATGATGATATAGAGCTCGTTGATCTGTCATTAGACACAAAATTGGTCAGAATATCTTATCTGGAAACTGAGCAATTTGCAAGCCTGCTGCTGTCCGAAACCAGTGACAAAAACGTACTGAATTTCGGGTCCTTCTTGATGCAAGTGTCACAATCCTCGAGCGCACGCTGGAACTCCATCAACTTGGTGAGACAGGCGGCACGGTTCGAGTAGAGCACCGCGTTGTCCGGATCGCGCTTCACCGCCTCGTTGTAGTGCCGCATCGCCGATGGGTAGTCGCCTTTCTGGAAATTTCGTTATGAGTTTGAGCACTTCACATTTCGCTGTACCTTGAAAAAGTCATTTCCCTGATTCTTCTCCTGTTGCGCGAGCTCCGGGTTGATGTAGGCGAGACGTTCGGCTTCCTTAAGCGACTTCTCCATCTCCTTGACCTTCTTGACGAGCTCCGGGTCACGGAATTCCGACAGCGATCGCTGGAACCATTGGACGGCGGTGTTGAGGTCTCCTTGCTTCTGGAAAGCGTTTCCGGCGCGCGACATGGCTCTGAAATTATGATTTTTGTGAGTTTTTTCGCCAACCATTTCACTCACTTTGCAATCAGTTTGTAGTCTGCACGAGTCTCGCGTCCCACTTCGACAGCCTTCTCGCAAAACTGTACGCATTCCGCGTATTTCTTCTCCTCGAAAAATACGGCTGAAAAAATGTTGAAATTTAAATTTTTGAACATCGCTTTTCGATTCTCTACCTGCTTTATTGTTGTAGAAGGTGATGTTGGTGGGGTCCAGCTCGATGGCCTTGTCGTAGTGCACATGAGCCTTTTCGAAATCCTTCTGCTTGTAGGCAGCGTTTCCGAGATCCTTTTCGGCGATGGCCTGGAAAAGAAAAATGAAGGATAGGCTTGACCAATAAGAAAACTTACAGCGTCTGACATTTTTCAGCTTATTTTCCAATGAAAACTGACCGAAAATGAAGAGGAAATCGCGAAAGGTGCGAGATTCTCGGGGCGTGGCAAACGCGCTCTAATCTAGAAATTTCTAGAAAGCGGCGAGAAAGAGTGTGACGAATGGAGATACGCAGACGGAATGCAAAGCGGGAAGTTTGAATTTTGCCGAATTTTTTTTCGATCGAGAATGAAATCTACACAAATTCGAACCAAAATTCAATAGAAAAAGGAGAAAAATGGGCAAAAACAAGACAAAAAAGTCTGGGGAGGAAAGCTGTATTTCAAGAACTGTTTATAATAGTTTTTATAATGAAGTAAATGCGCTCTTATTACAACACAAAGAAAAGGGAGGGAGCGTCTTGGCGAAATTTGTGCAGTATCGATTCCTTTTTCGTTAACAAAAATGAAGCCATTTCGCACAACTTCCATAGATTTTCCCTTCCAACAATGCAAAAATGCCAAGGATCATCCGCGAAAACCGTTCATCAGAAGTTTCGGGCTCCTAGCAGGGGTGCCGGATCCGACGAGTCCAAACAGTGCCGACATGTTGCTTCCGCATTTGTATGGTTGTGCCATCAACCCATTTGTTCCGGAAGCAGATGACCAGATTGCAGTGGCTGTTGGGTTGCGAAATGTGAGTATTTAACTTTTAGAGTTGGGTCTGCCAAGACTACAAACTACAAGAAAAACATTAGCAGACCAACTTTACTTGGTTTGCTAAACTACAAACTACAATCAAAAGACTTACATTTTGAATAAGACTTCCTTACCACTCTTCTACTGATTCTCACTCCAGATCTATCTCTACCAACTGCCAGTCGAGAAACCAGAAGTCCACCAATTGAGTTGTATGACCATCAATGTGGTGAGTTGTTTCAAGCACATTTATCTCAGTTTCCGTGAGAGGTATCAAAAAGTTGTCAACTAACAAAATACTCCCCTTGATGTGCTGAACATTTTTGTAGTTGACTATTTTTTGATACCTATTACCAGAGCCGAGATAAACTAGACCAATCCACTTTCAGCCGGAAGACAAGGAAACACTCTATACCGTCACATGGTGCTTCGATTCATTGGACAAACGGAAAGAGCACAAAATTGTGTGCGGTGGAGCAGGTGGAGTTCTCTATGTGATCGATGGGTCCACACTGAAAGTGGACCGAGAGTTGATAGGCCACACCAAGGACATCAACGATGTGAGAACGTGTCCCACCGATTCTTCCCTCGTCGTCAGCTGCTCCAAAGATCGAACCGTCCGTGTGTTCCATATCCGCGAGGAGACGTGCCTACTGCTGCTCGCCGGCCACGTCGGTCACAAGGATTCGGTGGTGACTGCGGACTGGGCGTTCGATGCGAAGACTATCATGAGTGCCGGATTCGATCAGAAGATTATGACGTGGGATTTGGAGAATCCAAGAGTGAAGGAGCACTTGAAGAAGTGTTTGGGCAGGATTCAGGCGGGAAAACCTGTGGCGTCTTTTGTGTGAGTCTCTCTGAGTTTTGTGACGTCTGTTAGAAGGTTTAGACCTGTATTTAAAGCCTTCTTTATACAGAGTACAAGAATCCTTTGTTTTTCAGACCCGATCTAGTCTCGCTGGAACGTTTGCACTCGGGAGAAGCTATCTTGTAAGTTTTGTTGCAAATCGAAAAAAATAATTGTCTGGAATTTTGTGAGTGTATTTAGCATGTTTTCAATAACTCGATTTGGCTGAAATTTTGCGGGTGTATCAATCAACTTTAAAGCTTCATTTTTGTAGTTGACCACTTTTTACGAAAATCAATTTCAAGTGAGTTATGCTGCAAAACAGTGACACAACCTCTAAATAAGGTTTTTTGCCTTTGAAGCCACGTATCTCGTTTGAAAGTGATTTTCTGAAAAAGTTGACAACTACAAAAATGAAGCTCTAAAGTTGCTTGATAAACCCACAAAATTTCAGCCAAATCGAGTAATTGGAACATACTTTTGCAACTGCTCAAAGTTGGCCATTTTGCACTGAAACTCACCAAAATTCATATACTTTCGGCCAGCACTGTATCTGATTCGAGAGCGATTATCAGAAAATGTAGTCAACAATAAAAATGAAGGTCTGGAGTTGCTTGATACACCTGCAAATTTTGAAAAAAATCGAGTAATTGGAACATACATTTTCAACTGCTCAAAAGTGACCATTTTGCACTGAAAATCACCAAAATTCATTTACTTTTTGCCAGCACTGTATCTCATTCGAGAGCGATTATCAAAAAAAGTTGTCAACTACAAAAATAAAGCTCTAGAGTTGCTCAATACACTCACAAAATTTCAGCCAAATCGAGTGATTGGAACATACTTTTTCCACTGCTCAAAAATCCCCCAAATTTTCAGCGACCTCGAAGGCCATACTCTCACCATCAACCGCCCAACTTGCATTGTGAAAGACCTCCACTTTGACAGCATCGACTGCATCCGATCGATCCAATTCGGCGACACCAACTACATTCTCTCGAAGGCAGTGGGTCGAGAGAGAAATATCACCCTTTGGCGGAACGGTCTGTTGGACCCCACCACTGGCGTTCATCATCCGGACGAGGGCATCTCGAAAACTTTCGTCGAGATCTGGAAGAAGAAGATGAAGAACTGGCAGTATTACTTCTCAAAAATCGCCATTGATCCACTGAAGAAATGGGTGGTGGCGACGACGAGTGATGGAACCTTGAACTTTTACAAACTCTTGGAGAGGGAGGAATCCGAAAAACCGTTAGTTTAGATCCCAATTTATCTTAGTTCCTGTAAGAGATGTCAAAAAATAGTCAACTAACAAAATATTCCTTTTGATGTCCTAAAAATTTCATTAGTTGAACACTTTTTGATATCTGTTACCGGAACGGAGATACAGTGCTGACCAAAAGAATACGAATTTTGGTGATTTTCAGTGCAAAATAGTCAACTTTGAGCACGTTCAAAAAGTATGTTCTAGTCATTTTATTTTGATGAAAATTTATGAGTGTATCAGAAAATTCTAGAGCTTCATTTTTGTAGTTGACCACTTTTTACGAAAATCTCTGTGAAGTCAGATAAATCGATCATAGTGATGTCACCTTTTTAGTGAACATTTTGACAATTTTCAGACTATTTGCCTTTTGGCGGCCTAACAGAACTGGCTGCAGTTTTTGTGAAACGTTGTCAACTACAAAAATGAAGAACTAGAGTTGCTTGATACACCTGCAAATTTTCAAAAAAATCGAGCGACTGGAACATAGTTTTTCAACTGCTCAAAGTTTACCATTTTGCACTGAAAATCATCACCAAAAGAGATAGTTATGGCCAACACTATAGCTCATCAATTTCAGCAGCTAAATATTGCGTAAAATATCAATATGAAAAACTTTTAGATTCCTCTCCTACAACCTCAACACCTCTCAAGCCCACGACGTCTCCTTTTCCACGAATGGCCAAATCCTATTATGCGTTTGTGATGGGGGACTTGTAGTTCGATTGGATCGAGTTCCGAAAGCCTATAAGAAGGAACCCGAGGATTTGTGGTGATCTCGAAGGTCCAAAATTTCCAAACTTTTTCAATTTTTTTTCAAAATTTTCCCTTTTTTCTGTTATAAACCGGGTCAAATGAATGATAGAATTTTCAAATGGCTAAAGTTCCGTCAAAGAAAAGATAATAAAATTTGAACTTCCTTCGATTTCAGTATCACACGATTCTAGACCAACACAGACAGAAATCCTACTCTTCCAGAATCTTCTCTACTTCTCGATGTATGTCCCATGATAAAGACAGACTTGTGTAGTGGAATGTTGTTGCAACATTCACTCCTCACTCCTCCTCCATCCACAATGCTTCTTTCTGTCTGTCTGTGTGTGTGGAAATCTGAACGACACAACAACACAAGGAAACACAGTGGGGGTGATTAGAACCTCCTCCTTCTCCTGTCAAACGCTCATCAATTGTCACTCATGTGGCGCGCACACCAGCTGACAATGTGTGGATTTTATTAGGTTTTCAAAGTGTTGGTTTGAAGGGGGGCGGAGCCTATTGCTGAGCGCACGGACATCCTCGAGGTTCTATTTCTGTTTCTTCCACAAAAAATTCTATATTTTTTCAAGTTTTTGTGCAGAATGAACTCATTCCTCTTCGTTTCCCTGCTCATCTCCACGGCGCTCTCCAAAACGCCGTGCTCCCCATCATGGCTTCACATTGCTCACCTCGACTCGTGCTTCCTCTCCGCCCCCCAACCAGCCGAGTACTCGGAAGCCGTCGAGTACTGCCGCCAATCCAATAGCAGCCTGGTGATCATCAACTCCGACGAGGAGGCGTCGATCGTTCGCGAGTTTTTCGCGCGCGAAAATCCCAGCTTCTTCAACTGGATCGGCATGCGTTGGGATGAGAGTCGCGCGGCGTTTGTGTGGATCGACGGGAAACCGAGGAATTATAGCTACTTTTTGCCAGGTAAAACGGAACGAGTGGAAAATGGGGAGAAAAATGAGCCATTTTTCATGGTTTTGTGTTAATGTAGAGCCGAGTTATGAGACTTTCAAGTTTTGGGTCTGCTAATGTTTTCCTTGTAGTTTGTAGTCCAGCAGACCCAAAAAAGCCTTGCGTTCTTCCCTTGGTCTGCTAGTGTTTCAACTGTAGTTTGTAGTATAGCAGACCAACCTAATTGTGCATGCTTCTTTTGGTCTGCTAATGCTTCCCTTGTAGTTTGTAGTCTAGCAGACCCAAAAGAGCCTTGTGTTCTTCCCTTGGTCTGCTAATGTTTTCCTTGTAGTTTGTAGTATAGCAGACCAAAATTTCCCCGCTCATTTCCAGACGAACCGGGCGTGTCCGGAGAGTGCATCGCATGGGTGCTCGACGAGAATCTCGACGGCTGGCAGGCGATCAGTTGTCACTATTCGCAATTCTTCATGTGTCAAAAACCGGCGCAAGGGTTAGTATCGTTCAACCAGGGTTGTGCGGAATGAACTTCTCGGAATTTCGGAACGTTCCGAAACTCCGAATTTTTGAGTTTCGGAATTCGGAATTTTTTTCAAAAACATTTTTTTTTGAATTTCGAAAAGTTTTTCGGAATCAATCCGCTCGGAATTTTGTTCCGAAAATTCTCGTGATTTTCGGAACTCCGAACTCCGTTCCGCACATCCCTGGTATCGTTCTCCGTGTGCCCCCCTATTCCAGAAGTCCCCCCATTTTTTCCAGAATCATCACCACGTGGCATCGCGACGAGCACGGCGTCATCACGAGTCCCAATTATCCGGCGTCGTACGAGAATCTGGAGTACGACACGCACATCATCAAATCCGACGAGGGCACTCGAATTTTGATGTACTTTGAGCATGTGGAAACCGAGCAGAATTGCGACGTCATCACCGTGTCCGATGACTATGGGATTTCCGGACGGACACTTTTTAGGTGGGAGAGAAAAACGAAAAAAATTTTGAAAATTTTTTTTTTAATTTTCCGTCAATCTTCAAAATTCCAGACTCTCCGGCACGCATCGCAACCACTCGGTGATCAGTAATCGAAATCATGTGATGTTGAATTTCAAGTCGGATGAGGATGGACAGGGAAAGGGATTCCTGATGCGGTATCGGATTCTGTAAGTTTTTTTTGTTTGAAATTTCAAAAATTTCGAATTTTTTTCTCGTTTCCAGCCGCCCACTGCCGACCAAAATCTTCTCGTCCAACTCGTACGGCACGGTCACATCGAACAACTATCCAATGTCGCCCGACTCGTTCCTCATCCAGTACTATCTCATCCAGTGTCCCTCGGATTTCCACGTGGCACTCACTGTGAAGGCGATGAGTTTGGACAAGAGCGATCGAGTGAAAGTGCATAATGGGGCGGATGCGAAGGCGGCCAAGTTGAGAATGTGAGTCGATTCTTCGTTGGAATTCTTCCAAGCTCTCCTTCGGATTCCAGCTTCCGCCAATTCTCGCCGCAATCTTCCTCGGATCCCATCAAATCGACACAGAACCTCATGTTCATCTCGTACGACACCGGCGAGCAATACAATGCATCCAATCACTGGGCGTTCGAGTATCAGTGCGTGCTTGATGGAAATCTGGGAGACGAGATCATTATCTGAAGAAGAGGGTGTACAGAAAAAGTGGTGGATGTTTTCAAAAATAAATAATTTAATTACGACAACTCTGCTACATGATATGGGGGGAATAACTATTTGGATGCGAGACAATTGATAGGGGATGGATGTTCATGAGCGAGATCACAACTGTATAAAAAAACAAAGTAGATGGTGATAGGGGGGAGGGGAATGCAGAAAATTCGGGTGAAAAAAATTAGAGGGGGAAAATCGAATCAATAGGAGACTTCTTTTAACTTATATTTCAGGAAACAGATTACGATTTAGAAGAGTCAATGATACCAATTAGGCCGTCGAGTTGGAGCTTCCCGAGGTGGACGCAACGATCTCATCCTCGTCCTCGACGGTGTTCGTCGGCTTGTCGTCCTCATCCGAGATCTTGGCGAAGAGATTCTTGAATCGCTTCTTGTCCTTCTCGTTCTGATCGCGGATCGTCGTCTTGCACACGAGGATTTGTTGCTTAGCGGCCTGGAAAGATTAGTGTGAATGCAGGTGGATTAAAAAAGTGAAAAATGTAGCGTTTGGATCGGTGAAGCAGAATGCTAATCTGCCCTATGACGTATAAGCACCACATGATCTGGGTGACGATTTCAAACTGATAAATTTGGAGATTTGTTTATTTGACTTCACTAAATCCCAGATAAAATTCTGGTGTATCTATTTTGACTTCCTATTCTTTTTGCTAATAACAATGGTTCGTCTTGGTCTATTCAAGCGGTAAGAATATGAAATCGAGCTCACCTTATTATCGGGCTCGATTTGAACACACTGCTTGAAAATCTCCATTGCGTCGCGAACTTCGTTCATGATCAATAGCGCAGTGGCCTTGCGGTAGAGAGCCTTGACGTTGTCCGGCTTCGTTTCGAGCACCTTATCACACCATTTGATGCATTCGAGTTGTTCGTTCTGCTTTGAGCAGACCAAACTCAGATTCAAGTAGGTGCCGGTGAGAATCGCCTCCCGCTCCTTCATCTTCTCCGGATCCGTCGACTTCTCATACTCCAAAACCTCCTCGGCGCGCTTGTACTTATTGTAGGCGAGCTTCAGATTTCCCTTCTGCAGGAACATCGTTCCGCGCGTCTTCGCTTGCGAAGCAGATTCGAGCTTCTCCTCGGCGGTCATCTCCCACGTGGCGGGCACCTTCTCGAACTCCTTGAGAAAGATTGTGAACTCGATTGGAGCGTTGACTGGGATGTTGGAGCCAGCTGGTGGGCTGCTTCCGTAGGTGTACTTGTGACCACGGAGCTCGATCTTCGATTTTTCGCCGAGCTGGAAGCGACGGAGAGCACGCTCGACTCCCTCGGGAAGTCCCTCCTCAGATCCCTCGCCGATGTGGAACGAAACCTCGCGATTGTAGAATTCTTGACCTTGATATGTTCCGACGCAATGAGCTGAAATGAGAAATTGCACTTTTATCTAGCTAGATCACTGTGAACTCACCAACAACTTTACTTGTATCGTTCGGGCTGTTGTTCTTGGATCCTTCGACGATGATCGTTCTTTGAATAGTCCCGTCACGGTCTGGCGAGATGTCCTCGGCGCTCCACTCGAAAAGCTCCACCTCGAAGACGAGGGTTGCACCACCTGGGATCTTCGGTGGCGACCCAGCGTCTCCATAACCATAATCCGAGCGGATGGTGAACTCCGCGACTTCTCCCTTCGTCATTGTTGCCACACCAAGGTCCCAACCTTTGATAACGTTTCCTCGCCCCAAGTTGAAAGTGAACTGGTCCCCGCGATCGCGCGACGAGTCGAACTTCGCACCGTTCTCGAGCGTCCCGACGTAGTGGACTTTGACGGTGGTGCCGGTGGTCGGTTTCGCGAGGCCTTGACCCTCTTTTTTGATCAGCTTCATTACTCCTCCATCTTGCTTTGGAGTGATGTCGATTTTTTCGGCCATGGTAGCTGTTGGTTCTGCAAATTGAGAGGTTTTTGGAGAGGGAAAATATCGATTAGAGGCGGTAATTGAGAGAATAGAGAGGTAAATTTCACACAGAGCTAATTTTGAAATAATTTTTCGACATTTTTGACCTGCTGGCGACAATTTTTGAACAACTTTTCTCTTCTAATTTTCGGCAAAAATCGAGGCTTATAGACGTTAAAAAAGTGGAAAATGGATGAGAATATGAAGAACAATAACAGTCAACAAAAATCAAAGCTGGTAAGACACGAAAATCGGCTCAAAACACCTCGAAAAATCCACGAAACACACAAAAATCCAACGCAAATTCTGGAAAATTCTTTCCCCTTAACGCGCGTCAGTTTCGACGCCTCGTCCGCAATAATCTCACATCTTGCGGTGTTTGCGTCGAATACACCACGCCGCCGCCTCCCACCGTATAGCTTTTACGAGAATTCGATTTTTTCTCTCGCACACACACAATCGATTCCTAGATTTCTCTCTCGCGTTTTGCATCAGAAAATATTGCACAAAAAGCATTGAATAAAAATCTAAACAATCGTTCGAATTTCAGTAATTTGCCTCCAACAAACACGATGGTAATCGTCGACGAGTTCGATCATGTGGCGCCGCGATTGAGAGGCACCAAAGAGGGGTTGGTTTTTCAGGCACTAGACCAGGGAAATAGTCCAAGTTTTCAGCACCTTCGCCTACTTGACCGTTCGCGATCGCTGGCCAAAGATCGTCACCAGTCTCGTGGATCAGTTGACTCGGAAGCGCGACGCGCTCATCGAGCAGCACGGGCCAACGGCCGCGCAAGACATCGCTTCGATTCTGGAGAAGTTCGCCCGTCTTCGCTACGAAATCATGACCGACAAACCGCTGATTCACTTCCCGGAAACTGGTGCGGACGGCAAGATGTGGCATCATTTGTTGGAGGAGATGAAGACCGCTGTTATGGTTAGAAAATCGCGAAAAAATTGCGTTTTTTGGATCAAAAAACAACAACAACAAATTTTCAGCCAAACGACCCGGAAGAGTTGACCTATTTCAAAGGGCCATGGCTGTTCGTCGAGTGCTACCTCTATCGATTCATCTACAGCGCGTTCTTGGCAACGGAGAAGTTGAACACGATGGACTACTTTCAGGACTCGAAGCGGAAGAATTTCATGGACCAGTGAGTAAAGAGAAACGAAGAAAATGCTCATTATCTAGTTTTCTAGTCTTCCGCAAATCGAGGAGTGCTCGGTGTTCCTGATGAAGATCACGGCGCCCGACTCGCCGGCGCACGAGATGTTCGGCATTCATCAAATCATGAAGTCGAGTCTGTGGGCGAACCGCGCTGATATGTCGTTGACGGGCGGCGAGGATCATACGATGGTGAGAAGGATCTACGCACATTCGAATTTCGAAAACGTTCCTAATAAATAAGGAAGCTGTGGGAACTGGTGCCAGTCAAATATTAGAGCAAGATCAATTGAAGAAAGAACATGCTTCTAGAACATTCTGACATCGAGCACCGCTATATAGCGAGTGGAAAAGAGCGTGACTAGATTTGCGGCAATCGATGAGGTCGCTATGACAACGGCTTAAGAGGCTGGGACCACTTCAAGACTCCTGCTTTCTTGGAGAGGCCGCAGGGTGGTCTATGTTATTCATTAGCTAATAACATTCATAGGAAAGAGGGAGGAATGGGAATTTCGCGCTTTAGGCAGTTGGGAACATTAGAAAAACCTTGAGAAGGGCTGATGTTTAACGAAACGAATACTCAGGGAAGATTCACTCAAGAGGTTTATCTCTGGAACTAAAAATCCTCCGGAGAAAGTTTCAACTAACCAGGTATTAGTGACAAGAAGATCTATCGATTGGAGCAGTTTCAACTGCTCGTTTTTGATAACATTTTCGATTCCAGAGAAAAACCATCCCGAGTGAAATAGTTGAATCCCGACGAAACTTCTCATTCCAGAAAATGTCCTCGATCTCCGCATCGGTCCAACTCAACGACTACATCATCATCGACGACGTCAACCGTCTGATGGTCAAGGTGCTCGCCCCACTGCACACCAACGCGCAAAAACTCAACAACCGCCGCATCGACATCGTGCTCGACAACGCGGGGTGCGAGCTCGCCGCCGACCTCGTCATGGCCGAGTTCTGGATCGCGCGCGGCTTCTGCGACAAGGTGGTGTTGCACGGCAAGGCGATTCCGTGGTTCGTGAGCGACGTGACGGAGGACGACTTCAACTGGACACTCGGCCAGTTGCACGAGGCCGGTGCGAAGAGTGCGCAGCTCGCGGAGCAGTTGAAGAAGCGCATCGATAGTATGGAGATTATCTACAAGGCCGACCTGTTCTGGATCTCGCCACATCCGTACTGTGACATGAAGCAGCACGCGCCGGAGCTCTTCGACGAGCTCACTACAGTAAGGAAAGCAATAGCCACCACCAAATTTCCCTGTTATTTTTGCAGTCCTCGCTGGTGATTTTCAAAGGAGATCTCAACTACCGGAAGCTGGTCGGCGATCGCGACTGGGACCTGGACACGACGTTCGAAAAGGCGTGCCGCGGATTCGAGCCGTGCCCGTTCTTCGCTCTCCGCACTCTGAAGGCGGAGACGATCGCTGGCCTGAAGAACGATGACATCACGATGATTCTGGAGGTTGGTTTTCGTGTCAAGTGTATCTCGTGAATTCCAATTTTTTTCAGAAGTTCGACGAGGATAACTCGTGGATGACGTCCGGAGAGTACGCCGTCTGTCAACTCGGCGGAGTTCCACTCGACCACGAGGAGCACCACTAATAATCAACTTTTTCCCTGTATCCATCCCTATTAGCCTTTTCTGCATGTCATCTCGCTGCTAGCTTCCTCGAATATCCAGAAGTGCAATGAGAATCTAACCTGCTTCCTCTCACCCCAAGGGCTTCACTATTCTCCTTTTCGTTGTTTTTTTTCTCATGCATTTTCGCGCTTCTAGAGACATCTGTGGTGGAATATTTAACATCTTGAATCGAGCTTCATCTAGTAGATCCCCACACCGCCGAATTTCATCTTCACAAGTTTTCACACTCTCATTGTCCTTTTGCTTGTAATCTGTTCAATTCTAATCTCCCCCTTTTCCCAGCTAATGTCGTGTGCTTCAACGTCCCCCACCGTCCACCCATTCGTTTAGATTAGTCCCTCTGTCTGTCTGTCTGTCGTTTTGTCGTCAACCCGTCTGATTTCCCACACAACCCTGATCCCACCCACACCCCCCATATATTGCTCTATATTTATTTTTTGCCTTAATAAACATTGATAACTGTAGATTTAATGGCGGCAGCGCAGAAGTACAGGTCATCGAATCTCTGCAGATTGTGAGGTTCCTAAAGTTTCAAGTTGGAACTTTGCAGTTCCGCTGAAAGTGGTCGACGCAAATGGAGAAGAATTTGAAATTACTAGACTCCGCCCATTTCTCAGGCTCCTCCCACTACAATTTTGAAGTCAAATGTTTTCTACATTTCGTGATTCCTTGGGGATTTTTATCATGGAATTTCATGTTTTTCGGATAAACCTTGTATGTTGGTGGGCGGAGCCTGAGAAGCCCTGTTCTCATGAATTTCTGGGTGACTTTTTTGAATAGAGAGTTCTATTCAATAATCCTCTTGAAATTTGACTTAATTGAATTGAGAATTCTAGTGAGATTTATAATACCGAACAAAAATGTACAAGATTTTGTGGTCTTCACTGAACAATGGTTCAGTTTGAGCGGTTGTAAAGTGGCTCTCAGTTTTTCAATTTTTCTGAAATTTGGTGGATGTATAGAACAATTTTCGTACATCATTTTTGTAGTTGACAACTTTTCATGAAAACTGCAACCAAGTCAGTTATGCTCCGTTTAAGAGGAGAGTCTGAGGAGTGTTCGGTTTTGAGGCGGAGTCTTCATACGAGCTCTAACTCACTTTTCAGCAACTTTCAAAGAAAGTTGTCAATTACAAAAATGAAGATCTAGAGTTGGTTAGTACATTCACAAAATTTCAAAAAATTGGTTCATTAATAATCACTTTTTCAGCTACTTAAATGTTGACCAACTTTTTCTGAGATCCTTTTTCGAGACAGTCAACTTTGAGCAGGTGAGAAAGTAGTTAGCGAGAATTCAAATTATTTGAAATTTTGCAGGTGTGTTATACATGTCTAAGCCTTTATTTTTGTAGTTGACAAGTTATCGAAATAACAGAAATCAAATCAGTTACTGAGGACGCACCAACGAGGTCTGCGAGCCTCGCAAACAAAATGTTCACTGATTTTGTTTGATGGATCTGGCCTGTTTTGAACAGGTCCGATTGACTACGACAATAATTGCTTTGGCTTTGACTGTTTCGAAAAGTTGTCAAGTACAATAATAACAATTCAAGGTTGATCAATGCATCCACATAAATTCTAAAAATTGAAAAAATTTGAGTTTAGTTGACTGCGATAGTGACTGTCTTGACTGATCCGGAAGTTTGTCAACGCTATTTCTGAAAGTTCGAAAAATGGTCGTTGTTTCGATGCTGTAGTGTATTCGAAATAGGGACTAACATCCGACCATCTCACAAGAGAAATCGCGTCTTGTCGTCTTCTCCAGTCATCTGCTATTATCGATCAGGAGACCATCGCACTCTTCCACTCACTCGGATACAAGGACTAAATCGATTCCTTCTCTCGTAGAGTCATCCAACAATGCTCACTGCAATTCGTTCTGTATTTCGTTCAATGAAACGGACTCGCCCGAAACGGAAATCATTTCCTCTTCTACAACTACCATTGGTCGTTATTCTCAAGGTTCTCTGGCAGATGAACCCTTTTGAACTGTTAGTTATTTGTTTGAGAATGTCATCTTTTTGGGTAGTTGAAAAAGTTGGAAAACGATACTCAGAGTTTTTCGGTACTTTGAGCAACTTTAGATCTTCATTTTGTGGCAGAAGACTGTCTCTGAAAACCCAATCCGACTAGTTAAATCGCGTAGATTAACAAAACCTAAAAATTCGGTCCATTTCTTTTTGGATTCATAGTCTACGTTTTGGAGAGGGGTACTGTAGAACATTTGTCTCACGAAATATCAAGATGTGCATAGAGTTCCAACCATCGTTTCAGCTTCTATTTGTCACTCACCAGTTCGCGGACGGGTCGTTTCCTGAAGACATACTCAAAGTCTCTGAATGTGGCCAACTCGGAGATCAGTGTCACTTTGCGCAAAAAGCCGTACATATCTATCAGCTTTCACGGAACCGAATATTCGTTTCAAATGATTCCGCACCAGAAAGAAAGTCTTGAATTCTCCGATTCAAAACCTACCGAGAAGGTCATATCAACAACCGAAGATCAAATTATGTCCTTGTGTTATAATAAACTCGAATGGTAGGGTTAATAAGACATTGAAATACTTATAGTTTATTCAGAATAATATGAAGAGAGTTTATTAGATACTACATACTAACTGCTTCCTCCTCTGATAAGGGGAAGGCAGCCCCCTTTTATAGGGTGCTCGCCTTCCGCTTATCAGAGGCCTTAACATCTCCCCTAAAAGAAGGAAGAAGATCTCCTGATCTTCCCTAGAACATTTTTTTTTTACACTACATGATAGAGGGGATATTTCTTTGACATTTAAACTAGGTGAATACAAAAAAAAATAGACATTCACTCTTTCTTCTTCTCGGCTATCCTTTTCGATCTTCGTGGCCCGTCTGATTCCTTTTGGCATCCTTCCCTTTCACCTTCCTCTGACGTCCTCGGCAGCTTCCGAACCTCATCTTTGTGAGCCTGCCGTATCACCTTCCTTCCGTCCTCGAACCACACGTTTTTCCCGTTCACTCCTTTGATGGCGAACGGGCCTTGCATCCTTGGCGCCAACTTGTTCTTTGGCGGTTGTCTTCGAACGAGGATTGAGTCTCCCGGCTCAATCTGTTTCTCCCTGGTCCGGGTGTATTGCGGTTGAACCACATCGTTGTTTTCCTTCACAGTTTTCCAGAGAAGATGTACTCGTTTCTGTAAGTTTGCACTGTAGTTTTCCCCATAATGAGGACGGGTTTGTAGGAGGTTGCTTTCTGGCAAATCGAGTTTTCTGCCGAATACGATCTCCGCAGGCGCGAATCCTGTTGTTGAATGAGGTGCATTGTTGATGGCAAAGATGACCATTGGCAGGTGTTGGTCCCAGTCGGTTTGAGTAGAGTTGACGTAGGCTGAGAGGCACTCTTCGATGGTCCGGTTCGCACGCTCGACGATTCCGTTCGACTGGTGGTGGTAAGGGGCTGTCAGCTTGTGGTCGATACCGAACTTTTTCATAGCGTCTTGAAAAACGTTTGATGTGAACGTCGATCCGTGATCGGTGGTGATTGATTCTGGAACTCCATGAAGGGTGATGACATGCTTTATGAAAGTCTCCGTTGTTGTTTCCGCGTCTTGACTGGGGACTGGCTCCGCTATCAGAAACCTTGAGAATGGGTCTCGAAAACATAGGATGTATCTGTTTCCATTCTCCGTGACTGGTAACGGACCCAAGTGATCCACGTTCCAATGTTGTCCAGGCCTTTCGAACTTGTCAGTCATCTCGAATGGTTCTTGAGTAGTCTCATGTGGATTCGTTTTCCTGCGCTGGCATTCCACGCATGATTTGAGGGCATTGGTGACGTCTTCTCTGATGTTTGGCCAATGAAACATCCGGCTGATCAGGGATGTCGTCTTTGCTGCTCCTAGATGAGAACTGTGCATTGGCGATCTGTGGAACCGTTCGATGATTTTGGTCTTGATTGGATGTTTTCTTGGAATGACGAAAGGCATTGGACTGGATGAGTCCTTCGCTCTTGTCCGGAGAGTTCCCTCGACCAGTTGAAATCTTTTCCTCCAAGCCAGTCCTCTCCGGCTCGACAGTTGATCTTGGATTGCTCCAATAGCTTCCGTGATCCATTTCGTATCCAGTTGAGCTGACTTTATCTCGGTCAGAGATATAGGACATTCGTCGATTCGTAGTTGTGTAGAATACACGGTCGTCTTCGGTTCCTTGACCTCGTCCTTGAAGTATCGCGAGAGAGCATCGGCAATGACGTTTGCTTTTCCTGCACGGTAGATGATTTCCAGATCGTATTCTTGAATGGAGAGTTGATACTTCTGGAGGCGTCCATTCAGATCTTTTCGGCGTAGAAGCGATGTCAGCGGCTTGTGGTCGGTCACGACTTGAACATGAGTTCCCAGAATGTATTGACGGAAGTGATGGAGGGCAAACACGATGGCGAGGGCTTCTGCTTCAATCGGCGGATAGTTTCTCTCGGCTTTGTTCAGCTTCCGGGATGCAAATGCGATAGCTTGGAGTTGGTCTGCATCGTTCTTCTGTAGAAGCACTCCGGCCACTGCCATGAGACTTGCATCCGTTTCGATGATGAACGGCTTCGATAGATTCGGACCGATCAGGATTGGTGGATTGAGCAGTGATGTTTTGAGTGTTTCGAAAGCGGCTTGATGTTCGTCGGTCCAGATGAACTCCTTGTTCTTTTCGGTGAGTTGGTGAAGTGGGCTTGCGATACCGGAGAAGTTTCTGATGAATCTCCGGAAGTACCCGATCATTCCGAGAAAGGATCGAATTGCTGTTGGAGTTTTTGGAACAGGAAACGATTGAATTGCTTCTACCTTCCGGGGGTTTGGCTTGAGGCCGTCTCGGCCGATGATGTATCCCAGGAATTCCAATTCTTTCCGAGCAAAACAGCACTTACTGAGTTTCAGCTTTAATCCCACTTCGATCACTTTTGACAAGAGCTCCTCAATGTCCTTGAGGTGTCCTTCTTCGGATGAGCTGACCAATAGGAGATCGTCCATGTAAGCGAACAGGCGGGCGTTGGTGATCTTCTGGAGATATCGGGCAACTTTTTGGAAAGTGTTCGGGGCACCGCATATTCCCATTGGCATCACTCGGAATTGCCATGTAGCGTCTTCGGTTTCGAAAGCAGTGAGCGGCCGGTCTTCTTTACGCAATCCGATTTGGAAGAATCCAGAAATGAAGTCGAATGATGAGAAGATGAAGGACCCAGATGCCAAGTCCAAGATTTCCGTCACGGATGGAATGATGTAGTTTTCCTTCTTGGTGGCTGCATTCAGCATTCGATAGTCCACGGTGAACCGAAATGTAGTGTCCTTCTTCTTCACCAGAACAATTGGACTCACGAAAGTTGATTGGCTTTCTTCGATGATGTCCTGCTCTTTGAGTTTCTCGACCTGTTTCCGGACTTCCTCCCTCTTGCCATATGGAATGCGGGATTTTCGTGGTTTGGGAAGAGAGGCTACAATCTCGATCTCATGTTGGATTGGTCCTGTGAAGTGTCCGATGGTGCCATCCTTGTAGTGAAACGCGTCTTCGTATCGGTGAAGCAGTTCCAGTAGTTTGCTTCGATTGGCGTTGCACAGGGCCGTGTACTCCAGATTCACTTCTTCGTCGAACTCCTTCTCCGACCTTGGTGGTTTCGGAAATCTTTCAGACCAGTCGGCTTCTGGCGATGCTTCGTTGTCTTCTGTGATGGAGTGGGTTTCTTCGGTCCGCATCCGGGAAGATTCGATGATTGGAGCTTGTCCCAGAAGATGGCCTTCCTTGATGCTGTATCCCTTGTTCCCATGGTTTTGGATGGTGACTTCTGCTTCATTTTCCAGCCATGGGTCGATGATGCATTCGCTGAATCGTAGTGGTGACTTCTTGGTCGGACGGAGATGAATGGGCTCATTGCAATCGAAGGTGATTTTGAGTGTTGTGGACTTCCCAGGAGCAAGCTCGGCATTGTTGACTGCCACGATGTTCACTGTCCGTTTTGTGTCCTGGTAGATCTTCTCGCCTTTCTTGATGAGCGGTACCAGAGACTTTCCAATGATGATCTTCTTCTGTCCCGGCAGCAGTGTCGTTTGGACTCCATTCTCTTCTAGAAGTCGCATGAAGTCGTAGCCAAGTAGAACACTGGCAGGGCAGTGAGAATCCTCGGATATCAGAAACTTCATTTCGACTGATGTGTTTCCGATTCGGACAGGCAGAATTGCTGATCCCAGGAACGAAAAAGACGTACCATTTGCAGTGGTGGCGTTCTGGTTTCCGGCTCGTGAGAAGTTGGGCTCATTGATATACTGGAGCGTTGACTTCCTCAGATACGATATTGAACTTCCCGAATCCCATAAAGCGCACGTGATTCGATCTTTCAGTACAATTGGAACGTACGGTAATGAGCTTGAGCTGACGGAATTGACCAGTGACATCACGATTGGCAGGTAGGTCATCATCGGTGGTAGTCTTGGTAGGAACGGCTTCACGGCTTCTTCGTATGTTTGCTGCTCCAGCGGAATGTCCTCTTGAAGCTGGTCTTCGTTCTCTGCTTGCTCTGTGTTCACGTTGAAAACTCCAGCTGATCTGATCCACATTTTGAAGATTACATATGCTGCGATGGCGAGGATGACGAGGGTGGACAATATTGATCCGACGGTGATCATGTACTCTTTGTAGAAGGTTTTGAATTCTCCAAGCGTCTCGACGATTGAGTTTGTTGTGGCGTTGAAAGTGTATCCAGCCATGGTTGCAATTTGCTCCAAGTTCTTCTTTTGACCTTTGATGAACTTGTCGATTGTCGTGGGTTTCAGCAGCGATTTCCGTTGGTATTGCAGCGACTGAAGGTGTTCTCCAAATGAGATAGCCAAAGAAAGAGGGAATGAGCTCTCCATTGCTGGTTGTAGAATATCTGCTGCTGTGAAGTCGATGCTGGTGATAGATGTGTTCAGCTGGTCCATGGCTTTCATTCGTTCCACGGGGCTCTCCTCTCCAAGTACCCAGACGGTTCCGTTTTCGGTCTCCCATATTTCTGGGGAGACTTCCTCGCATGGAATCGGTCTTGCAATGCTGGTGACGTCTTTGCTTCCGGGTTGAATGAAGAGAGTCTTGTTGTCTGAAGTGAGGATTGGCGTCTGCGCGTAGCAGACTTCTCCTATTCTTCTGGAACGAATCACTTCGTGAGCTTTGACTCTGGTGCATTGAGCGACCAGTAGGGTTCTCGATCCCACAAAGTTGGCCATGATGTCCTGCCGCTGTAGTAGTGCACGCATTCCAACTGTTGAGTCGATCTTCAGCAATGCTTCCCAAACTTGTAGTTGACGGTTGTTCGTTTGGCAGATCATCTTTGAAATCTTCGCAAAGTTCCTTCGCTGATCTTCCTGAATGACTTCTGTCTGGTATTGAGACTTGGCGTTCTGAGAGATGGTGCTGATGTTCCGACGGTAGTCTTCTCGTTTGTCGTACTCGGTCTTCAGGTAGTTGACATGTCCGGATGATCCCATGTAGCTTTTCACTGGTTGCGGCTTGGCTGTGGACGTCGGGTTGGGATTCAATTCGCTGACGAAAGGATCCTTGATTTCGCGGAACATGATTTTTGCCAGTGAGATCCATGATTCCGCTTCTGTTGTCGAGTAGTCGATTGGCGCATCGGCAAATGTGATTGTTGGATAGTGGAACTTCTTCTTTCTGGCTTCCATGAGTTCCGCATTGACGATCGCATGTATGATCGCGATGCTGATGTCCTTGGATGGGTGCAACCGAAGGTGTTTCTCGATTTCATACTCGGTAATGTTGTACGACTGGATCAGTTGGGGTAGACGGTTTCTGGCTCTGTCGAACTGGCGGAGAGTGAGCTGCGGTAGATGAACTCGTTGCTCCAGGAAGCGTTCCAGTACATCATATGCTGCATTGCTTCTCTTCCTTCTCGTTTTCGGCGTCTCATCATTGAAGGTGATCAACACAGATGAAGTTGTGAGGTAGACTCGTTGGGTGAAGCATCTTTGAATTGAGGTTGGGGCGTCGTCGGTGGAGATGCGAAATGCAGATTGACTTGAAGGAATGAGAATTGTTGATTCGGTGACTTGAGCAGAGTGAGTGGCGACCAGAGTTTGCTTGCAAATTTGTTGAGCGGGAACTTTCCACAATACGATGGCAGCTTCATTCCCACAAATTCCATCTTTGTAGAGGCAGGAGTTGGTGTTCAGCAGCAGTGGTGACAGAATTTTATCTTCCAACTCACTTATCGGGCCTTTTTGAAGGACGTTCCTGTGCACTTCTCTGCATGTTGTTGAAATGACGGTTCTCTCTGGCCACTCTTCCTCCTCCAGACTTGTGGCAAATGTGACAGAGTCCACTCTGTTCAATGGTCGATTTCCACTCCTTCTTTCGTTGATCATGACTCGGCATTCCTCAGCGGTGACGGCTTCGATTCTTGCAAGTGATTGGTTGAAACTCGAGACGTAGAACAGGCTTTCTGTGCATCTTCTGTAGACTTCTCTGGTGCATCGGTGTCCTTCCACAATTTGCTCATCTGGTTTCCATAGCCATATTTGGATTTCTCGGATGACGACATCGGTGGTTGGCGTTTCTCTGCTGCAGTTTGTTGGCAATGGGGGTGTGATGAGAATTCCTCCTGTGGTTTTGGTGCAGTCGAAGAACTCACTTGCCGTTGCTCCGTGTACCATCGCGACAACCATTAGAATCGAGGCGAACAGGAAGTTGGTGCTGAACGCGTTACCTCTGTTCCTCCGTTGGAACCTGCCTCTGTTCTCGCGAGACTGGCTTCTTTGGTGATACTCGGAGTCTTCTCGGTTGGACTGCTGCGAATTCCGTTGATGATGGTTTGGGCGTCGTCGGTCTTGCTGTCCTTGATCTCGTCGGGATTGGTACGACTTCTTTTTCCAGTGAGGTGTCTTCAACTCGCGATCTCTGGATTGGTCTCTCGAATCACTTTTCCGATCCTCGAATCTTCTTGATTGGTCTCTCGATTGACTTCTTCGGTCCCCGCATGTTCTCGATTGATCTCTGGAGTCGCGTCTTCGATCATTGTCTCTTACGGTTTCCCGATCATCCCGAGTGTTTAGCTGACGGACTGAGTCGGTTAGAAGAGCAACAGCGTTGATGAGTTGGTGGTTCTCCTCGTTCTTCTCCATGGTGAGGATTGCCTCGTGGGTGGAGGCGATCCGGATGGCGTCAGCAAGCGTTGCCGGTGACATTTTCCTCACATCCTGTCGGATATCCTTTCGAAGGCCTTTCAGGAAGGTCATTAGGGCCACAGAGTCGCGGGTTTCTTCGCCGGCTGGGTAGGCCATATTGGAAGATTCCTTGACCTGGCGGGCGAATTCTTGAACTGACCTTCCACCTTGCGACAGTGATGCCAGCTTGGCTTGGAATTCCGCGCACTTCGATGGGGTTAGGACCGCCTCCCTGATTTTGTCGAGGATGGTTCTCCAGGTATCCGTTGTTGCGATCTGGGACCGGTAGGCGTCGAGGTAGTCATCGGCCAGCATTGTGGGCAGGGCTCGAAGAGCGTCGGCTTCGGTCCGAAAGTTGGCGTTCGCGAACTCATTGACTCGCTGGATGAAGCTTCTGAAGCTTTCCTTCTCCGGATGGAATTTGGGCCATGATTGACCACGACGTTCGTTGAGTTCGATGGCAGCCAAACGGTCTTCCATGGCTTGACGAGCACGTGACCTGGTGAGCGTCGTTCTGTAATCGGAACGAATTGGGGATCCGACAGACGAGGTGGAGAGAATCGTAGAGTGTTTGGTGGAAATGGATTGCCGGTTTGGATATGAGGAAGAGAGTGTAGAACGAATGCGGTGGTTATGATGAGATGAAGAGTGAAGAGTTCTAAGGATAGCGTAATGAAACTAATTGAAACAACTAGACTAAAAGAAGAGTATTGTGAGGTTGGGAGGAAGAAGGTTAGAAGAAAAAAAAATTTAAATTGGAAATGTGCTAACTGAAATGGCTTATCACACCATGTGTTGGGGTTTTATTCTAGATTGATATGATTATGGAATTTACAACCGAGTAAACATTAGTGTAGTAGCTGATGACAATATTCGGGAAGTGGTGTGATAATTCCCGTTATCTACGCAATTTGTTTGCAAAAACTCGTTAACTTTGAAATTCGAGGGAGTCAACATGTTTGCCACTGTGTACGGAGATAATGAGACTCCGGTTGACAGTAGTAAACACATTGGCTACTACCATAGATAAGAGTGATTGACGTCAATGCTTATCAGGAGTAAATTCAAATGACCTAGAAAACTTATGAAACACATGATGCAATAGTCATGGATAAAGATATGCGAGAATACATTAGAACTACTTCAAGAATACTAAAGAAAGGTTAACGTTCACCTGATGATTGTGCAATCGGTCCTGGTTGGTGCAGCGGTGGTGGTCTCCGAAGTTGATCAGGCTTCATTGAGTTGAACAGGACGGTTGGATCCGAGCCTTCTTGTGGGTGGAAAGTATATCGAGCCACGTGAAGTTGCGATTGCGTAGAGTCCTCCTCGAAAGTTTTCCTTGTTGAGAGGTTCATTCTTGGAGGCGCTGCATAGAAGGGTCGGCATAGAGTTGAGCTCCTGCTGTCCGGGTTTTTCAAGCGACAGTATGTCCCTTGCTTAGGTGGGACCTCCATATAATAAACTCGAATGGTAGGGTTAATAAGACATTGAAATACTTATAGTTTATTCAGAATAATATGAAGAGAGTTTATTAGATACTACATACTAACTGCTTCCTCCTCTGATAAGGGGAAGGCAGCCCCCTTTTATAGGGTGCTCGCCTTCCGCTTATCAGAGGCCTTAACAGTGTCTACATCTCATGGTAAGTAACTTTCTATTATAAACAACTCACGAACAATATATTTTTCAGGATTTGTTTTCTGGACCGATCTTCATACTTCACGTCGAGTCGTCGATGCCAAAAATGGAACAGTTCAATTTTGAGGGACGTAGCTGTCGATCTGTCAAGTATGCATGGTTCAGCCTCTCGAGTGTAGATGAAAACACCGTACAATTTCTGAAGACTTTCAAAGTCACCGAAATGCTGCTCTGGAACACTTATTTTCGTGATAGTCTATTCGGGTTCAATCGCCTGAAACTAGGAAGTCTCGACACGACAAATAGAGTGCCCCTAAAACTTCCCGGGCTGCTAAAAATGGACTGTGTACAGATCAAGCTCGGTTTCAATAATCTCACTTGTGAAGACATCAACACGTTTCTCAAAAGTTGGATAGCTTCCGAGTCTCATCTGAGATTGCAATATGTTGAATTTGCCCTGGACGATCATCGGCTTCCTTTAGACCGTACTATAGATTTCGAGCGCGTGGACAGTGCAACTATGAGAGTGATGTATCGGTGAGTTTCCGACTACACAGAAAAAAAGCTGATAAACAGAATATGTTACAGAGGACTAGTTTCGGAAAAAGTGTATGGAGGGTTCGATATCAGACGGAAGCAAGATCAGAAAATGGCTACTATTTTTGTTTCTAAGGAGGTGTGCTGGTACTTCAAAATGTTTGTTCACCAGTCGGTTTTTGCCCCGCTCACGCAGGACTCCACCTCCTGGCATTCGCCTACATCTGCGTTCTTAAGCCTCCCGCCCTTCCCCCATGAACTCTGAAACCTGCAGTTCTTTTCTCAGGGCCTCAGTTATAACATGTTCTTGTCTTATTGCCCCTTCTGTTCATTTGCCTTCGTCTTTTGTCCTGTACATCCTTCTCTTTGTTTAAAACCTTTCCAATTCCCCGATCATTGATGGTGTTAGAAGGATTCTCAAGGTTGGTTTCCACAGAGAAGCTTTCGTGAATTTCATTTTCAATTTTCAGAAGTTCGACGAGGACAACTCGTGAATGACGTCCGGAGAGTACGCCGTCTGTCAACTCGGCGGAGTTCCACCCGAACACCACTAATAACCACTTTTTCTCTGTATCCATCTCTATTAGCTTTTTCTGTTCCATTCCAAATTTCTGACAGAAATATCTTTCTTTTTTCGAATAAACTGTTTTTCGAGAAAATCCAAATTTTCTGTAATTTTGTAGGTGTATAAAGCGAGTCGAAGCCCTTAGTTATAAAACTGACAACTTTTCGAAATAACCAAAATCAAGTCAGTGATTGTCGGGCGAGGCTCATAGACAGAATTTTCACTGATTTCATTTAGTGGGCGTGGTCTATTTTTGCAAGGTCTGAAACTACGACACTAACTATCTTAATAAGGACTCTTTCAGAGCAGTGTCAACTACAAAAATAAGTTTCCAAGGTCTCCAAGGTTTTTGGAAATAGAAATTGGTCATTGTTTCGACACTGTAGTGTAATCAAAGTAGGGACTAACATCCGACCATCCCGCAAACCACTTTCCTTTTTGTCGTCTTCTCCAGCCATCTGCTATTATCGATCAGGAGACCATCGCACTCTTTCACTTACTCGGATACAAGGACTAAATCGATTCCTCCTCTCGTTGAGTTCTCCAGCAATGACCCCTGTCCGGCCTACAGTATTTCGTTCGATGAAACGAACTCGACCGAAACGGAAATCATTTCCTCTTCTACAATTACCATTGGTCGTCATTCTCCAGGTTCTCTGGCAGATGAACCCCTTTGAACTGTTAGTTATTTAAGATTGTCACCTTTGTGGGTAGTTGAAAAAGATGGAAAAGGATACTCAGAGTTTTTCGGTACTTTGAGCAACTCTAGATCTTCATCTTCGCAGCGGAAGACTGTCTCTGGAAAACCCAATCAAACTAATTTGATTGCTCAGATTACCAAAACTTTGAAATTCGATTCATCTCTTTTTGGATACATATTCTACCCCCTGTCCCACGAATTCTCAAGATGTGTATAGAGTTCCAACCATCGTTTCAGCTTCTATTTGTCACTTGCCAGTTCGCGGACAGGTCGTTTCCTGAAGACATACTCAAAGTCTCTGAATGTGGCCAATTCGAAGATCAGTGTCACTCTGCGCAAAAAGCCGTACATATCCATCAGCTTTCACGGAACCGAATATTCGTTTCAACTGATTCCGCACCAGAAAGAAAGTCTTGAATTCTCCGATTCAAAACCTACCGAGAAGGTCATATCAACAACCGAAGATCGAATTATGTCCTTGTGCCTTCACCTCATGGTAAGTAACTTTCTATTAGTAATAACCCATCAACTATGTACTTTTCAGGATTTATTCTCTGGGCCCATCTACCACCTAATCGTTGAGCCGACAATGCCAAAAATGGAAAATTTCAACTTTGAGGGACGTCGCTGTCGATCTGTCGAATCTGCGACGTTCGACTTTGCGGACGATAACTTAGTGCACTTTTTGAAGACCTTCAAAATCACCAGAGATCTGCTCATCCTAACACATTTCCGCGAGAGTCTGAAAGTGCTTCTTCCCGGTAGACTAGACTATTTTCTAGCGATGCGTGCACACTCCATGAAACTTCCCGTGCTGCTAAAGATGGACTACGTAGAGATCCGGTTCGGTTTCAATAATCTCACTTGTGAAACCATCAACACGTTTCTCAAAAGTTGGATAGCTTCCGAGTCTCATCTGCGATTGCAATCTATTAAATTTCCCCTGAACGATGAGCATGCTGAGCAGTTTCATTTAGACCATACTATAGATTTCGAGCACGTGGACATGACAACTGAGCGTGTTTTACATGCGTGAGTTGGCTACACAGAAGGGAAGTTGATCAATACATTATGTTACAGAGGACTAGTGGAGGAAACAGTGTACGGAGGGTTAGATATCAGACGGAAGCAAGATCAAAAGGTCGCCACCATTATTGTTACGAAATTGAAGTTTTGGCACTTCAAAATGTTTGTCCATTGAGACACAGAAAACTTCTGAATTGTGTTTTCCCCACAATTCTGTTTTCACAATTCTATTCACTTTAATCCGCTACGACTCAATGCTCATAAGTTATTACATGTTCAATTCTAACCCTTTTCTGCCCAGCTGTCTGTGGTCCTGTTCATGCATTTTCGTTGCTTATAACCTTTTCGACTCTCCTAACTTTGATGATATTATAATTATGCTCGAGGTTGGTTTC
Organism: Caenorhabditis sp. 40 LS-2015; assembly: GCA_900536305.3. NCBI lineage: Eukaryota > Metazoa > Nematoda > Chromadorea > Rhabditida > Rhabditidae > Caenorhabditis > Caenorhabditis tribulationis. The sequence goes on from LR543268.1 coordinate 159,786, forward strand.
AACAGAGAAACCTTTCATGAATTTCAATTTTCAATTTTCAGAAGTTCGACGAGGACAACTCGTGGATGACGTCGGGAGAGTACGCCGTCTGTCAACTCGGCGGAGTTCCACTCGACCACGAGGAGCACCACTAATAACCATCTTTTTTTCTCTGTATTCATCCCTATTAGCCTTTTCTGCATGTCATCTCGCTGCTCGCTCCCTCGAATATCCAGAAGTGCAATGAGAATCTAACCTGCTTCCTCTCACCCCAAGGGCTTCACTATTCTCCTTTTCGTTGTTTTTTTTTATGCATTTTCGCGCTTCTAGAGACATCTGTGGTGGAATATTTAACATCTTGAATCGAGCTTCTTCTAGTAGGTCCCCACATCGCCGAATTTCGTCTTCACAAGTTTTCACACTCTCATTGTCCTTTTGCTTGTAACCTGTTCAATTCTAATCGCCCCCTTTTCCCAGCTAATGTCGTGTGCATCAACGTCCCCCACCCCTTCGTTTAGATTAGTCCCTCCTCTGTCTGTCCGTCTGTCTGTCGTTTTGTCGTCAACCATCTGATTTCCCACACCAACCCTGATCCCACCCATATATTGCTCTATATTTATTTTTTGCCTAATAAAATTTGATAACTGTAGATTTTATGGCGGAATCAGGGGTCAGCGAATCTCTGCAGATTTTGGGGGTCCCTAAAGTTTCAAGTTTGAACTTTGAAGTTCTGATGAAAGTGGTCGACGAAAATAGAGAAAATTTTGAAATTATCAGACTCCGCCCATTTCTCAAGCTCCTCCCACTACAACTTTAAAGTCAATTTTTTTTTCTAGATTTCCTGATTTCTTGGGGGTTTTTATGATGAAATTTGATGCATTTCGAATAAACCTTGGATGTTGGTGGGCGGAGCCAGAGAAATGGGCGGAATCTAACTGTTTTCATTCATTTCTGGGTGGCTTTATTATGAATTGAAAGTTCTATTCAATACTCCTTTTGAAATTTGACTTAATTGATTTCCCGATAGTCCGAGAGAAGGTGGCAGAATTGAGAATTCTAGTGAGATTTATAATACCGAACAAAAATGTACAAGATTTTGTGGTCTTCACTGAACAATGGTTCAGTTTGAGCGGTTGTAAAGTGGCTCTCAGTTTTTCAATTTTTCTGAAATTTGGTGGATGTATAGAACAATTTTCGTACATCATTTTTGTAGTTGACAACTTTTCATGAAAACTGCAACCAAGTCAGTTATGCTCCGTTTAAGAGGAGAGTCTGAGGAGTGTTCGGTTTTGAGGCGGAGTCTTCATACGAGCTCTAACTCACTTTTCAGCAACTTTCAAAGAAAGTTGTCAATTACAAAAATGAAGATTTAGAGTTGGTTAATACACCCACAAAATTCCAAAAAAATTGGTTCATTAATAATCACTTTTTCAGCTACTTAAATGTTGACCAGCTTTTGCTGAAATCTTTTTTCGAAACAGTCAACTCTGAGCAGGTGAGAAAGTAGTTAGCGAGAATTCAAATTATTTGAAATTTTGCAGGTGTGTTATACATGTCTAAGCCTTTATTTTTGTAGTTGACAACTTTTCGAAATAACCAAAATCAAGTCAGTTATTGTTGGAAGTGTCCTGTTTTTGCGAGGTCCGCAAACACCGCCGTTGGGTTCGATTTTCAACGACTGTTCTGATCTTGGCTGTTTTGAAAAGTTATCAACTACAGTAATAAAGCTTAAATCATCCACGCAATTTCTGGAAATTCGAAAAATTGACATCTTTTGCGATACTGTAGTGTAAGCGAAATAGGGACCGAACATCCGACCATCTCGCAAACCACTTTTCTTCTTGTCGTCTTCTCCAGCCATCTGCTATTATCGATCAGGAGACCATTGCACTCTTTCACTCACTCGGATACAAGGACTAAATCGATTCCGCTCCACGAGTCATCCAGCAATGCTCACTGCAATTCTTTCTGTATTCCGTTCGATGAAACGGACTCGTCCGAAACGGAAATCATTTCCTCTTCTACAATTACCAATGGTCGTCATTCTCGAGGTTCTCTGGCAGATGAACCCTTTTGAACTGTTAGTTATTTTTACCGAACTGTCCACAACTTACAGTTGAGAAAGTCACCTTTGAGGTAGTTGAAAAATAGGTTTACAACTACTCGATTTTTGTGAAATTTTGAGAGTGTATCCAGCAACCCAAGATCTTCATTTTTGCAGTTGACAACTTTTTCTGAAAATGTGTCTCAAGTTTGGTTATGCAGTGTTAAAGAGGGGAGGCCGAATTTGCGCTCTCACTCATATTCTTGTGTTATTTTGAGACAGTTGTCAACGAGAAAAAAAAGATCTGACATTGATCGATACCTCACGACATTTCAGGGGAATCCGGGTGTTGCTAACCATCTTTTCAACTTTGCCAAATTTGACCATTTCCAACTAGCACTTTTTAGAGGAGCCATCCTCAATGTGAAACTCTGCTCATTATTTGGGTCTGTTTCGAATCGACCCTGCAGGTTCAGAATCTGAAATAAAGTTCGATGAAATTCACACCAGACTGAAGATGTCATAAAGTGAAGCCAAAGAATCTCATTGCCAGATTTCTAACAACTCGAATCTCGTGAGTATTTCGCAGAATTTCATTTCAGAATCTCAAACTACAGAGACGATTCTACATTGACCCAGATTATAAGAAAAAGTTCAACTCGAAAAGTCAAGTGATATCCTTGGAAGAGAACGAGATGTTTCAGCTGCAATTTGTCACTGACCAGTTCGCGGACGGGTCGTTTCCTGAAGACGTACTCAAAGTCTCTGAATGTGGCCAACTCTCCGATCCATGTCTGGCTGACACACAAAGCTGGCGTGATGGTCGATTTCTGCGGAGTCCACTATCTGATCACACCAACTTTCAATCGTCATGGACACTACGAAATTTCTGCTTTCGATTGGCAGCCATCTAAAAAGGAAATGCGCATTCCTTATACAACGGAACATCAACTCATCCCCTTGTGCTTACATCTCATGGTAGATACCTATTTTCTCATCCATGAACCACTCTATGAACTTTCTTACAGGATTTGTTCTCTGGACCCGTCTCCCACCTATCGCTGGATTTTCAAATGCTCAACATTTTCAAGGTGAACATTGGCGAATGTTTCGACAAACGCCGCCTTCAATCTGTTACCGAGTTTCGCTCGTTCGACGCACAATCGGCCGAGGATGTTGAGTTTATGAACGCTGTCAAAACAACCAGCCGACTGGAATTAAGAGCACTATCCGGTGGAAGTGAGAAATTGGTGCTTCCCGAATGCCTGGACTATTTCCATGCGACCTATGCGCTCTTCATAAAACTTCCCGTGCTGCTGAAGATGGACTACGTGCAGATCAAACTCGGTTTCAATTACCTCACTTGTGAAGACATCAACACGTTTCTCAAAAGTTGGATAGCATCCGAGTCTCATCTGAGATTGCAATATATGGAATGCATCCTGCACTATGAGTATGCTGAGCAGCTTTATTTAGATGATACCATAGATTTTGAGCCCGTGGACATGGGAAATGAACGTGTTCTGCATCTGTGAGTTTCTGGCTTCACAGAAGTGGATCTGATCAATGCAATATGTTACAGAGGACTAGTGTCGGAGACAGTGTATGGAGGGGCCGATGTCAGACGGAAGCAAGATCAGAAGATCGCTACTATTATACTTGAAGAAAAGGATTTCTGGTACTTCAAGGTTTATGTTCACTGACCTGAGAATGGTGTAAACGTGGGCATGGAACTTCATTGGAGATTTCTTTTAGTGGAAGTGACCTGTTTTGGCGAGGTCCGCAAACACCGCCGTTGGGTTCGATTTACTACGACTGTTCTGACCTTGACTGTTTCGAAAAGTTATCAACTACAGTAATAAAGCTTAAATTCATCTACACTATTTCTGACAGTTCGAAAAATTGGTCGTTGTTCCGATACTGTAGTGTTTTCGAAACAGGGACTAACATCCGACCATCCCACAAACCACTGTCCTTCTTGTCATCTTCTCAGGCCATCTGCTATTATCGATCAGGAGACCATCGCACTCTTCCACTCACTCGGATAAAAGGACTAAATCGATTCCGCTCCACGAGTCATCCAACAATGCTCACTGTATTTCGTTCTGTATTTTGTTCAATGAAACGAACTCGGCCGAAACGGAACCGTACTAAACCAAAATCATTTCCTCTTCTACAACTACCATTGGTCGTCATTCTCGAGGTTCTCTGGCAGATGAACCCTTTTGAACTGTGAGTTATTTAAGATTGTCATCTCTCTGAGTAGTTGAAAAAGGTGCAAAAGGATACTCAGACTTTTTCGGTATTTTGAGCAACTCTAGATCTTCATTTTTGTGGCAGAAGACTATTTCTGAAAACCCAATCAAACTAGTTAAATCGAGTAGATTAACAAAACCTAAAACTTCGGTCCATTTCTTTTGGATTCATAATCTACGTTTTGAAGCGGGGTACTGTAGAACATTTGTCTCACGAAATATCAAGATATGCATGAGTACCAACCATCGTTTCAGTTTCTATTTGTCACTGACCAGTTCGCGGACGGGTCGTTTCCTGAAGACGTACTCAAAGTCTCTGAATGTGGCCAACTCGGAGATCAGTGTCACTTTGCGCAAAAAGCCGTACATATCTATCAGCTTTCACGGAACCGAATATTCGTTTCAACTGATTCCGCACCAGAAAGAAAGTCTTGAATTCTCCGATTCAAAACCTACCGAGAAGGTCATATCAAGAACCGAAGATCGAATTATGTCCTTGTGGCTACATCTCATGGTAAGTAACTTTCTATTATAAGTAACTCACGAACAATATGTTTTTCAGGATTTGTTTTCTGGACCGATCTTCATACTTCACGTCGAGTCGTCGATGCCAAAAATGGAACAGTTCAATTTTGAGGGACGTAGCTGTCGATCTGTCAAGTATGCATGGTTCAGCCTCTCGAGTGTGGATGAAAACACCGTACAATTTCTGAAGACTTTCAAAGTCACCGAAATGCTGCTCTGGAACACTTATTTTCGTGATAGTCTATTCGGGTTCAATCGCATGAAACTAGGAAGTCTCGACACGACAAATAGAGTGCCCCTAAAACTTCCCGGGCTGCTAAAAATGGGCTGTGTACAGATCAAGCTCGGTTTCAATAATCTCACTTGTGAAGACATCAACGCGTTTATCCGTAGTTGGATAGCTTCCGAGTCTCATCAGAGGTTGCAATATGTTGAATTTGCCCTGGACGATCATCGGCTTCCTTTAGACCGTACTATAGATTTCGAGCGCGTGGACAGTGCAACTATGAGAGTGATGTATCGGTGAGTTTCCGACTACACAGAAAAAAAGCTGACAAACAGAATATGTTACAGAGGACTAGTTTCGGAAAAAGTGTATGGCGGGTTCGATATCAGACGGAAGCAAGATCAGAAAATAGCTACTATTTTTGTTTCTAAGGAGGTGTGCTGGTACTTCAAAATGTTTGTTCACCAGTCGGTTTTTGCCCCGCTCACGCAGGACTCCACCTCCTGGCATTCGCCTACATCTGCGTTCTTAATCCTCCCGCCCTTCCCCCATGAACTCTGAAACCTGCAGTTCTTTTCTCAGGGCCTCAGTTATAACATGTTCATGTCTTATTGCCCCTTCTGTTCATTTGCCTTCGTCTTTTGTCCTGTACATCCTTCTCTTTGCTTATAACCTTTTCAATTCTCCGATCATTGATGGTGTTAGAATGATCCTTAAGGTTGGTTTCCACAGAGAAACCTTTCATGAGTTTCAAATCTCAATTTCCAGAAGTTCGATGAGAACAACTCGTGGATGACGTCGGGAGAGTACGCCGTCTGTCAACTCGGCGGAGTTCCACTCGACCACCATTAATAACCACTTTTCCTCTGTATCCATTTCTATAAGCCTTTTCTGTTCCATTAAAAATTTCTATAAGAATTCCTGAACTTTACCCGAAATATCTTATTTTTTCGAATAAACTTTTTTTCGAGAAAATCCCAATTTTCTGTAATTTTGTAGGTGTATACTGTCTGTACAATAAAACGTCGGCGCGCCGCACTTTGCGCAACGACACGCCCCTTTTTGCAATGCGTGCACATTCAACTTTTTCCACACGTTTCATAAAGGGGTGTGTCGTTGAAACGCAATTTCCAGCTGCGGCGCGCCGACATTTTATTGTATAGACAGTAAAGCGAGTCGAAGCCCTTAGTTATGTAACTGACAACTTTTCGAAATTACCAAAATCAAGTCAATTGTCGGGCGAGGCTCATAGACAGAATTTTCACTGATTTCATTTAGTGGGCGTGGTCTATTTTTGCAAGGTCTGAAACTACGACACTAACTATCTTAATAAGGACTCTTTCAGAGCAGTGTCAACTACAAAAATAAGTTTCCAAGGTCTCCAAGGTTTTTGGAAATAGAAAATTGGTCATTGTTTCGACACTGTAGTGTAATCAAAGTAGGGACTAACATCCGACCATCCCGCAAACCACTTTCCTTCTTGTCGTCTTTTCCAGCCATCTGCTATTATCGATCAGGAGACCATCGCACTCTTCAACTCACTCGGATACAAGGACTAAATCGATTCCTCCTCTCGTTGAGTTCTCCAGCAATGACCCCTGTCCGGCCTACAGTATTTCGTTCGATGAAACGAACTCGACCGAAACGGAAATCATTTCCTCTTCTACAATTACCATTGGTCGTCATTCTCCAGGTTCTCTGGCAGATGAACCCCTTTGAACTGTTAGTTATTTAAGATTGTCACCTTTGTGGGTAGTTGAAAAAGATGGAAAAGGATACTCAGAGTTTTTCGGTATTTTGAGCAACTCTAGATCTTCATCTTCGCAGCGGAAGGCTGTCTCTGGAAAACCCAATCAAACTAATTTGATTGCTCAGATTACCAAAACTTTGAAATTCGATTCATCTCTTTTTGGATACATTTTCTACCCTCTGTCCCACGAATTCTCAAGATGTGCATAGAGTACCAACCATCGTTTCAGCTTCTATTTGTCACTAGCCAGTACCCGGACTGGTGGTTTTCTGAAGACATACTCAAAGTCTCTGAATGTGGCCAACTCGGAGATCAGTGTCGTGCTGTGCGAAAATCCGCATATATCCATCAATTTTCACAGAACCGAATATACATTTGAGCTGGTTTCGCATCTGAAAGACAATATCGAATTTTCCGATTCAAAACCTACCAGAAAAGTCATATCAACAACCGAAGATCGATTTCTGTCCTTGTGCCTTCACCTCATGGTAAGTAACTTTCTATTATTAGTAATTCATGAATAATACATTCTTCAGGATTTGTTTTCTGGACCGATCATCTTACTTCACGTCAAGTCGTCAATGCCAAAAATGGAACAGTTCAACTTTGAGGGACGTCGCTGTCGATCTGTCAAAATTGCGACGTTCGACTTTGCGGACGATAACTTAGTGCACTTTCTGAAGACCTTCAAAATCACCGGAAACCTGCTCATCTTAACACATTTCCGCGAGAGTCTGAACGTGCTTCTTCCCGGTACACTAAATTATTTTCACGCGATGCGTGCACACTCCATAAAACTTCCCGTGCTGCTAAAGATGGACTACGTACGGATTCGGTTCGGTTTTAATAATCTCACTTGTGAAGACATCAACACGTTTCTCAAAAGTTGGATAGCTTCCGAGTCTCATCTGAGATTGCAACATATTATATTTCCCCTGAACGATGAGCATGCTGAGCAGTTTCATTTAGACCATACTATAGATTTCGCGCACGTGGACATTACAACTAGGCGTGTTCTGCATCAGTGAGTTCCCGGCTACACAGAAGGGAAGTTGATCAATAGAATATGTTACAGAGGTTCATTCACGGAAACAGTGTACGGAGGGTTAGATATCAGACGGAAGGAAGATCAGAAGATCGCTACCATTTTTGTTTCTAAGGAGTTGTGCTGGCACTTCAAAATGCTTGTCCATTGAGACACAGCGATCTTCTGGATTGCGTCTTCTTCACAATTCTACTCTCTTTAAGCCGCCACGTCTCATTACTCATAATAACCTAACTTATGAGCAATGAGACGTGGCGGATTCATAATAACTTATATGTTCTATTCTAATTACCCTCTCCCCCTCCTCTGTCCATCTGTCTGTTGTCCTGTAGATTCATTTTCATTGCTTATACCCTTTTCGACTCTCAGCTCATTGATGATTTAAGAATGATTCTCAAGGTTGGTTTCCACAGAGAAGCTTTCATGAATTTCAATTTTCAATTTGCAGAAGTTCGACGAGGATAACTCGTGGATGACGTCGGGAGAGTACGCCGTCTGTTAACTCGGCGGAGTTCCACCCGACCACGAGGAGCACTAATAACCATTTTTCTCTGTATCCATCTCTATTAGCCAATTCTGTTACATTCCAAATTTCTATAAGATTTCCTGAACTTTACCCGGAATATCTTTTTTTTTGAATAAACTTTTTTTTTCGAGAAAATCCCAATTTTCTGTAATTTTGTAGGTGTATAAAGCGAGTCTAAGCCTTTAGTTATGTTACTAACTATCTTAACAAGGACTCTTTCAGAAAGGTGACAGCTACAAAAATAAGTTTCCAAGGTCTCCAAGGTTTTTGAAAATATAAAAACTGGTCCTTGTTCCGATACTGTAGTGTATTCGAAATAGAGACCGAACATCCGACCATCCCGCAAACCACTTTCCTTCTTGTCATCTTCTCCAGCCATCTGCTATTATCGATCAGCAGACCATCGCACTCTTCCATCCACTCGGATAAAGGGACTAAATCGATTCCTCCTCTCGTAGAGTCATCCAACAATGCTCACTGCAATTCGTTCTGTATTTCGTTCGATAAAACGGACTCGGCCGAAACGGACCCGTACTAAACCAAAATCATTTCCTCTTCTACAACTACCGTTGGTCGTCATTCTCAAGGTTCTCTGGCAGATGAACCCCTTTGAACTGTGAGTTAATTAAGATTGTCATCTCTCTGAGTAGTTGTAAAAGGTGCAAAAGGATACTCAGAGTTTTTCGTTATTTTGAGCAACTCTAGATCTTCATTTTGTCGCAGAAGGCTGTCTCTGAAAACCCAATCCAACTAGTTAAATCGCGTAGATTAACAAAACCTAAAAACTCGGTCCATTTCTTTTTGGATTCATAATCTACGTTTTGGAGAGGGCTACTGTAGAACATCTGTCTCACGAAATCTCAAGAAATGCATAGAGTACCAACCATCGTTTCAGCTTCTATTTGTCACTTGCCAGTTCGCGGACAGGTCGTTTCCTGAAGACATACTCAAAGTCTCTGAATGTGGCCAACTCGGAGATCTGTGTAGCTTTGTGCAGAAAGCCGCATATATCCATCAGCTTTCACGGAACCGAATATTCGTTTCAACTGGTTCCGCATCAGAAAAAAAGTCTTGAATTCTCCGATTCAAAACCTTCCGAGAAGGTCATATCAACAACCGAAGATCAAATTATGACCTTGTGCCTACACCTCATGGTAAGTAACTTCTATTATTAGTAACTCACGAACAATATATTTTTCAGGATTTGTTTTCTGGACCGATCTTCATACTTCATGTCGAGTCGTCAATGCCAAAAATGGAACAGTTCAACTTTGAGGGACGAAGCTGTCGATCTGTCGAAATTGCATGGTTCAGCATCTCGAGTGTGGACGAAAACACCGTACAATTTCTGAAGACTTTCAAAGTCACCAGAGATCTTCTCTGGAACACTTATTTTCGTGATAGTGTATTCGGGCTCGATCTCATGGAACTAGGAAGTCTCGATACGACAAATAGAGTGCCCCTAAAACTTCCCGGGCTGCTGAAAATGGACTGTGTACAGATCAAGCTCGGTTTCAATAATCTCACTTGTAACGACATCAACACGTTTCTCAAAAGTTGGATAGTTTCCGAGTCTCATCTGAGCTTGCAATATATTGAATTTGCTCTGGACGACGAGCTTGCTGAGCAGTTTCATTTAGACCGTACTATAGATTTCGAGCTCGTGGACATGGCAACTGAGCGTGTTTTGTATCGGTGGGTATACACAGAAATGGAGCTGATCAAAACAATATGTTACAGAGGATCATTCAAGGAAACAGTGTACGGAGGGTTCGATATCAGACGGAAACAAGATCAGAAGATAGCTACTATTTCTGTTTCTAAGGAGTTGTGCTGGTACTTCAAAATGTTCGTTCATTGAGGCACAGCAATTTTCTGAATTATGTTATCTTCTCACTATCAATTCTCCTCAAACTCTCCATAATCCGCCACGTGCTCATAAAAAATAATACAAGTCAAGTCAGTGATTGTTGTAATAAAATGGGCGAACCTCAAATACAAAATTTTCACTGATTTCATTCAGTGGGCGTAGTCCGTTTTGGCGACGTCTGCTACTTCGACACGAACTATCCTAATATTGACTGTTTCGAAATGGTGTCGGCTACAGAAATAAGTTTTCAACGTCAATGATTCCACACATTTCTAGAAATTCGAAAATGGGTCGTTGTTCCGATACTGTAGTGTAATCGAAGTAGGGACTGAACAACCGACCATCCCACAAGAGAAATAGCGTATTGTCGTCTTCTCAAGCCATTTGCTATTATCGATCAGGAGACCATCGCACTCTTCCACCACTCAGGTACAAGGACTAAATCGATTCCTCCTCTCGTTGTCATCCAATAATGCTCACTGCAATTCGTTCTGTATTCCGTTCGATGAAACGAACTCGACCGAAACGGAAATCATTTCCTCTTCTTCAATTACCATTGGTCGTCATTCTCGAGGTCCTCTGGCAGATGAACCCTTTTGAACTGTTAGTTATTTTATTGAACTGTCCACAACTTACAGTTGAGGAAGTCACTTTTGAGGTCGTTGAAAAATAGGTTCACAAATACTCGATTTCTGTGAAATTTTGTGAGTGTATTCAGCAACTCGAGATCTTCATTTTTGCAGTTGACGACTTTTTCTGAAAATGCGTCTCAAGTGAGTTACGCAGTGTTAAAGAGGGGAGGTCGAATTCGAGGTCGATTCATTATATGCGTCTCTAACTCATATTCTTGTGTTGTTTTGAGACAATTGTCAACGAGAACATAAAGATCTAAAATTGACTGGCACCTCACAACATTTTAAGGGAATCTGGTAGTTGTCAACCATTTTTTCAACTTTGTCAAATTTGACCATTTTCAACTAGCACTTTTTAGAGGAGCCCTCCCCCATATGAACCTCTGCTCATTATCTGGGTCTGTTTCAAATCGACCCTGCAGATTCAGAATCTGAAATAAAGTTCGATGAAATTCACACCAGACTGAAGATGTCATAAAGTGAAGCCAAAGAATCTCATTGCCAGATTTCTAACAACTCGAATCTCGTGAGTATTTCGCAGAATTTCATTTCAGAATCTGAAACTACAGGGGCGACTTTACATTGACCCAGATTATAAGAAAAAGTTCAACTCGAAAAGTCAAGTGATATCCTTGGAAGAGAACGAGATGTTTCAGCTGGAATTTGTCACTGACCAGTTCGCGGACGGGTCGTTTCCTGAAGACATACTCAAAGTCTCTGAATGTGGCCAACTCTCCGATCCATGTCTGGCTGACACACAAAGCGGGCGTGATGGTCGATTTCTGCGGAGTCCACTATCTGATCACACCAACTTTCGACCGTCATGGACACTACGATATTTTGGCTTTCGATTGGCAGCCATCTAAAAAGGAAATGCGCATTCCTTATACAACGGAACATCAACTGATCCCCTTGTGCTTACATCTCATGGTAGATAACTTTTTTTCCAATTTATGATCAATTTTTTTCACAGGATTTGTTCTCTGGACCCGTCTCCCACCTATCGCTGGATTTTCAAATGCTCAAAATTTTCAAGGTGAACATTGGCGAATGTTTCGACAAACGCCGCCTTCAATCTGTTACCGAGTTTCTCTCGTCCGACGCACAATCGGCCGAGGATGTTGAATTTATGAACACTGTCAAAACAACCAGCCGACTGGTTATAAGAGCACTATCCAGTGGAAGTGATAAATTGGTGCTTCCCGAACGCCTGGACTATTTCCATGCGACATATGCGCTCTTCATTAAACTTCCCGTGCTGCTGAAGATGGACTACGTGCAGATCAAACTCGGTTTCAATTATCTCACTTGTGAAGACATCAATACGTTTCTCAAAAGTTGGATAGCTTCCGAGTCTCATCTGAGATTACAATATATGGAATGCATCCTGCACTATGAGTATGCTGAGCAGCTTTATTTAGATCCGGCGATAGATTTTGAGCCCGTGGACATGGGAAATGAACGTGTTCTGCATCTGTGAGTTTCTGGCTACACAAAAGTGGAGCTGATCAATGCGATATGTTACAGAGGACTAGTGTCGGAGACAGTGTATGGAGGGGCAGATGTCAGACGAAAGCAAGATCAGAAGATCGCTACTATTATACTTGAAGCAAAGGATTTCTGGTACTTCAAGGTTTACGTTCACTGACCTGGGAATGGTGTGAACGTGGGCATGGAACTTCATTGGACATTTCGTTTAGTGGGTGTGACCTGTTTTGGCAATGTCCACAAACACTGCCGTTGGATTCGATTTACTACGACTGTTCTGACCTTGACTGTTTCGAAAAGTTATCAACTACAGTAATAAAGCTTAAATTCGTCCACACAATTTCTGACAGTTCGAAAAATTGACCTTTGTTCCGATACTGTAGTGTAATCGAAATAGAGACTAACGACCATCCCGCGAACCACTGTCCTTCTTGTCATCTTTTCCAACCATCTGCTATTATCGATCAGGAGACCATCGCACTCTTCCACTTACTCGGATACAAGGACTAAATCGATTTCTCCAGTCTTAGAGTCATCCAATAATGCTAACTGCAATTCGTTCTGTATTCCGTTCAATGAAACGAACTCGACCGAAACGGAAATCATTTCCTCTTCTACAATTACCATTGGTCGTCATTCTCCAGGTCATCTGGCAGATGAACCCTTTTGAACTGTGAGTTATTTAAGATTGTCATCATTGTGAGTAGTTGGAAAAGATGGAAAAGGATAGAGTTTTTTGGTACTTTGAGCAACTCTAGTTCTTCATTTTTGTGGCGGAAGACTGTCTCTGAAAACCCAATCCAACTAGTTGAATCGCGTAGATTAACAAAACCTAAAAATTGTCCATCTCTTTTTGGATTCATAATCTACGTTTCGGAGAAGGGTACTGTATAACATTTGTCTCACGAAATATCAAGATGTGCATAGAGTTCCAATCATCGTTTCAGTTTCTATTTGTCACTCACCAGTACACGGACGGGTCGTTTCCTGAAGACATACTCAAAGTCTCTGAATGTGGCCAATTCGAAGATCAGTGTCACTCTGCGCAAAAATCCGTACATATCCATCAGCTTTCACGGAACCGAATATTCGTTTCAACTGATTCCGCACCAGAAAGAAAGTCTTGAATTCTCCGATTCAAAACCTACCGAGAAGGTCATATCAGCAACCGAAGATCAAATTATGCCCTTGTGTCTACATCTCATGGTAAGTAACTTTCTATTATAAACAACTCACGAACAATATATTTTTCAGGATTTGTTTTCTGGACCGATCTTCATACTTCACGTCGAGTCGTCGATGCCAAAAATGGAACAGTTCAATTTTGAGGGACGTAGCTGTCGATCTGTCAAGTATGCATGGTTCAGCCTCTCGAGTGTAGATGAAAACACCGTACAATTTCTGAAGACTTTCAAAGTCACCGAAATGCTGCTCTGGAACACTTATTTTCGTGATAGTCTATTCGGGTTCAATCGCCTGAAACTAGGAAGTCTCGACACGACAAATAGAGTGCCCCTAAAACTTCCCGGGCTGCTGAAAATGGACTGTGTACAGATCAAGCTCGGTTTCAATAATATCACTTGTGAAGACATCAACACGTTTCTCAAAAGTTGGATAGCTTCCGAGTCTCATCTGAGATTGCAATATGTTGAATTTGCCCTGGACGATCATCGGCTTCCTTTAGACCGTACTATAGATTTCGAGCGCGTGGACAGTGCAACTATGAGAGTGATGTATCGGTGAGTTTCCGACTACACAGAAAAAAAGCTGATAAACAGAATATGTTACAGAGGACTAGTTTCGGAAAAAGTGTATGGAGGGTTCGATATCAGACGGAAGCAAGATCAGAAAATGGCTACTATTTTTGTTTCTAAGGAGGTGTGCTGGTACTTCAAAATGTTTGTTCACCAGTCGGTTTTTGCCCCGCTCACGCAGGACTCCACCTCCTGGCATTCGCCTACATCTGCGTTCTTAATCCTCCCGCCCTTCCCCCATGAACTCTGAAACCTGCAGTTCTTTTCTCAGGGCCTCAGTTATAACATGTTCATGTCTTATTGCCCCTTCTGTTCATTTGCCTTCGTCTTTTGTCCTGTACATCCATTTTCATTGCTTTTCGACTCTCAGCTCATTGATGATGTTAGAATGATCCTCGAGGTTGGTTTTCACTGAGAAACCTTTCATGAATTTCATTTTCAAATTGCAGAAGTTCGACGAGGACAACTCGTGGATTACGTCGGGAGAGTACGCCGTCTGTCAACTCGGCGGAGTTCCACCCGATCACGAGGAGCACCACTAATAACCACTTTTTCTCTGTATCCATCTCTATTAGCTTTTTCTGTTCCATTCCAAATTTCTGACAGAAATATCTTTCTTTTTTCGAATAAACTGTTTTTCGAGAAAATCCAAATTTTCTGTTATTTTGTAGGTGTATAAAGCGAGTCGAAGCCCTTAGTTATGTAACTGACAACTTTTCGAAATTACCAAAATCAAGTCAATTGTCGGGCGAGGCTCATAGACAGAATTTTCACTGATTTCATTTAGTGGGCGTGGTCTATTTTTGCAAGGTCTGAAACTACGACACTAACTATCTTAATAAGGACTCTTTCAGAGCAGTGTCAACTACAAAAATAAGTTTCCAAGGTCTCCAAGGTTTTTGGAAATAGAAATTGGTCATTGTTTCGACACTGTAGTGTAATCAAAGTAGGGACTAACATCCGACCATCCCGCAAACCACTTTCCTTCTTGTCGTCTTCTCCAGCCATCTGCTATTATCGATCAGGAGACCATCGCACTCTTCCACTTACTCGGATACAAGGACTAAATCGATTCCTCCTCTCGTTGAGTTCTCCAGCAATGACCCCTGTCCGGCCTACAGTATTTCGTTCGATGAAACGAACTCGACCGAAACGGAAATCATTTCCTCTTCTACAATTACCATTGGTCGTCATTCTCCAGGTTCTCTGGCAGATGAACCCCTTTGAACTGTTAGTTATTTAAGATTGTCACCTTTGTGGGTAGTTGAAAAAGATGGAAAAGGATACTCAGAGTTTTTCGGTACTTTGAGCAACTCTAGATCTTCATCTTCGCAGCGGAAGACTGTCTCTGGAAAACCCAATCAAACTAATTTGATTGCTCAGATTACCAAAACTTTGAAATTCGATTCATCTCTTTTTGGATACATATTCTACCCCCTTTCCCACGAATTCTCAAGATGTGTATAGAGTACCAACCATCGTTTCAGCTTCTATTTGTCACTTGCCAGTTCGCGGACAGGTCGTTTCCTGAAGACATACTCAAAGTCTCTGAATGTGGCCAATTCGAAGATCAGTGTCACTCTGCGCAAAAATCCGTACATATCCATCAGCTTTCACGGAACCGAATATTCGTTTCAACTGATTCCGCACCAGAAAGAAAGTCTTGAATTCTCCGATTCAAAACCTACCGAGAAGGTCATATCAACAACCGAAGATCGAATTATGTCCTTGTGCCTTCACCTCATGGTACGTAACTTTCTATTATTAATAACCCATCAACTATGTACTTTTCAGGATTTATTCTCTGGGCCCATCTACCACCTAATCGTTGAGCCGACAATGCCAAAAATGGAAAATTTCAACTTTGAGGGACGTCGCTGTCGATCTGTCGAATCTGCGACGTTCGACTTTGCGGACGATAACTTAGTGCACTTTTTGAAGACCTTCAAAATCACCAGAGATCTGCTCATCCTAACACATTTCCGCGAGAGTCTGAAAGTGCTTCTTCCCGGTAGACTAGACTATTTTCTAGCGATGCGTGCACACTCCATGAAACTTCCCGTGCTGCTAAAGATGGACTACGTAGAGATCCGGTTCGGTTTCAATAATCTCACTTGTGAAACCATCAACACGTTTCTCAAAAGTTGGATAGCTTCCGAGTCTCATCTGCGATTGCAATCTATTAAATTTCCCCTGAACGATGAGCATGCTGAGCAGTTTCATTTAGACCATACTATAGATTTCGAGCAGGTGGACATGGCAACTGAGCGTGTTTTACATGCGTGAGTTGGCTACACAGAAGGGAAGTTGATCAATACATTATGTTACAGAGGACTAGTGGAGGAAACAGTGTACGGAGGGTTAGATATCAGACGGAAGCAAGATCAAAAGGTCGCCACCATTATTGTTACGAAATTGAAGTTTTGGCACTTCAAAATGTTTGTCCATTGAGACACATCGATCTTCTGGATCTTCTGGACATTTATGTCTACTTCACCATTCTTCTCAAACTCTCTATAATGCCCCCACGACTCATTGCTCATAACTTATAACATTTTCATGTCTAATTGCCCCCTCTGTTTATTTGCATTCGTCTCTTGTCCTGTACATCCTTCTCTTTGCTTATAACCTTTCCAGTTCCCCGATCATTGATGATGTTAGAATGATTCTCAAGGTTGGTTTCCACAGAGAAACCTTTCATGAATTTCAATTTTCAATTTTCAGAAGTTCGACGAGGACAACTCGTGGATGACGTCGGGAGAGTACGCCGTCTGTCGACTCGGCGGAGTTCCACTCGACCACGAGGAGCACCACTAATAATCACTTTTTCTCTGTATCCATCCCTATTAGCCTTTTCTGCATGTCATCTCACTGCTCGCTTCCTCGAATATCCAGAAGTTGCAATGAGAATCTAACCTGCTTCCTCTCACCCCAAGAGCTTCACTATTCTCCTTTTCGTTGTTTCTTTTCATGCATTTTCGCGCTTCTAGAGACATCTGTGGTGGAATATTTAACATCTTGAATCGAGCTTCTTCTAGTAGGTCCCCACATCGCCGAATTTCGTCTTCACAAGTTTTCTCACTCTCATTGTCCTTTTGCTTGTAACCTGTTCAATTCTAATCGCCCCCTCCCCTCTTTTCCCAATTAATGTCGTGTGCATCAACGTCCCCCACCGTCCACCTATTCGTTTAGATTAGTCCCTCCTCTGTCTGTCCGTCTGTCTGTCGTTTCGTCTTTGTTTCACCTAATAAACATTGATAACTTTAGTTTCAATTTTTGAAAGTCAAATTCCGTCCAGCCCAGTCAGATTTATTGATTTCAAATGCAAAACGGTCAACATTGAGTGGTTGAAAAATGATGTTCCAATCGCTCGATTTTGCTGAAATTTTGTGAGTGTATAGAGCAACTTGAAATCTTCATTTTTGTAGTTGGCAACTTTTTGTGATAATTGCTCTCAAGTGAGTTATGATTCTTTGAAAAAAAGAGATTGGAGATTGTTGGATTTTGAGGTCGCTATATTATCCTGCTGCTATTTCGAAACGACGCCCATTGAAAAATGAAGATCTAAAATTGGTTAGTAAGTCCACAGAGTTTCGAAAAAATTGGTCCACTGACAGTCACTTTTTCAGCAATTTCAATGTTGACCAATTTCGAAGGAATTCAGGTTAGCAACTCTCAAAATTTATCAGTTATTTTTTCATCTTTTCCACCCATTTTAATACATCTGCATTCGCACTAATCTTTCCAGGTCGCTGCCCATCAGAATCAGAAAGTGAGACTTCCGGATGAGAGAAAAGATGAGCACAGATGTTTTCAGCAAAGGACGCAATGCGAAATAAGTAAACCATTCTTCATACCATTTGTTAAAGTGGGTAACGGGACAACAACAAAAAAACCAACAATAATAACAAGGATGTGAGGATCTTGGGTGAAAATGGAAAAAGAAAAATGAATCGAAAATTGGGGGGATAACTCAAAGCAGGAAAGAGTGTCCTGGCTTCCTCTTCTCCTCAGTCTTCAGACGCTTCTCGACGGCACTGTAGATCCCGCTGGCCGTCTTCGTCGCCAACTCGGTCATGTCCTGCAGGGACTCCATCTCCAGAAACCCGCCACCGTGCTGCTTGATGCATGTGATGTCGTACTCATCATCGGACGACGACGGGTTCTTCGCGACTCCGATGAGAAGCTGCGAACGAATGCAGCACTCCTCCTCCGGTGAGCAGTCGACGATGTTGGCGGAGCCAATTTTGGAGACGGAGAGGAGCAGGGGACAGCTGGAAATCATCAGATGACTCAGCTTCAGAATGAGCAATTTTTTCGGTTTTGTGATACCAAACACGCCTCAAAATCTCATCTTAGAGCCCAGTGATTTGTAGACCTTGAACAATTTCAAATCTCCCGCCAAACCAACTCACCTCTTCACATCCAACTTCCACATCGCCACCGGCACCTCCTCATCTCGCACGTTTCCTCCCACTCTCGGTCGCTTCAACACGATCGACACTTTTCCACCATCGTCCGGCGCCACCTCGACCTCCGGGATCTCCAGGTCCGACAGAGCGCCAATGATGGCGAGGCTGCACGCGTCGGGCACACTTCCAGCCCACTGGAGCACTGAAATGTCGACGTTGAGCTTCCAGCGGTAGCCTTCGGCGAGAAGCGTCTTCGTGAGGTTCGGAATGATGTCCAGCGATCGTGAGTAGGCCACTTGGAAAGCCGCCGAGATCTCCTCTCCGTACTGGTCGCCGCCTTTGCCTGAAAACCAAACATTGGGGATGAAATCGATTGATAAGCCATTACCTGCGAACTGACTGCTAGCGTTCGCCGAGAAATCCACGTGGAAACTCATCGGCATCTTCGGCTCCGTCTCGGTGGCCGCGTCGTACTGCTCGAGTTCCAGTTTGATTCCCGCCTGAATTACACGAGTTTACGAATTTCAGATGAAGACACAAGCAAGTCGAGACTCACCAGCACATCAGTAGTGCGTCCTAATTGCACACGACAACTTCCGTTGGTGCCCGACAGGACGCCCCTCTCGAGAATCACCGTCCGAAAGTCGGCACACGAGCGTCCGTCGTTTCGAATGTCCTGCTCGACGCCGGCGATCAGGAACAACTTCTCGGCATCGCTGATTTGTACTTCCATTTTGAGACTGAAAATTGGGGCGAATGTTGAGAGAAGCGAAAACCAAATTGAAAAGAGTCGATACAATGGGAAGACTACCCAATTCGGAAAAAAATTAGCAAAAAAAAATCGATAAACTCTTATTATTCAAAAAAGCAAACAAGAACAAGGAGAACAAAGAGGCTAAATGAATCCTAGACAACTGATACAATTGATCATTTGCGTCCTCCTCCAGCCGGCGCGCAATCGAACTTCCCTCTGACAATGTTGGCCTTCACCGAAATCAAGTCTCGTCGACGTCCTCCTTTCACCAGCACCTGGAAATTGAAATTTCGATTGTAGTTTGTAGACAAAAGCTTCCTTTGGTCTGCTATTGTTTCTACTGTAGTTTGTAGCCTAGCAGACCCAGCAATGCTTCCTTTGGTGTGCTAATGTTTAGCTTGTAGTTTGTAGTCAAGCACACCCAAACAACTCACTCAAGCTATGTTTGGTCTGCTAATGTTTTATTTGTAGTTTGTAGTCTAGCACATCCAGACAAGCCACTCAAGCTTCCTTTGGTCTGCTATTGTTTTTACTGTAGTTTGTAGTCTAGCAGACCCACCCTAGCCGCGCAATCTCACTTTGGTCTGCTAATGCTTTCCTTGTAGTTTGTAGTTAGCAGACCGACACAAGCTATGCAGCCTATCTTTGGTCTGCTAGCACTCTGAGTATATTTTGTAGTCTAGCAGACCCAGCAATGCCTTCTTTAGTCTGTTAATGTTTAGCTTGTAGTTTGTAGTCTAGCAGACCCAAGCAAGCCACAAAAGCTATCTTTGGTCTGCTAGTGTTTTGATTGTAGTTTATAGTCTCGCAGATTCAGCCATTCTTCCTTTGGTCTGCTAATGTTTACCTTGTAGTTTGTAGTCTAGCAGACCCAAACAAGCCACGCAATCTTTTTTGTCTGCTAGTGCTTTATTTGTAGTTTGTAGTCAAACAGACCCAAACAAGCCACGCAAGCTATATTTGGTCTGCTAACTCTCTGATTGCAGTTTATAGTCTAGAAGATTCAGCCATGCTTCCGTTGGTCTGCTATTGTTTCTACTGTAGTTTGTAGTCTTGCAGACCCACTCTAGCCGCGCAATCTTTCTTTGGTCTGCTAATGTTTAGCTTGTAGTTTGTAGTCATGCAGACCCAAACAAGCCACACAAGCTATCTTTGGTCTACTAGCACTCTGAGTGTATTCTGTAGTCTAGCAGACCCAGCAACGCTTCCTTTGGTCTGCTAGCGTTCCTATTGTAGTTTGTAGTCTAGCAGACCCAAGAAAGCCTTGCGCGCTCTCGTTGGACTATCGATCGTAGTTTCTAGACATTTCTTGGGTCATTTTCATGTGTTTCCAGTAGTTTCTCTGATGAAAGTGCCAACCTGAGAATGTTCCTGCAAATTGTGTCCAACGTTCGGAATGTAGGCGCAAACTTCGGCTCCTGTCGACAATCTCACAATTGCACACTTTCGATTTCCCGAATTCGGCTTCTTCGGATGACGAATGACGGCTGAAACATAGAGAAAACATGAAAAAAATGCTGCAGCAAATTTCGCTCACTCTTCAAAACGATTCCCTTGAAGTGACTGTAGCCGCTGATGGGACTCTTGTCCTTGCTGCGAGCCCGTCGCTTTGGCGGTCCGTTACGATAGTGGATGAACTGAAAAATGTCAAGTTTTGGGGGTGATTTTTGGAATTTTGAGCAAATTTTCAGCGTCATTTTGAACTTCAAAATCTGAAGACACTTTCGAGCGAAGTTCAAGAAGTTTTGACTCAACATTTCGCGTCGATTTCGAGAAGATTCAAGTACCTGCAGGAAGTTGTTTCGCCACGCTGGGAAACTCGTTGAAAACGAGGTTGATTGCGTGAAGGAAGACGCTGTGGTTGGGGGGAGCAGAGTGGAAGTTGTGGCTCGGATCGAGCTGCTGATCGTGCTCGACAGCCCGGTTAGAAGACCTCCGAGACGGGAAAGCATCTGCAAAATGGTCATTCTTGACTGAAAATTGAAGCGAAAAAAAGGAAAATAACGATATTTTTAAGGATTCTGATGCAAAATTTGGCGTTTTGTTTGGCTTGTTTTGATTGAAAATTGAGGCATGGATGAGAAGAATTCCACGAAAAAAGGTGTTTCCGCTAACTTTTGCACTGCCAAAATCGTCGAAACTGCATGAAAAATTTTGAGATTTCGTCACTATTTTCGGTAGTTTTCGATTGGGAATTCCAGATCTTTCATTCAAATTTGTAGTGGGAATTTCAACTGAAAATTGAGATTTCATTTTTTCACTGAAGAATAGGAGGAAAACGTCGTAAAACTCCGTTGTCTGATCGTTTTTGACTGAATTTTTTTTCAGAAAATCGTCACTGAAAATTGAAATTTTAGCTAATTCATTTGACGATTTTTTGCTCATTTTCGCCGATCTTTGACTGTTCGAAATCCTTCTCCTGTCGCTTCTTTTTCAATCAAAATATTCCATTTTCAAGTGGGGGGAACATCAACCAAGACGACGAAGACAACAACATACAGAGGGGAAACCGCTTCCCCCCGGAATTCCTAGTCTATGAAAAACTTTATCGATAGAATTCTGGAATAGAGAGGGGAGAAAATGGGAAAAGGGCACAAGGAACCAGTGTGGGGGAATAGAAAACAGAGAAAATGGATGGAATAGGAAAAGTTTTCAAGGAGAAAATCGACAAGAAAAGGGCGCTGCTCTCGGGGGAAGGAGGGGAATACAGGAATAGAATTTATATAGGGGAAATTTGTCCTATTACATTGAAGGTTAGTTATTATAAAAAAGTTAGTTTAAATATAACTGGGATTATTAGGCAATTATCATAGGTCAATAATTATCAAATTAAGAGAATACAAAATCAATTAGTATTATTAACAGCCAGCCGGCTCCATTGTACATCGAACGGGTCCACAGGTTTTGCGGGAATCTGATTCATTTGTATCGGATTCGGTGACGCGTTCCAATTGATGCCAGCTGGAGAGTTCCTGGCCTGAAAGATCCAATATGAGCTCAAAATCAAGAGCCACTTGAAACATACACTATTCTGCTGATAGATCGACGGACTACCGTTAGAGACCGCCTGCCGAACAGGTAGAGGAGGCGGAGCGTGCGCAGGGGGCGGTCCCGATTTCGGAAGTGTCGAGTAGCGAGGCGTCGCGGCTCCGGAATGCGGGGAGGAGATGGTGGTGCTCGGAGACATCGTTGGTGACATGCTCATCGAGACGCGGAGCACATCGTCGAGCCACTCGTCGGCTTTGGAGCGCGCTGTCGGCGTGGACTCGCCTGATGAAGTGCTGATGAGTTTGACTTCTGGAAAATGGAAGATGGGTTGGAGTTTGAGTTATCTCCAGAGTCGAAAATGTTGCGAGAAAGTTGTCAAGAGACAAAACGTAGATCACAATGAGATCTATCGATGCTAATAATGAGCAGTTGAAAATATTGAGTGTGAGCTTTTCTCGTCCAACCACAAGGTAGATAGAAGACTCTCCATATGATAGATGGTGCATTTCTTCATTGGGAATGTACAGAACTTTGGTCTATGATGAACATCATTGGTAAGAGAATGTTCTGAAGCTGATGATCGTTTTCAAAAACTTCCAAAAGTCGAGTTGTGAGCTTCTGAGTGCTGAACTTTCTGCACACAACAAAGTGCGAACTTCGGAAGCCTACAACTCGATTTCCGGAGGTCGTAAGTAGATATTGAGAGCACAAGTATACTTCAGAACCTTCTCATTCCATTGATAGCAGTCATGAGCCAAAGTTCACTCTCTTTTGTCTCTTCTATCTTCCTTGTGGCTGGAAGACGTCATATTTCTGCTCTCCGCCCATATTTTCAACTGCTCTTGGTTGCAATCGATAGATCTCATTGCGATCTACATTTCATCTTTTGGCTTGTTTTTCGTAGGATTTCTGATTCAAAAAAAGACAACGATTCTTACCCTCAAACTGCCTCTGCAACTTCTCCAGTGGTCCCAAGACCACGGGTTTCTGTGGTTGTTGTTGTTGATTTCCCATCGGCCAGTTCGACACGAAATCTCCATTCGCGTGCACTCCACCCAATCCAGTGCTCACCACCGGCGCTGGCACTCCTTTGTAGAGGAGATCCAGTCCGTCGAGCCCGTTCTTAGCAAACGATGGCGTTGGTTGGGCCGCAGACGCTGCTGGCGCGATCCCCAAACCCAACGGGTCCTCGTCTCCCTCGTAGATCGGCTCGTTGTATAGTTGAGTGCCAAACGTCTGAAAATTAAACAGGGGATTGAAGGGGTGACCAAAAAGCAAAGCTTCAATATTTTCCCTAAATCATATCAGTACCGGACAGCTACTCCGTCTCGCCAGACCCTCTGGAATCGGCTCTATTCTCGCCTCAATTCCATATCCATATCCCGGCTGCGTGGTGTTCACATCGACGCCGGCCTCCCGGAACTCTTGCCACATCAGAAGACGTCGAAGTTCTGCTTCAGAGGATGGCGAGAGACTGTGATCGCCCGGAGATCGCATCATCAGACCTCGGAGTTCGGTTCTCGCCGACTCATCGACCTCCGAGTTGAGCCGAGATAACACGGGCGCTTCCGGGGGATTCTGACTCGTTGAGAAGTCTCGAAACCCATCGTTGGTGGCTCCAAAAGCGGAAGAAGGCACCGCCAAGCTCGGATAATACTCACACCGCCCATCGATATAGGCGGCTCGCTCGCAAGACTGAGAATAAGACCTGAGTCTAGCTTGAGAGTGAGCCAACTTGAGCGCTCGCACTTTCGAAGCCACGCCCCTCCGAGCTCGATGGCCAACGTTGTGCACCACGGCGCGCACGTATTCAGTGTCGAGCAGCACCATAGTAGAGGAAATAAAGGTAGAGTTTTTTGGGGAAAGTTAAAAAGGGGAAATGGTGTCATGCATTCACAGGAGGAAAGGATTATGCTAATAGGCCGAAAAATATGTTGAAAATTGAGGATCGGTCGATGACGTTGGAGACTCTCCAACTTGGAGAGGGGAAACCGGACAGTTAGCATAGTCGATGAGCGGCGAAAGAAAACTCGAGAGCATTTTTGAGAGATCACAGAACCTCTAACAGACCATTTTCTATTTCTCAGACAAGTTTGAGTGTTTGAGCACAAACCTTTCTCTCCACGACTCGATCGCCAACGACACCGCCGCCAGCACCAGCAACTGGACGCAACGACAGATTCCTCTTGAACTGATCCGCTGACGTTGGCATATCGGGCGCTCGAAGTGATCCTTGTCTTTGGAACAGAGCCGGATTTCCGCTCGGCCTCGGCTTCGATATTCGTCGAATCTCGTCCATATGGTTCGACGCGGGCACCTCGTTGATGATCACCGATTGCGGGTCCAGATAGCGGTCCTCGATGGAGACGTGTTTGCGGAAGGACTGGTAGGCAAGGTTGGCTCGAGAGGCTCCGGAAGCAACTGCATTCGGAGTGGTTGTTGCAGAGGAGGGTCCCTCGATTCCACTGGTGGAGTCTCCCCAATTCGGGTTGAAGACGTCGTTGTTGGCTTGGGTAGATGGGCCAGCGGCGGCGGTGGAACTTCGTGGCGTCGCCTCGGCGGGTGTTCCCGAAGACTCCTCGTCTCGCTTCTTCTTCTTCTCGAGGCAGATGGAGAAGGCGCATCCGACGGCGTGGGAGAGTCTTTCGCCCTGAAATCAAGAAGATGATGATGGCTTTAAAGAGGGTTTTCTTTGGAATCAACAGAGCAAAACGTAGCTCACAATGAGATCTATCGATTACAACAAGAAGCAGTTGAAAATGTTGACTGGGAGTTGTGGCATAGAAGAAAGATCATATCTCAGCTCCCAGTCAAAATTTTCAGTTACTCTTTCATACAATCGATAAGAGATCTCATTGTGAGCTACACTGTGGCTGTTGACAACTTTTTCGTAGGCTTAAAAGCTGCAATTTTGGCTATAATTGATGGCTGGGTGACATTTTCCTCTTCATCGCTCGTTTTCTTGGCCATCAAAGCCTTCCAACGAAAATCCAATTCGTCTAATGGCCACACTATTCTTAACGATGCAACGACGCTGGCTCTTCATCGCGTATTTTTGGTCTTCCCTCCCCTCTTTTTTCTTCGAAATTCTTCACTCACCGTCTCTTTTGTCGCCAAGAATCCGTGGCACATCCATCGCCTCGACGCCCCATCTCTGCAGATGTAAGCGAATCCCTTGTCCGTCTGACGGTCCGGCGCACAGAACGAGACCTTCTCGATGGTCTGGTCCACTAGCAGCCCACGCGAGTTTCCCTGATCCACGACGCGCAGTCCGTCTCCTGACACGTAGAGCACAGCTTTCACTGGTTTTCGTCGCTGGGCTTTCAGCGATTTCAAGGCGCCTTCGCAGACCGTCATTCCTCGAGACTCGTAGACTTCCACGGAGCCCAGGTACTTGACGTTGAAGCAACACGTTCCGCCGCGAACTGCTCCCTCGTCCGGTTGCCATTGTTCGGTTTTTGAGCCGCCAGTCACCTGAAAAATAGACGATTCAGGGGTTTAGAGGGTCCAGAGCGTATGTCTAGCTGATTTCCAGAATTTTGAACCCTTTTTTGAAGCCTCAGAGCAAGTTTTATCGAAAAATAGTCATTTTGGTCTTGAAATCTGGATTTTGTCGCTTCGAAATCTCTATTTTCCCATTCAAAATTTTGGCTTTTCTTTTCATTTTTTCAAAGCCATTTTTGAGCCTCAAATCTAGTTTTTTCGCTCAAAAATATCGATTTTTTCAGTTTTAAAATGAATCTAACTCACATCTGGGCTCAAATGCCTGTCGTGACTCCGATCTCGTCGCTTCTTCGGCAGCCGGAGCGATCGGCGCAGTCGGTCCATCCCTTTTGAGAAGATTGTGCTGCAAAAAATGTTTTCCATCAATTTTTTATGATTTAAGACTTAAGAAGCTTCAGAAAAACCAACATTTTCTCAATTTTTACAATTTTGAAAAAAAGAAGAGTTTTTGCCTAAAAAACAGGGTTTTGGAGCCGTTTTTCTCCGAATTTTCTCTATTTTTAGGTGAAAATTTGGATCGTTAACAAATTCCACTGATTTTAATAGAAAAATCGATAAAAATCGGCGAAGCAACGTGCGAAATTAGTGATGAGTGGGGGTCCATTAGTGATGGTTATCGATGGAGCGCACTTGCGCGATCGATGGAAAAGTGGCCAATTTGTAACGGGAAATTGCGATTTTCAAGGTGACTCTGTGGTTTTCAGGTATTACAAGTGTCGTGATTGGAATCTAGAGAATTTTTGGGTCTGGAAAAGTGAAAATTTGGGGAAAAAATTGATTTTTTTAAATGACGAGTTTTTGAAAATTCAGGCGGTGACTCAAAAGTGTCAATCAGATGACTGAATTGACATTTTTAGACCGAAAAAAATGTGAAAAAATCGAAAAAGTAAACATTCTCAAGAACACAAAAGAGAGAGAAGCAGAAAGTGTTCTCTAAGTCGCCCAAATTTTCTCATTAACCTCTCGTTTTCTTCTGATTTTTCTTCTCTCTAGTACCTTTTCTCATCGGGAATTGGCATCGGAACGACGGCGGCGTCGAACGATGGCTGCTGTTGAGAGACGAGTACACTTTTCGTCTTTTTCTTCCGCCGCGAGATTCTCGAGAGACCGCGCGTGAAGATGTTGCCTTGTGTGGAGGAGCTCATCTGGAAAAGGGCTAATTTAATTTTCAGCAAAAAATCTGAATTTTTTGAGCCGGGAAACGAGGCGAAATCGCTGAAAATCGAAAGCGATAACTCCAAAAATATATATGCAAAAAATAATACCGTACTCTTTAAAGGCGCATAACCGATTTTCTATCGCGGGTTTCGCAGCGATTCATTTTTTTCACTAAGAAAACTCAATTTTCAATGTTTTTTCGCGAAGAAAAGCGACACCGGTTGACTCACAGCATAAAAATAATAAAAATGGAAAAAAGAAAAGCGACAAAAAAGTCAAAAACTGATGGAGGTGCTGTATCAATTTCCATCCGCCGCTCGTTTTTCCCCGTTTCTCGACTCTTATCAATTCTAAAAACCGACCGCGACGCGGCCGAAGAGCACATACAGGGAGAGAGAGAGAGAGAGACAGGTAAAACTTCTTTAGAGAGAGAGTGAGAGATAGTGTGTCGATTGGAGAGAGATAATAGGGATAGTAAACTTTGTGTCTCTGGCCGTCTATACATACATACATATACCCCCGGGTGTACTGTCTTCCCCACAGACGGAGAGAGAGAGAGAGAGAGAGAAAAGTGACCTCTTTTTTTCCCCCATCGTCAATGATATACGTGTTCCGCATCTGCATTCGGAAGTTGAATTTCGATGAAAAATCTGAGTCTCGAGTGGAAAATGGGAGAGTGGCATATCAGTCGTTTCCCCATCGTGTGTCATTCGCGAAAATCCCTTTGCTGACATTTTTTGTCTACGAAACGTCAGTCTCCGAGAATCTTCTTCTTCTTTTTTTGGCAGAATTTTTTTTTTCGCTTCGCTTCGTGATGATGGGAAATTCAGAATGACACTTTCAGTGAAGTGATTTGTGTCATTTTGCATCAAATTAACAGAATGCAACATTGGAAACGAGGAATCAGAAGTCACAGGAGAGCACAGACACAGACACAAATCATGAACACAAGATTTGACAGAATTTTGAGTTTTGGAAAACTTCAAGGCGTTTGAGATTTTTTTTTTTTGGTTGTTTCGCTTATTGAAAGTAAGATATAAATATATGTGCTTTGACAGAACAAGTGAGGGGTGATATAAAACGAACATAAATAAGGACAAACCCGCAAGAGTTGTATTTTATGTGGGGGGTGGGGGAGGGAGAGAAGATTTGCAATCTTCGATTGTCTGATTGCGAAATCTGAGCGTCTGAGATTCGAAACTTTTATGATTCTGAGATTCTGATATCTTGAGATTCTGAGAATCTCAGATTCTGAGAATATGAGATTCTGGAAATATGAGATTCTGAGGTTCTGATGGATTCTGAGATTTCGAGATTTTGGGATTTTGAGAATCTGATGGATTCTGGTATTTCGAGATTTCGAATTTCTGGGATTCTGAGATTTTGAAATTTTGGGGTTCTGAGATTCTGAGACTCAGGGAATCTGAAGGATTTTGAGATTTTGAAAATTCCTGATTCTGAGATTCTGAAATACGGAAATCCTGCAATTTTGAAATTTTGAGATTTTGAGATTCCGAGATTTCCTGATTCTGAGATTTTGAGAATCTGATGGCTTCTGGAATTTCGAGATTTCGAGATTTTGAGATTTCGAATTTCTGAGATTTTGAGACTCGGAGATTCTGGGAATCTTATGGATTCTCAGATTTCGAAATTTTCTGATTCTGAAACTCGAAAATTTTGTGATTCTAAGATTCTGAGATTCAGATGGGTTTTGAGAACCTAGGATTCTGAAATTCTGAGATTCATGTGGACTGTGATATTCTGAAATTTCGAGAATTAGAGGTTTTGATATTTCGAATTTCTGAGATTCAGATGGATTTCGAGATTTTCTGATTTTAAGATTTTGAGATTCTAAGATTCTGATGGATTCTGATATTCTGAGAATCTAGGATTCTGAGATTCTGAGAATTTAAGATTGTTTTTTTCAATAGTGAATAGCATAATTTTCAGATTTGATTCAAAGTTTGTCATCAACTTTCCGATAGGATCATACAAATCGAGGAATTCAATTCCACAAAAAATCGACCCGTACCCAGTTAAAAAAATGTCCAAACTACCTACAGTAACCCAAAAACACGCTGCAACTTGAAAATTTCAGAATCAACCACTTGCATCAAAACCATATCCTTCTCCTCATCCCCAGACTCTCAATCTCTGTCTGTCTACATTCATCGTTCTCGGAATCCTTGAAGATTCCCAACTCCAAGGTCTAGGATATCCATTTTTGAAAACAAAACCCAGAGATACAGCAATCCAGCAACTAGAAACAATTTCTAAACCTATTGTAATCCTTCAAGATCTCTCTTCCACCTACTCCTATAAAGTTTGACTTCTCAATGTAGCATTCTGTTAGTTTAATGACCAACTTCTGGAAGGGTAGCTCATCAACGAAATTTCAGGAGAATCATAGTTGCAATACATTATCCTTTTCCATAGCATACAGTAACCGAAAATCTCCCAAAACTTCCTCAATTCGCTGCAAGACCCAACCCTCTGTATAAGCACCCGGAAACGAGCCGGAAACCAACGTGTGCAACATACGAATTCAGAAACTGTGATAACCAAAAGAAGAGAAAGACTTACACCATAATCACACATGATCTTCTCCAACCGACAGTCGCCGGTGCGATCCCAGCTTTTGGGACGATGCCTCATGAATGGAACGATCATACTTTTTTTCAGAGCTGGGTGTCTGAAATTCTGAAATTCAGCTTGGGAAGTCGTGAAATCGGGTGCTGTCCTTCTTGCAACTAATCGCAAGAACTTGCGGCGTGTTTCTTTTGAGACATTGACCGTTATCAGGCGTCAAAAAAACGAGGTCATACTATAAAGACAACGAGGTCTATGACCAGCCCCCTTTTTTTTTGCTTGTCCAGGTTATGAATTCTCTTTCTCTCACTCAGAGACATTTTAAGACGTCAGAGACCATGCGTATAATGTGTTGCAGATTGAGAGCACCGGAAAGACCGTTTTGCAGGCTCTGATCTTTGCGGACAGTACATGGAAAGGTGTCTGGAATGGTTTGCAAATTGTGGGCGGAGTTTGGAGAGAAAGTTTCCGATTCTCACATAGTCTTGGTGACATGGGTGTTTGCATTTTTGGACTGGTTGCTTTTTTGAGCTTCTTGATTTGCTCGGAGTATTTAGTTTGATCTGAAGTCAGCTTCACCTGAAAAAAAATACCACTGTCTTCGGATCCTCCTAGTTTTGATGTTCTGATCTTCCCATAGTGTGCTCCATCTGTGCTTGTGTTTGTAGTTTGTTTTCGTATTTTGTGCCGAAATTCAAGTTTCGTAGCCTCTTGAAGTAGTCACCTCATTTTGACTCGAAGTGTTCCAAGGTACACTCGATCTCATTTTCCAGGTTTTTGTTTTGTGTTTAGTTTGATTCCTGCAACTTGATTAGAACTTCTTTATTGAATGTTATGGGATGACCAAAATGAAAGTCACCTCAAATTTTCAAACTATGAGAAGTCGTCAGAAGAATGGGAAGACCTTGAAGACGTTTCCCGTCATGGTGGCACCAGACAAGGATATGAAAAACCGAGGAATGAAGTCGATGGCCGAAACACAAAAAAAAAACTTGATAAAAAAGGCGCCATGGAAAGTTCAAAAGACTGGGATGGTCTTTGGACATGCAGGTCGGGACTTTGCATTTCATATTGAAAATTTTCAATAGATCAACAAAAAAAATCAAGCTAGATTACAGATCAATCTCACTTTCAGACGAAACAACTTTCTGAAAAAGTTTATAAACTCATTCGACCCATTTTCAGCCGAGGTAAACCTAAGCCAAAAAGCCAAATCATAATTTTTGCTCCGAGCATCATATAGTGCTGGTCAAAAGTGTATGAATTTTGGAGATTTTCAGTGCAAAATGGTCAACTTTGAGCTGTTGAAAATGTATGTTCCAATTACTCGATTGTTCTGAAATTCTGGGTGTGTATCAAACAACTTTAGATCTTTATTTTTGTAGTTGATAACTTTTTCCAAAAATCACATTCAAGTCAGTTATACTGCGCTTAAGATCATTGGTCCAAAAAAGTTCAAAATTTGCACTAAAATTTATAAAGCAACGTAACTAACTTGATTGTGATTTTCAGAAAAAGTTGTCAACTACAAAAATGAAGATCTAGAGCTGCTTGATACATCTACAAAATTTCAGAATAAGTGGGTAATTGTAACAAACATTTTCAACTGCTCAAAGTTGACCATTTTTTCACTGAAAATCATAAAAAATTCATAACCTTTCGGGAAGCACTGATTGATACTCCAATCCCATAGATCTCTCAGAATATTACAGATTCAAAATCCCTCTATTTTCTTGCTCTGCTTCTTCATCATCATCATCATAATCCCCAGAACATTCAACACACGAAATCCATCCCTTTCAGCAAAAAAAAAACGCTCTCCTCTTTCCGCCGAGTGTATTAATCATAGCACTCTCTCTCTCTCCTCATCGTGCTCTGCTTTTCATCTTCATTTCCCCTTTTTCTCCATCTTTCTCTCTCCCGCATCTCCAGATGACGTGGGAGAGCAGCAGGCAGCAGTACATAGAAAACGCTCCGAAGAAAGAGACGCGACTGACAAAAAACACTCACTGAGCGCACACGCTCACGGAGCTCATGGAGCACACACACACGACGCCTTCATCCCATCGATCGTTGCCTTTTTCTGGAAGCGCGCGCCCCTTACTTCTTCGGCGAGCACGCGGCCAACCCCTTCTTTCTCACTTTCTCTCTGACAGAGCAAGCACGTCTTCTGTCTTCTCGAGAAGCCGTCTAGCCGTCTCGCACCCTCCGACCCTCTCTCCGGTGTGTGCCCTTACGCCCGGCCGGAGAGCCCCCCTCGCATTTCAGCCTCGCGCGCGCCGAATGTTCGGTGCCGTTTCTCTGGTTTTACTCGCCGCTGTCGGAGTCGCGGCAATCAATGGACTAGATTTGGAGAACGTGAGTTTAATTAGGGTGAATGGTTTGATTAATAGTGGCGGTGAGCTTTTGGTTAGTAGACCTCTTCGAATTGGCCATGATTGCCAAAGAAAGATATGGGACTATAATTTCGAGGGCAATAGACTCTAGATCTGACTCTAGGTTCTGTAGGTTCTGAGGACTGACTCTAGAGGCTTCCCGGAAAAGAGTGGGAACTTTATGTTTGATTGGTGGAAGGCGGAATTCCGCATGTTTTCAGATGCGTATCCCACGTTGAGGTAGTTTTTAGACTCTTACAATGTGTGTCTTAAAACTAAGTTGAATTTTCATGAAGCAGGAACAGTCAGTTGCAATCCGAAAAGCTAACTTGAAACTTCTGATCTTCCAGGTTAACTAGGTCAGTCTTCCAGGTTAACTAGGTCAATCTTCCGGGTTAACTAAATCAATCTTCCAGGTTAACTAGGTCAATAGCCATACATTGAGTTGATTATCACCCCAGAGCGCCATTATCGTTCCTTCCATTATATCAATGACTCCTCAAAATCACCCGCTCCTTCAAACCCGATAATCCTCCCATCTTTTTCTCTCCCTCTCCATCAATCTCGCCCCGTCTCAAATCCAGGGCCGACACACTACACAAGGAAGTAGTTGCTAGGATGTAAGGATGACGTGGCACACACTTTGTATCCCTCTCATTTTTTTTTGAACGTCTTCTAGAAGGCATCTTGAAATGAGTGGGAGAGAGTGGAATACGAAATATGGTCTGAGTGAATGGAGTCAAGTGCTTTCTAGGAATCCGGGGTGGTTTCTGGGAATCTACATGTACTAATCCAGAGAATGTTTTTCTATTCGTTTCCAGAGCTCTCCAAGACATAATCCAAATCCTTTCGAGAATCTGTTCAATAGTTCAAACTCGCCAAAATATCACATGACGTGGTTTCTGATTCGCTTCTGACTAGCCGAGCATCCTATCAGAAGTTCTGCTTGACTTGCACTAGGTTGAGCTCATTTTTAGGTTCAGCTCGTTTAGTGAGCACTATGTAGTGTGTAGGATGATGAGTCATCGTTTGATTAGATTTTCGGGCGGGGAGACGGAAGTGAGAAAATCTTATGAGTGAGCACACTCATTGGTTAGAAAACATCTTTCATGTTCCCCAAATTTCCAGCCCGGAGACTTCGTGCTCCCCTCCGGCGACTTCATCGACCTGATCTCTCGTGACGCGGAGAACCTGCCGGACCTGCACACCTTCGGCGTCAAGCACATCTCCGGCGGAGCCGGCGAGGGAGAGCAGAAGCTTCTCGAGGAGGACAACTATCAGGAGCGACAGGAGGTCAAGTCGGACAACGTGCTGCCCGCGTATTGTGAGCCACCAAATCCATGCCCGGTGGGGTTCACCAAGGAGCACGGATGCATTGAGGAGTTCGAGAATAGTGCCGAGTTCTCGCGCAACTACCAAGCCCAGCAACACTGCATCTGCGATCAGGAGCACATGTTCAAGTGAGTCGGGGGATTAGGAATGTGCATCTGATCTTGTCTTCTAATATGTACTGTGGTGTTTGCGGATTGGGGCATCATATTTGACGCCATTGCGCAAACACTACGTAAATGTACATCCACAGCGGGGTACAGAATAGGCACTCAGGCGCCACAAGGGCTGAGAATCCTGACAATTTTAGACATGAGCAGCTTGAGCACCCATGAATCTTTCCAGCTGCGCCGAGAAGGAAGCCCAAGACGTGTCCGAGTCGCTGCAGAAGATTCTCGAGGAGAACAACATGCACGCCAACACCATCGCCAAGAAGTTCCACGACAAGCGCAGCTCGGACGAGTACGTTCCCCGTCGCAAGCGCTCCATCCCGGCTCAACACCACCAGAAGATCAACCCGTACCTTCAAGGAGAGCCACTCAGATCCATGCAGAAGAAGAACGGAAAGCATTCGTGGTAGAGAGAGAGAGAGAGACGTCACTTTTGCACACTTTTTTCCAAAACGCACACTATTCATAACCAACCTTTTTCTTTCGTCCATTTTTCCTTTAAACATCGTCCATCATCAATCATCAAGACACCCCCCAGCGCCCCACCACCCGAGTGTAAATTTTCAACAACAGCAAAAAAAACTATTCGATCGTTTTAAAATGAATTCCATTTCCTGTTACTCGAGAATAATTTATTTCGTCGCAAATACTTTAATACCCATCATTTTCAGCAAAACAAGAACAAAAAACATAGTAACAAAAACTAGAAGCCAGCCGGCTCCTGATCGGTCTTCCTCCTATAGTCTCCACATGCATAAATCCCGTCTTCGAGAACATTCACTCCCTGAATGATTCCCTCGAATCCGGTGGTGTTCCGGAACTTTTGAAGGTACTCCGTCTCCAGAATCGTCTTCATATTCGCCGGAAACTCGTCGTCGAGTTGTGTGACGTCCGGCGTGAACTGGTTGTGGATCATCGGCGCGTCGATGGCCTTTTTGATGGAGTCGTGGAAGATGAGAGAGCGGACGATGGACTGGAAATGAGATGGTGGTTGTAGAATTGTGATGAGCTTCTACCTTAGCCAACGCGGAGATGATCTTTGAGCCTCCAGAGCCTCCGATCACCATTCTGACTTTCTTGGTCACATGATCGAAGATGACCAATGGAGACATACTGCTCATCGGTCGCTTTCCAGGCTCGATGAAGTTAGTCTCAGATGGAGCGAAGCCGAATCTAAAGCTCTCGTTTTTCGGCCAAGAATCTCAAACCATCAGCCTCACCCATTCTCCATACCAGGCGTACTGAAATCATCCATTTCGTCGTTCCACAGAATTCCGTATTCCGTCGACTCGACCGACGCTCCGAACCATCTATTGATCGTGGTCGTCACCGACACACCATTCCCATACTGATCCATAGCGGACACGTGACTGGTGCCATGGTCCGGCGGAACGTACTGCGCGATGCCTCCATAGTTTTTGGACGGTTGCGCCTTCTCGGCCATCCGATCGATCACCCATTGAGTGTACTCGGGCGTGGTCAGGTTTTTCGAGAGCTCCAGAGCGCCTTTCACGAAGTCGTGGTCGCCGAGCAGCGTGCGTTGCGCGTACGCGAACTTCATCGCCTCGATGTACTTGTGCAGCACTTTCGGGTCTTGGTAGATGTCGTCGTGGTGGCCTTCGGGGAAGAGTTCTGAACGAGGTTTATGTTGTTAAAGAGAAGGAGACTTCTCGGGTGTTTAACCTATCTGGGTCGAGGTGAAATTATCTGGGTCAAGGTGGCATTATCTGGGCCAAGGTGCAGTTATCTGGGTCAAGGTGAAATTTTGAAGGTTCAAAATCTAGGATGAAAATTGACAACAGAATGGTCACGTGCCTTAGGTCCTTGAGGACATTTTGCGGCTTTTGTTGCAGATTCTTAACCTCTATGATCGATTACACCTAGGCCCAGGCTATAAAAAAGAACTCAAAAACTCACTGCTCATCACCGAGACAATCAGCTGGGTAACGCCGAACGAGCTCGGCGGTGGACCTCCACACATTGTCAACGTCCCCCGGAAGTGGTCGTTCGAGTTGGAGTTGACGTACTCTCGAACTTTATACTCTGCGAAATCCTTCTCCGTGATCAAACCGCCCGCCTCCTGGAACTCCTTGGCCATGGTCTTGGCCATCTCTCCATGATAGAACAGTTGCACTGGGTTTGGCGAGTTGCCGAGTCTCTCGAGGGTGTGCGCAAGTTTCGGGCGTTTCAGCAGATCGCCGGATGCATATGTGGCGTTGGTTTCTGGGTTGATCCAGTGCCTGAAAATAGGGAGCTGGGTTTTTGGAACAAAATTGGAACACTCACTTGACACTTGGGAACAGCCTGAAGTGTCTCTCCTTGACTTTCATCACTGTCGCCAAGTAGGGCGACACCGGGTGTCCCTCTCTGGCCAAGACCACCGACGGCTGCACCAACTCCTTCCACGTCACTTTTTCACTTCCAAACTTTTTGAAGACGTGCCAATAGCCGGCGATCTCGCCGGGCGTTCCTGCCGCCTTGAACCCGTACTTTGACCCGTCGCTATCATTCAAGAACATGTCTCGATGAGCGGCAGCCGGTGCAGTCTCACGAGCATCGATTGAGTAACAGTTTCCAGACTTCTCCTCGAAATAGGTCATCAAGAATCCCCCTCCGATTCCCGAACTCTGCGGGTTGACGACGCCGAGACAGAACATGGAGGCGATGGAGGCGTCGATCGAGTTTCCGCCCTTGCGAAGGATCTCCCTGGAAATGACAAAAAAAAAACTATTTCAAAAACCAAGCTGATTTTTTGACCTACCCTCCAATCTTCGAACACGCCGCATTATCCGAAGTCAATGCAGCCTTCTCGAACTTTCTTTCGATGGCGTCGGATGGTGCTGGCCATTCGTAGACCTCTGCTCGGACGGCCGGTGAGGCGAATAGTAGGAGTAGGGTTAATAGGATGGCCATGGTTAGAAGAGCCAAGCCGAGACGGACAGCGAATCTGAAAATGGAGATGTTCTTTGAAGTGTATCTCGGCTCTTGTAATAGGTAGGAAAAAGTTGTCCACTAACAAAATGTTGTTCATGATGTCTTTAACATTTTGTAAGTTGACAACTTTTCGGTATCTTTTTTAGAAACCGAGATAAATCAGGTCAAAGTGACGGTAAGGAAGAAAGTCATGACTTAATACTCCCTTTGAGTTTTGTGCCAAACGATCTTTGAAAATCATGGAAGTGCCGTAAGAACCCTATTGGTCAAACGACTGAGACCAGACGGTCAAGAAGAAAAAGAAGAAGCGGAAAAGGGGCGATGATGCCTAAGCCAAAAGCCCACAAAAGGAGGGCGAATAGGGGGTGAAAACTGGCTGTGGCGGTCATCTCCTTCTCTCAATTGAGGAGAGAGAGAGAGACATGTGTTTGTTTGCTAAGACGTTGACCACTTATAGACAGGGGAGTGTCCATCTCATCCGAGTGTCAACAATTGTTGATGGAGTTTTTTAGGTGGTTTTTTTTCAACAAGGGGAGCGATGAGGATGATGCCATGGAGATTAGTCATTAGGTCAATTTGAGATTCTGAGGTTTGGAAGATTCTGAGATTTGGAAGGTTCTGAGATTCTGAAGATTCTGAGATTTGGAAGGTTCTGAGATTTGGAAGATTCTGAGATTTGGAAGATTCTGAGATTTTGAGATTCTGTGATCCTGAGATTTGTAAGATTCTGAAAATTTGTGAGATTCTGAGGTTTTCAAGATTCTGAGATTCTGAAGATTCTGAGATTTGGATGGTTCTGAGATTTGGAAGATTCTGAGATTTGGAAGATTCTGAGATTGGGAAGATTCTGAGATTTTGAGATTTTGAGGCTCTGAGATTCTGAGACCAAGATTTTGAGGCTCTGAGATTCTGAGACCAAGATTACTGCAATGGTTACTGCAATGGCCGTTACTGCAATGATACGCTTTACTGCAATGATACGCAAAGCTCAAATGAGGATCAATATTCTTTTCAACATCTTAAAGTGTTCCACTTTCGATATGATCATCGAATGTTATACGATATACGTTCGACCTATTTTGGAATATGCCTCTGTCGTTTTCTCTCCGACGAGCAAGTCCTCCATTAAACAGCTTGAATCAATTCAAAAGAAGCTTGTTCGTCGGTGCCTTTGGAAAGGAGGTATTACTTATACTTCATGCGTGGACGCCCTTGAAATATGTGGCCTGGAAACCTTGGAATATCGAAGATTGAAATCGGACTTATTACATCTCTACAAATGCATCGTTGCGGAGGAAACTACTAGCTCAAACAAATTATTCACTTCATTTCCAAAACTGGATAATTTACGACGACATAGATACTATATTCGCTCAACACTTGCTGAAAATTCTAAATGGAACCTACAATTCCTCACGAATCGAGTCCTGAAGTGTTGGAACTCCCTCCCTTCTGAAGTATTTCCTGTGAAAGTATCATCTCGGCTTTTTAAAAGCAATATCGATTTGGTTGATCTTAAAATATACCTTACTTACAACTAACTGGATCTATTGGATCCGGCTTACTTCCGGCACGGACGATAATTTGATAATTTGCTTATTTTCTGTTTCATGTGCGGATGCTATCATTGATGGATGGATTGATGGATGGATTGGTGGATGGATGAATGGATGGACGAATGGATGGATGCATTATAGATGAATGTATTATTGGCCCCGTGATTATCCGGTGATTATGGACTAGAATTATCCTGTTTAAATCCTTATTTTTTTGCATCTTGTGTCAGTGGCCTTGTGCCCTTCAATGAAGAAACAACATAAGATTTTGGGATTCCAAGTTTTCAAACTTTCAACTTTTAACGGTTTTTTAAACATCAAATAACAAAAATCCAGGAATATAAAGAAAATGTAGGCGACCAAAAAAAAGTAGTGAAAATAAAACGGAATTCGCCTAATCTCAATGTCCATTTGATATCTGATCATATCATCCTTTCTGACCAGTTTTTTCTGGGTAAATGACCTCGTTAGGGGAAGTGTTTTGAGAAATGAAAGATGGGCGGGCAAAACATAACCATAATTTTTTGAAAAGGGATTTCTTGAAAGTCACACCTTGAAAGTCGACAATAGAGAGATAGATAACTAATATCACTTTGATCAAACTTATCTTGGTTCCTGTAACAGGTACCAAAAAGTGGTCAACTAACAAAATGTTCCAAACAACAAGAGGAGTATTTTGTTAGTTGACAACTTTTTGCCACCTGTAACATGGACCGAGATAATTTAAATTTTGGAAAAAAAATCAACTCACTGCCTGAATCCACTCTTCACTTTTCTGCCACTTCCCGTCGCCTCCTCATTGTCCTCGACAATTTCGAATTTAGTACTACTCGGAGTACTATTAGTAGTATGAATACGAGTGACGAATCCGTCGCCGGTCTGTAACGATGAGTCATGAGGCATCGAGGTGTACATTTTGGTGGTGGCAGCTTTTTTTTGGAAACTTTAGGATCTTATAGCCCTAGTAGAGGGATATTACATATAGTTGTGGTAGTACGCCCCCTTTCTCACTAATTTGTCATCATGTGTTAAGACGTATGTACATACAGATAGACACAAGTTGCCCCCCTCCGGGTTGGCTGTGATCTGTGGAAGTTTTTTTATGATTTATGACGGAAAAGTGAGAAAAATTTTGATGATTATTTCTTTCTTTTCGGGAAATTTTGGAGCCGATGTTCACATGAGCAATATTTTTGGGTTCATCGTGAAAGTGTCTAGAAATCAAGTCAAACCTGAATGTTGTGGAAAAAAAATACTATCTTCACAGCTCAAAAGATTCCACAAGGGAATATATTGAACCAATAGCCATAAACATGACTAGATTTTGTCAATTTTGAGTTTCGAGGCAACTGTCGCTTGGGAAACATATCGTAACTTGTTTTGACCTGCAGATCTAACTATGAAACCTATATTTTCAAAATCAGCAAGTTAAGCCGGTTCGAATGAGCCTAAACACGTCCATGTTTGCTCACTTTTCAAATTTAGGGTTAGAGACGCAAAGACGCGGTAGTGTTTGCGTCTCTCAAGCTCTCGTAACCAGGTTTACCCTGCAGATCTAAGTATGAAATAGCCATATTTGAAATCAGCAGGTCAAGACGCTTCGAATGAGTGAAAATACGGTCCAGTTTGGGTGATTTTGAAATCACCTGACGGAGAGGAGGAGAAAGATAACATTCGAAATCTCACTAAAATTGGTGCATCTTCACCTCAAAAACTCTCGTGCTGGATCAAAATGAATCAAATTGGAGTCACTACTGACACCGAGAAATTCTTGACTTACGAGTAATGAAAAAACGCGCGAACCCTCTTTAGAATCAAATTTGAGCCTATTCTTCAAACCTCACCCTCGTTG
Organism: Caenorhabditis sp. 40 LS-2015; assembly: GCA_900536305.3. Classification (NCBI taxonomy): domain Eukaryota; kingdom Metazoa; phylum Nematoda; class Chromadorea; order Rhabditida; family Rhabditidae; genus Caenorhabditis; species Caenorhabditis tribulationis. The sequence goes on from LR543268.1 coordinate 199,501, forward strand.
TCATCAAAGCGCCTCAACTTTCTCGTCCTCCTTCAGCCAGCCGGTGTGGTGTGTGAACATAAAAATGAAAATGAAAATGAAAATCTCGCGAGTGAAATTTCGACGAGAACAATATAATAAATAGGAGGAATCATATGGTGGTGGCGCGGAGGAGAAGAAGAAGGAGATGTGTGTGTATAATGAGAGAAGAAGAAGAAAGTGCGGCGCACCGAAAGGTTTCCCAAACAACACCGGTATATTGTTCCGAGAGAAAAATGAATTTCACTGATAAGATTTCGGAAAGTGAAAGGAGGGAGAGAAAATAGTATTGGTAGATCAGAAAAAGTCGGATTTTTGGTCTACCAAAAAGCGAGCGAAAATGATAGTTTTGTTGTTTATTAAGTTTATAAAGTAGTACAATAGTATAGATATATGTATATGTATAAAAGATCCTCCCAAAAAATCGACTACATTGATTGACCATCGTTCTTCGCATCGATCTCCTCCTCGGTCAACAGCCAATACGTTTGGACGGCTCCTTTTCCCTGCAAACAAAGAACTGTGCTCATTTTGACAAAAAAAAGTTTTTGACCAAGAAAATTTTCGATCAAAATATTTTCGACCAATAAGTTTTCGGTCCTAAAACATCGGATCCCACTAATTTCGACAACTGAACATTCTGCCACAAAGCTTTCGATCACTAGATCGACCAAAAAAATGTTTGACCAACCTTGACTATGACCTCTCCTCTGGGCTCCGTCTGATAGCCTCCAATGGTGTCCGTCAGGAAGTTCTTGCACTCGGTACTGATATGAACTCGTCCGGCTGAAACAACACCCGATGAAGAAGACTTCCCATCCCCGCCCTACGTTTTCCGTTACTCTCCATTCGACTCGCCGTGTTCACCGAGTCTCCGAAGAGACAATACCGCGGCATTGTCATACCGACGACGCCCGTCACCACGGGTCCGGTGTGCAGTCCGACTCGGATGTTGATGCGCTCTTTCGGGAGGTGGGGCACTCGGAACGTTTTGATGGCTTTCAGAAGGCCGAACGACATGGACGTGATTTCCTTGGCGTGCTCGTTTCCGTTGCGATGGGGTAGACCAGAGACACAAAGGTAGCCGTCTCCAATGGTTTCCACCTGGAACATATAATTGTGATGAAAAAAAGGGGCGGAGCCATGACTGAGTCGACCCATGAACATTTGACCTACCTTATAAACATCATGTTGCTCTATAATCGCATCGAAAGTGGTGTACAAATCGTTCAACAGGTTGACAACTTGAAGCGGGGTACACCTCGACGCCAGCGTGGTGAACGATACCACATCGGAGAAGAAAATCGTGACACAGTCGAACGTCTCGGGCTCCACAGACTGACCCAGTTTGAGTTTCTCGGCGACTTGTCTGAAAGAATTTTTTGGCTTACTGAATGAATGTTTGATTTCCTGCTCACTTTGGAAGCATTCTGTACAGAAGAACATCGCTTCTCTTCTTTTCCTCGGTGAGCTCCTTCATTCGAGACTGCACCTCGTCCTCGAGGTTCGACGCGTACTGCTCTAGCACATTGAACACGTGATCCATCAAATTGCTCGACCTGTTGTGATTCATACTCTTCATCAGCGTCTTGATCTGCTCGCTTGTCGGCCGCTGATCCGGATTCTCGTTCCAGCAGTCTCTCACTAACAGCGACATACTTCCATTGTGCTCGTCTTCGGTCTCCAAAGAGGGTCGCGGTGGGGTGCGACCTCCCTTCTTGATCTTGTACACCAGCTCCTCTATGTCGAACGTCTCGTTTTCCAAATCCCACGCGCTCTTTTTCGTGATCAGCTCGGAGCAGATAATAGCGAATGAGTAGATGTCCATCTCCTTGGTTATCGGTAGATGAACGTCTCGAATGTGTTCTGGTGCAGTGTGAAGAAAGTCTTTCTGCTCCTTGACCTCGAATTGTTTGATGGCTGAGAGACCGAAGAAGGTGACCTTGACCTGCCACCTCTCATCCACCAAGCACGTGGAGGAACTTAGCCAGCCATGTGGTCCGATTGGGGAATGATGTAGATAGTAGATAGCCTCAGCGACATCTCTCATCAGAGAGTACTTGAAGAACCAGTCCATTTGAAGGGATCCCTTAGCGATGACATCCTGAAGAGACCCTCGTGAGCAATATCTCCAAATAGAGATCAGAGTCGGCGAGTCGAGCGACAACCCGATGAACTTGCACAAGTTGTCATGATCCACATTCCTCATTTTCCTAAACATTGCCCTGTCGTTTTTGGTGAACACGGCGCGGAAGTTGTGCTTCCTGGCCACCACCGAGTCGTTGTTGAGGAAGAAGAAGCTGTGACGTTCGGTGTCCTTCTTGGAGTTGATCGTGACTTTGGTGCTAGTGGTGACGGTACTCTGAAGACTTCGCGAACTATGCATCGTGTTCTTTTGAGGGGGTTTGACGAGCGTGGCGAAGTGCACCTGCCACAGTTGGTTTAGTCGTTCTTCCTCTTGACGCTTGGATCTGAAAAAGTGATTGTTTGTTGGTCTATATGTACTAGTAGCATAAGATGAAGCCTGATCGAAAGTTATACTCTCCGCCCCTTCGCTAGTTGGTCAAACGGGTCGTTGACCCATCGGCCAGAAATAGGTATAATGTACCGACACAGGTCTATTGCCCCGACCCCGGCCCACCTTGACTAGGGAATAACCTGAGTAATATTCGGAGTTACAGAATGTGTTATAGATAATTGGAAAGCTTAGAAAATTTGCTATCGATTGATATGTTTGGTTTCTGTTGCGGACTCCGTATTCTCCAGAAAATTGAATTCGAAGTTCGTAAACCCAGTTGATTTGAATTGAAGCGCGTGTTCTCAGTGCAAATTAACTAGGTTTACAAACTTTGAATTCGATTTTCTCGAGAATGCGGTGTCCGCAGCAGGAACAAAGATATATCAAACGATTGCAAATTTTCTTAGCTTTCCAATGATATTTGACACAATTTATAACTCCAAACATTACTCAGGTTGTTCCCTAGTTTAGCATCCCTACTCCTTACCGAACCAAGAAAACAATCGTCGAGATCACGGCGATGATCAAGACCAACGCAGCTGCAGTGCAACCCAAAATGATAGCTAGGTACTGATCGGTGAACGATTTCGGGCAGTCCGTGCCAGTGAATCCACATATCGGAGTGCTCAACGGCGCTGATCCTCCCCAAGTTCCCCATATCTTCTCCAACGTCGACGTGAGAGTGATCTGAATTCACACGGGTCAGTCTCGATGATCAAACCTCTCACAGAACATTGGGGGACTCTTGGGATTCGAAGAAAAATGTTAACGTTTTCGAGGGGACAGAACTTTCGCGAAAAACAGGCGGTCAGCCATTAATTTTTTTTCAGAGAGAGCTCCCCCAATTGGAATTCTGTGAACGTCGACACAAATCACATAATAATTCACGGTCGAGGCTACCGGATCCGACGAATCGTCGAGGTCTTCGGCGATCGTCATCACTGCGAACTCCTTGTCGGAAGAGTCGATGTTGTAGACGACGAAGATCGGCGTGCGAGTCGTGTTCTGGTTTACTATCACTTTTCCGGTAAATCCTGGAAGTTTAGAATATCAGAATATAGAATCTTCTGAATCTCTGGGTCAAAAATTTCAGTTCTTCAAACTACAAACTTCCTTGTGCCATAACTCAACACTCAGTGGGCCGATTCTTACAAAAATTGTACAAATCGAAAGGAAATTATAAGAGGGTCGTTTCAGCCTCACCTAAAAACTCCATTCCTTTCGCCACATTACAAAGCTCGGTTCCCGTCGGACTCGGATTCCCCGCCGCTATCGATCGATTCAGCGCGTATGCAAACAGAAGTAGAGCGTCTCCTAGTGGACCGACTTGTGATATGGTGGGACCTGAAACTCTCCATTTACCCATTTTTTCTTACAGCACTTTTTTTCAGAACCCACTTATATTAGTACAGTTTGGACAGTTGAACGGTGGCCTTGAAAACGCCGTTTGCACTTCCTGCACAAAAGTGGTCGTATCGTTATACTTTTGATTGTCCATGACCAAAAACTTTCGAGCCGCCCGAATAGCCAAATCGTTTTTTCCATCGGTCCCATTCCAGAATGTTGTTGCTTCAAAAAAGATATGAAAAAAGCATTTCGAAAAAACGAATCCTTACAAAATCCGGCGCGTCGCGACTCGACCATCACATAGACATACTCGTTGGTATCCATGCCGTTTTCCGAGATCGAAATCATAAGGTTTCGACGGGCTTCGTCGGATTCCAGGCAGACGATGACGACTGGAAGGAAAATAGGGAATTCGTAATAGGAAAAATCCAAGTGCTTACCTCTGGCCAACTCTTTCAGATTTCGCAAGACAGACGCATAACTGGTATTGGTAATAACACTCATTTGTCTTCGATAGGTGATCGTCAAGTTGTCGTTATTATTCACCAGCGTTTCGAAATCCGAAATCAAAGGGGTACACCGGGGAATCAGATCCGAGCGCGCCACGTAGTAGATCAACGCGATCTCGGTCCACTTGAAGTAGCTGATCATGCGCATCAGGGATTTGGCTTGGCTGGAAAAGATCTGGGGTCTAGTCAACATTGGAGAGAGAGACTCACTATAAGGTGCTAGAGGTGGTCGACGCGATGGTGGGGTACTCGAACTGGTTGAGGAGGCTCGAGTCGAATGGAGGTCCCCAGAGGATCAGGGGGAAGTCGAGGTACTTGGCGACGGATCCGGCCACTTGGGCGGCTGAAATGTTTTCATTTTCCGATGTTCGCAAGTTGACCACCTTTCGGTATCTGTTATAAGTATCCAGAGAAGTTCTCAAACTTACGTCTAGTGCACGGAGGACCCAGCACGACATGAGCGTGTCCCTCGGCATAGTTGATCACAGATCCGACTGCGTCTGCCTCTCGACAGTTGGTTAGCACCCAGGTGAGGCTGAAAGTGTTAGAAGAGATATTATAACAGTCAACCTTCATGGTGAGTGGGGTTCATCTCGATGAGTTCGGATCGCAAAGAAAACTCATGTAGCAATATGAAATGAGCGTAATGAGTGAGCCAGTACGCTTAATCGTAGCAAAGTGGGTTACGAATTCAAACTCAGAGAAAAAAATGTCTGTCAGTTGTGATTTTGAAGTTCCGAAGATCCCAAAATTCTGAGATCCCAAGACCCCAAGATCCTAAGATTCCAAGATCTCAAGGCTCTCAAATCCCAAGATCCTGAAATCCCAAGATTCCAAGATTCTAAGATTCTAAAATCCTAAGATCTCAAGACTCAGAGATCCCAAGAACCCAAGATTGTAAGAATTCAAGATCCCAAGATTCTAAGATCCCATGATTCTAAGATCTCAAGATTTCAATATCCCAAGATCCCAAGATTCTAAGTACTCAAGATCCCAAGAACCCAAAATTTTTAGATCCCAAGATCACAAGATTTCAATATCCCAAGACTCCAAGCTCCCAAAGATCTCAAGATTTCAATATCCCAAGATTCCAAGATTCTAACAAGGGAATGTTTTAAGTCGTGAAGCAAACCAGTAGTAATGACCTATATAGTTCGAAAGAGGATTGTCTAAAACCTATATTTCTGCTTTCAAAACCTGCTAATAAGAATTCTGAAGATCAGTTACAGGCTCTCAAAGTGCTCAAAATTGGCTTGCAATGCCTATTTTCTGTAGAAATAAAACTTTGGGGAGTTCTACGTGAAATTTCCACTGAAGAATGGACCCCAGAATCGTCTTTCAGGCACTTTGAGAGCCTACAACTGGTCTTCAGAATTCTTATTAGCAGGTTTTGAACGCAGAAATATAGGTTTTAGACAATCCTCTTTCGAACTATATAGGTCATTACTACTGGTTTGCTTCACGACTTAAAACATTCCCTTGTAAGATCCCAAGAACCAAAGATACTGAGATTCTGAGATCCCAAGATTCTAAGATCTTAAGACCCAAAGATTCTAAGATCCCAAGGTCGCAAGATCATAAGATTCTGAGATCCCAAAGCCCAAGATCCCAAGATTCTAAGATTCCAAGATTCTAAGTACTCCAAAAGTGCGAAACTCACTTCATAGTCTCATAACCGGGCAGCAGTCCGTACTCCACTATCCTGCTCCATGCCACTCCCAACGCGCCGGCCACATTACTCCATCCAATGAACGGCGACAAATCCGTCGAGTTGTCGGCGGCGGCCAAAAATCCCACTTGTAAAATCGCACCATCTCCCGAGAGAGGGAATTGGGATAGTAGAAGAAGAATGGGTGTCAAAATTAAGGGTATCTTTTTCATTTCTTATGAGAATTGAAGTATGCAAATAAAAAGTTATGAATGAAATTGAAGTCCCAAAATTTCTCGATGATGCACGCAAATGTGGGGGAAGCCATAGATTTCGATTTCGAGAAAATTCGAAATTTCAAGCACATGTGACTTGAAGAAGAAGCCGTTGGGGGAGGGGATAACCAAAAATATTGTTTTGTGAATCATAGGAATTCGAAGGGAAAATTGAAATAAGAAAAAATCGTACGTCATGTTTTGCGATGGGAAGTGAAAAAATTTGGTTCCGGGGAAAAGGGGAAATCTCGGGTTTTCAGAATCTGGGAATCTGAAAATCGGAGAATCTGAAAATCTGAGAATCTTGAAATCGGAGAATCGGAGAATCTGTGAGCCTGAGAATCTCAAAATCTCAGAATCTTGGAATCTAGAAACTTCAAAATCTGAACATCTGAGAACCTGAGAATCATAGAGACTCGGAACCTCAGAATTGGAGAATCTTGGAATCTGAGAATCTGAGATTCAGAAGACTCTGAGAATCTCAGAATCTCAAAACTTCAAAATCTTGAATCCTAGAATTTCACAACCTTGGAATGCCAGAATCTCAGAATTTCAGTATCTCAGAATCTTGAAACTTCAGAATATTGTGATTTCCGGATCTTAGAAATTCAGAATCTAGAAACTTTCAGGACCATCCTTGAGTGTCAAAAACTCACTCCTCCGAAGCTCAGATATTCCCAAATTTCAGTGTTCATAGCTTTCCATCTTCCAAAAAGTTAGGATCCCCCTCTCAACTTCTTTCTCTAAACGGTCAATAATCCATGTCCATGTTTTCTCAAAAGAAGACATTAGCAAATAGCCGCCCTTCTTATTCCGTTCGAAAACGTGCGATGATTCATCCGTGTTTTGTCTTCTTCTTCTCCCCCCTCTGAATGGCTAGTTCTCCGCGTCCCACTTGAACCACTTTTCCAATCCAGAAGCATCGAAAATCCGAGGTTTTCGGCTATAGCGGCTAACACATATTCCACTCACCACACACCTTATTATTCATAATGAAAGTCACCGTCCGGGTTACTGTAGGTGCACTGGCTACAGTAACCCTTGTGTTGTCTACATTTATCATGGCACACGCCAAAAGTGACTTTGGAATTTTGAAGAACGACTCGATCTTCGACGGCGGCACTCAGGGTAATAAGGCGTTTTTGAAGACGAGACTTTTGGAGAATCTCAACAATTTTTTCCCGTCGATGAATCACGATGAGCGATTGGAAATGTTGACTGGAACAAAGCAAGCGTCGAGGGAGGAGAAGGAGGAGTTAGAGGATGGAGGAGGGAGTCAGGAGTTGGCTGCGAACTCGGTGAGCTTTTTCCTTCAAATTTTGGGATTACAGAATCCAATAGTTTGAAAAGTTTCGAAATTTCCAACTCTTCACTTCATTTCATCATATCTCAGCTCTCATATATCCAATTTTCATATCAATTACACGCACCGATAGGAAATTTTAAGAAGATTATACCGGCAACAAACCGGCACCCCCTTCCCTCACTTTGACCAAGTTTATCTCGGTTCCTGTGATAGGTATCAAAAAGTTGTCAACTAACAAAATGTTTATGATAAACATAGGAACATTTTGTTAGTAGACAACTGTTTCATAACTGTTACAGGAACCGAGATTAACTTGGTGAAAGTGAGGGGAAGGGGGATGCCGGTAATCCGGTAAGTGTCCTATTTGCCCACTTTATCTCGAGCAAGTTTGACATTCATACTTTGTTCTTTGAACAGGATTTCAACGGCGTTCAAATGGTGTTTGCCAGTTTCTATACCAACTTTGCCTGAATTCCCGAATCTCAAAATCTCAATTTCCAGGTCACCGACCCTCCAGCACCAGATTATCCCACTCTCATCCCATTCACACCCACCAACGTCGCCGCCGACGATGAGCTTCAGATGACCAACGCTCCGTCGTCTTCGAAAGTGAGAAGTGAAGGGAGAATCACATCAGAAACCAGGCTGGACTCGATACGAGATTGGAGGAAGCGACTGTACAAAGCGTTCAAGAATCGGTCGAAAATCTCGAGGATCATTAGAAAATCGCCGGGTGAGTTATCTCGATTCTTGTGATAGCTATTGAAAAGTTGTCAACTAACTAAATGTTGCTCATGAAGTCCTCAACATTTTGTTACTTGACAACTTTTCAGTATCTGTTCTAGAAACCAAGATAAATTTTGACAAAGATCATACTTTTCAGCCGATGAGGTCGTGGAAATGAACGACGCGTCGCCCACCATCATGGACAAGAATCGTCAAATAATCCTATCACGGACAGAACCCAATTGGCAGTCGTTGACATCTGGAAGACATATACAAACCTATGGAAGAGACCCCAATGGAAAACTGATCCCACTGTTCGGCCTAGAGCCAGCACCTCTGTTGGTGGCAGAGAATGAGGAGCAGAAGGTTATAGAGTAGGTCACCGATTTCAAATGTTTCATTGGATGTTTAATAAGGACACTGTTTTCCAGACCCTACCCACCGAGAGAAATCCGATACGCCTATCGTACCACACATCGCCAACCGGTGGTCTACGTGCCCGCCGCGGCTCCATCAAACCTACAATCACAGCAGCAAAACACGATCCCGGTGCCGGTGGCTTCCTATCTAGTAACTGTACATTTTATATTAGGGGGTAGAAAATGCTCACTTTGAGGTGTCAAAAAAAATAGCCTAGAATAGTCTGATTATTTTGAAATCACCTGGATGTTTTAAGCGGTTCTAAATCCACATTCTTGGAGTTGACTCACTAGGGAAGGTTGTGAATAGGGATATACCACTTCAGTATGTGATTGGTACTATTGGAAAGAGCAGGTTTTAAAACGTCTAATGGCGTTTTCGAAAACTGTTGTCGACTTCTAGAACTTGAGTTATGACCTTCTGAAGTTGTTTTTTGCAGGCCAAAGGCTAGCCAAACTGTTGCGCGTGCAAAATACTAAACTTCAGAATGTCATGACTCGACTTCTGGAAGTCGACAGCAGTTTCTGAAAAAATCATCATATGTTTCAAAACCTGCTCTTTCCAATGGTACCCATCACATACTGAAGTGGTATATCCCCGTTCACAACCTTCCCTAGTCAGTTTTTTATAAAACCGCAAACAAGGTCAGTTGGGAAGCTTCAAAGCGACAGGTTTTTCTGATCAATACACTCACGAAATTCCAAAGAACATTGGTTATATGGAACCGAGTTTTCCACCTCTAAACATTGACCAGAGACTTCAAAGTTAACCATAGCCAAAAAAAGTTTCCAGGCCAACCCATCTCCCCAACCAATCCAACTACACATTCTGCCACCGCTTCCCTCCTCGCCACCAGCGCAACCCCAAATCATCTACCAAACCACCCAGGCGCCTCAATTCTTCACATTCTCCACATTCGCTCCACAGGTGTCGTCAGTGGAGAGTCAGAATCTGAACGGATGCAGTAACGGGCAGTGTCAACCACCGGAGTCGGACGATGAGAAGTGCAACAGTCAGCGGCTGAGGACCATTATTTTTAATGTGAGAGATTGAGCTCATTTATCTGGGCTCCTGTAAGAGATATCAAAAAGTGATCAACTAGCAAAATGTTTAGAAGAAAATGATGAACATTTTGTTAGTTAAACACTTTTTGATATCTTTGATAAGAACCCAGATAAATTGAGTCAAAGTGACGACAACTTTCCAAATCGCAGAACATTGTCAATGGCGACGCGGAGGCCTCGAAACGGGCGGTTCAAAGTGCCGCCGAAGCCGACACGGGGCTCTTCTTCGACGCCATCTGTGGCACTGGCTTCTTCTCCTATATCGCGCACACCGACGAATTCTGTTTGGCATCGTCTGGAGGAGTTAATTGCTACGTTTTCGCGCCGATTTGTCAAGGAAATAGTGATGAGCAGAGGAAGAAGAAATTGAGCAGGAACTAACTATATGATGTTGCTCTTTGTGCTGACCAAACTTTGAGCAGGAATATCTTGATTCTCGTAACAGGTATCAAAAAGTGCTCAACTAATAAAATATTACTGACAACACGAGAAACTTTTTGTCAGTTGACCACTTTTTGATAGCTTGTACAAGAATCGAGATAAATTTGGTCAAAGTAATGGAACGGTATTCACGGGTCGATGTTTGTATATTGCAGTGATAGGTTTTTTTCGGGTAGTGAAAGTCGTAATTTTTGAATTGAAATGTTTTTTGTCAAATAAAATGGAATTCACCTTGAGTCTTTGTAGGTCACAGAATAAGCTTTTTACAAAATTTCGTCTCATTTCATTTTGGGGGCGGGGCTTAGCATGGCAGCCTTGCAAAACTGGAATATTGAGAAATGTACCAACCTATTCCCTCCTCTCTGACGTCACAATGAAGGAACGGAGAAGAGCCCCCATTGAATCTAGATCTGGGACCATCTGCCACCACCAAATCCACTACCTCCAATTAGTCGGTGTCCCCCGTTCGGCACCACCGAAACGGGTAATTACGGAATGGGATTAGTTGGATTGGTTTAGTAGGGGATGGGCGTGGGTGGAAAGGGAGGACCATGGTTAGGACAGGTGGAGACGACGAACCCTCTAAACGAATTTTTGGGCAAAGGTGTGCCCTTAATGAGTGCTTTCGCCCCACTATGGTCGATTCCTCTGTGGAGTTTTTTTTCTGTTTTGAGATTTTTCTGGTTTGTTTCATACTCACCGTAGTTGAGCGGAGGAGATTCACGGAAACTTACGGAAGACGGTTTATTCTTGGAATGAAAAAAGCTAAAGAAAAGGTGTCAACAGGTGAAATGTAGATCTCAATGAGATCTTTCGATTGGTACAACAATTGTTTCAAAATCTTCTCGGAGAGCTGAGATATAGTCGTTCTTCCGTCTTCGGTTTTCCGTGTGCTAGACGGAACACGAAAGAAACGCCATATCTCAACTCTCGGTCATTCTCTTCAGCTGGAATTTATACCAATCGATAGCTCTTAATTAGATCTACATTTCATCTGTTGACACTTTTTCGGTAGCATCTTTCATTCCGAAGATATACTGTCTTCTGTAAATTTCCGTGAATCTCTTCTGCTCAACTCTGATACTCACCTTCAAACCAAGATATTGAGTCGAGTTTGGTACCAAATGATAGGTCTCGAAGAGCTCTATAATGTCCTTATGACGATTTCAGAACCAGTAACATGAAGTGAAGTGGGCTGGTACTGAACCTGACGAGTTCTGTAGGTAGGATAGACCCGAGATCTATCATTTCGACACTGAACAAGACGCATTTGTCTTGTTTTGAAGCCCCGATTTTCGAGTATTTTACTAATCCCTGGTTTGCTAATTTCCCATCAACGTTTTACTCGGGGACATTTCAAAACCAGACGTTTCAAAACCAAATGTTTCAAAACTGGAGAACTCAAAACTGAGACATTTCCAACCCCGTTTCAAAACCGAGTTCACAACTCTGTGTACTTCCACTGCTGAGTAATCGGTTTCGAAACGTCCCGGTTTTTCAAATGTCCAATTTTGAATTGCTTGGTTTTGAACGATCCCTTCTATCGTCTTTTGGCTCTATCGAACCCGATTCCTGAGCTCTACACACTTCCAATGGTTTCGAAACGTCCAGTTTCAAAATGCCCTGATTTTTAGTCTCCGTGGTTTCGAAATGTCGCAGTATCGAAACGACCTTCCCATGTTTCAGCACCCCTCTCTCTATGTCATTGGTGTACCTCTACAACTACTATCTCGGTATGCTAATGACATCAGAGGACATCGACGGCTCCATCATGGCAGATCTGATGCCAGGGGAGGATGTGTTGGCACCACTAATGGATTTGGCCGGAGAATTCTTGTCATCGGAAGAGGAGGAGGCTTCAGAAGACGAGATGCCAGATGCCGTGTTTTTGGAGGGAGAAGAAGAGGTATCTTCAGCTTCCGAAGAAGAGGAGCCAGTGGACGAAGAAGACGTGGAATCTGACGTCGAGGATTCCGAAGAAGGCTCGGAGACTGACGAATCCGAGGAAGAGACTCTCGAGGAGCCCGTGGTCCTGAAAAATCCAAACCGAGAAGATGCGAATTTGGCTGTTCTCGCTGCGGTCGCATTCTTGGCTCTGCTAGCCGCTGTCGCCGTCTCTGACAAGATGTTTCGATGGGTAAGAACTTTTTAGAATCCGTAGACTTTTCCCATTCCAGATGCCCAACCCCAACACTCCAACGCTCAACACCATCGCCTTTGAGCAGCTGAAGAACGACTACAGCCAAGCAGGCCGTGTGATCCTCGACGTTCCACGCCTCCACGAATGCCTTCAGAAGTTTAATCAACTCTCGTTGAAGGCACAACTCCTGACCAACTCGTGGACTCCAATGCCTGCCAAGTTCGAAGGTGTTAGCGAGTTTCTGCAGGCCACTGGCAAGAATGGAACTCGCTACGCGGAGGCCATGTATTTGGGAAAGCCTCAATTCTTCTGGAATCGGATGTATGGCTCGATGGAGATGCATCAGTACTTCGAGGGAGCTTGGATGGCCACGAGTGTTGTTGGGAAGATGGAAGACGGCGGCGATAGCTGTGTCGTTAAGAATGGGATTCTGAAGGTTCGTCAGTCCTATCGTGGGTCTTCTGGAGAGCTGAACGAGTACATGAGAGTGTATTATGTGAAGACTAGCGACTTGATGCAACTGTTCGGCTGATTTTTCTTTTGCACTTTCTTTTCTATGAAGATTTTCCTACCATTGAGATAAACTACTCAATAAAATTCATTTTACACTGATGAACGCCTACATTTGTTTTCGGATCGAGGTTTTAAAGGAAACAAGGAAAATTACAAAACGTTTACTATGGATGACTGATAGTTGCGGTAAGAGAGAAGTGGGTGTGTGTAGAGCCTATTATCGTCGACGGTGTTGGTGGAGATGGGGGGTTGGAGCACGAAGACTCATGAAGACGACGAAGATGACCTTTTACCTGAAAAGAGAAATGGGTTGGGAAGATGAGTTGTTAAAATTATATCTAATCAGATTTTGACTATCAGAAAGTATTCGAAAGGAGTTGAGAATTTCAATGAAATTTCGTTTCGTCCGCAGGCACGGAGGTTTCATTTTGAACAATTTTGGGCTCAGTTCGACTCCAAGAGAGCTCAATATCGCCTTGGCTGCTTTTATGACGAAATAAAAATAGTCTAGAATGATGGAAGACACTAAAAATCAAGGGAAAAGATGCATGTGGCCATGAATGAGCCTCTACTACGACGGAAGCATTCACAAATGATTCTACACATCTTTCTGCGATTTCCGGTCATTTTTAGAAGGTTTTACTCGAAAATTTTGGTCGCGAAAGCTTTCAAGGCGATTTCGAACAGTTTCAGGAACGAGGTGAGCTCAAAAATGATTCCATTCTTGTGACTACACAGAGCAAAGCTTTGAGCGAACAAAGCTAACACATTTCTTGATGCTTTAGTAAGGAAGCGTTACGTACTTCTCTGGGAACGCGTCGAGTCCGGCGATGCGGTACTGGTTGCCAGTCAATCGGTGGTCTCTCTTCGACAATTCCACTCTGAAAATTAATGCGATTTGAATAGATGACATAATAATCGTTTTTGAATAGATCCAGAGTTAGAAACTGTTCAGCATGAACAGCTTCTTGAACAGCCTTCCGTCGAGAATTTTCTAGTTTTCCGCTCAAAAATCGACCACAAAATATCCAGCCGATCGTCGGCTAGCCGACGAACCTTTGTGGAGTGCAATAATTGCGTCGGTAGGCTCTGCCGACGTCCCACTTGTTGAACGGATAGGACATGTAGCAGGCGCCGGCGACGAACGCGGTGGTGATTATCCCAGAATAGAACTGTTCGAACCACATGCTGAAAATGAGGGTGATTGGGGATGAGAAGAGTGAAGTAATCAAAACGACGAGGGAAAATGAGCGACAATTGAAGAACGAAATCACTGATTTCTAAGAGAAAACAATGAAAATTCTTCGAAGAATGCTGAAAAAGATGAATTGAACTCGAAAAAACGAAGATTTTGACTCTGAATTTGTTGTCAATAAACAGGCGAGCCAGGGAAGCAAAAAGAGTTTTTTTCGACATAATTTGTTGCAAAATGCCGATTATAATAACTAAAAATGCATTTTTCTAATGATTTGTTGCTTTTAAAACTATAAATTTCTTTAAAACCACTCGAACGAGATTCCCAGCAATAACGTAAGTTGGAAATTCGAAAAAAGCACTTTTCCGAGGAAAAATCGACTGAAACCCTATTTTCTAGCATAAAAAAAGAGGAGAAATTCGATTTTTACAATAAAAACTATTTTAAAATAGAAAAAACGCAGTAAATTTCATTTTCTCGTTGCAAAAGTTGAATAAATCGACAGCGCAGTGTGGGCGGAGCCAAGAGGAGACAATTTGCAAGCGGCGCGCGCGCTTTTGGCAATGCTGCGGCATGGAGTTGAGGTTTTGGTTCTTTTTCGCGGAAAGCGGCGAAGCCATGGAAAACAATGCTTCAAATTCGAAGGAAGATTAATAAAATAAAGTGAAAATTTTAGAAAATTAAAGATTGGCTATTCAGGGTTGCAATCTAATGAGAAACCTTGGCAAAAACTCTGAAAAATCGTTGATTTTCAACTATAACTCAATTATTCGCACTTGAATGTTGTTGCGTTGCAGCTTTTAAGACTCGGTTCTAGCTTCAAAATGGCTCAAATGAGATGTTTCTTATAAGAATCGAATGCTGATGAGATGCTCTACACGATGAGCATAAGAAACTGTAAGGAAACTAATAACTTGTGGGGTAGAGGAGTGAACTGGGCAATACAACTTTCAGTGTTTATTGCATTTTTGATGGCGATTAAAAAATTATGAAGTATGAATAATGGAAATTGCCTAGAAATTCTCTACAATTTGAGTGTAAAATCAAAAAAATTTGCTGAAATTTAAGCTCTAAAAATGTATATAACATTCCACAATCACCAATGAAGCGAGGCTTCGACTTCAAGACCTGTAACTTTGTTCGTTGTCACTTTTCAAATTTCTTTTTATATCGTCAAGTAGACCTTAAAATTCTCTACAACAGGGCTTATTACCCAATCTTCGTAAACTCTGTTCTCCCATCAAGAACACCCCTTGTTTGTCCAGCGAGCTCCCCGAAAATCTTGGCCGAAATCCAAAAACGTGTGTATGAATGCATGCATGATGTCAGCGCATGCAAAAACGTCAAAGTGTCAAGAATTGACGGATATAGGCGTGGTGTTCAGGCGTTCGTGCCGATGGGGGAGCCGTGAGCATGGAGGAGGAATCATGGACGACAAACAAATCGAGAAAAAGGCGGCGGCTCGCCTCGTTTTTCGGGCATTCCATCATTAGGCATTTTGAGCTTAGAATGCTTAGGCTGTAGTTGATTAAGATCCAGTTGTTTCTGGATATCTCCCTTGAAGACCTGGTAGTTCATAAACCCTGTAGAAAAAGTTTTGAAGTCTCAGTTCGACTAAATTTATCTCGGTTCCTGTAACAGATATGAAAAAGTTGTAAACTAACAAAATGTTTAGGACATTAGTAGCAACATTTTATTAGTTTACATCTTTTTGATATCTATTACAGAATCGAGATAAAATTGGTCAAAGTGAGTTTCCCCCAAGCTGTGATCCCCCCTCCCATAGAAAAAGTAATCTTCCCTAGCTTCTCCAAAACCGCCGCCAAAAATCATCAGAACATATTATCCAATTTGGAAAAACAGGTCTGATTTCAGGTCAGCCCCCACATTCGCTTATCACCCATCCCTAGAATCCTGAATTTCCCCTCTCCTTGAGTTTCACTTTCTGTCTCTTCCGATGATGATGTCTCATTGACCTCTATCTATCGTTGTCACCGGGGCGTTCGGAGATTCCGAAATTGAAAGGAGAGAGAGGAAATGATAAGGAGGAGGGAGGAATGTTTCATTTTTATGATTCCGGGAGGATTTTCATTTTATCCCCTTCTTTGATTTTGGTTTTAGAATTTTAGAGTGACTTGAATACTTTTGAAGCTTTTCTTCATACCCCATGAATCATGTGCCGGCCCTTTGAACAACTTTATCTGGCTTCATACTGCAGATGTCAAAAAGTTGTCAACTAACAAAATGTTGCTCTTGATGTCCTTAACATTTTGTTAGTTGACAACTTTTTCATATCTGTTACAGGAACCAAGATAATTTGGCTCAAAGGACCAGTTAAAGTTCTTTTGAGCCCCCATATTCCGTTCATTTTCACTCATCCACATTCGATGAAACCTCACTTCCAGATGACAACCAAAACGGCTCCCAAACCGGGAACCACCCCGAAAGAGCTGAAAGCCAAAAAAGAGTCGAAAAAGAAGGGAACCGCTCCAGAGCCGCCGAAGAATGGACCACCAAAGACGTCTCCACTAAACACTATAGAAAAGAAAGGGATCCTCAGAAGTCTATCTTTCCAGGTGAGAGTCTCGGAATCTCTATGACCTTCTAATGATGTCGATAGTGTAGTTACTGTGGCAGAACAAGTTTCATTGTTTTTAATTGGAAAATGACGAGTTTAAGATTTAACCTTCAAGATCTCGAAAAGTGGTTTTCAACTCTCCGATATTTTTCGAAAATTTGCGAATTGACTACTCAACTCTAAAACTTTTTTTTGTAGTGGTCAACTTTTCACGAAATTCACAATCAAGCTAGTTATGTAGCGTTGAAGATCATGAGCCCCAAAAATTTCGAGGTTTGACCTGAAATGTACGGAATTCCGATTCTGAAGTTGTGTTCTTAAACGCGACATAACTGACTTGAGAGCAATTTTCGAACGAACTTTTCAACTACAAAAATGAAGATCTAGAGTTGCTTGATACACCCATAAATTTTCAGATCAATCGAGTGATTGGAACATACTTTTTCAACTGCTCAAAGTTGACCATTTTGTACTGGAAATCACCAACATTCATAAACTTTTGGTTGATCAGCATTGTATCTGTTTCGGCAGCAAATTTATGAAAAAAGTTGTCAAAAAGTGAAGATCTAGTCTGGCTTGATCCAACGACGAAGTTTCAGAGCAATTGAATCTGTGAGAGCCATTTTTCATGTCCCCTCAAAGTTGACTGTTTCCAACTAAAAATGGTCAGCCTGTTTATAACTTTGCACAACATTGCGAATGGCTCTATCAGTATCAATAGTCCTTTTCCTTCTCACTCTGACAGATTTCAGTTCTCCAATCTGACGCGAAAGAAGTGCAACGACTACGACCTAACGCCAGAGGAGGACGGCGGCGGCTACGACGAGATGGGACCAGTGCTCGGTGTTCAAAACTATGGAATCCTACTGAAAAAGTACAAGCGCAAGAATCGCGCCGCCAAATGGGCCAAACGATTCTTCGTGCTCAAGGAGTGCTTTTTGATCTACTACGCGACGAGCTACAAGAAGGTGTTTGAGAAGACCCGAAGGATCGACTTGCATCCGAAAGGCATCATTCCATTGATCGGATGCTCGATTGTCTCCGGGGGAGATGTGGACAAGAAGAATTGCCTACTCATTGCTCATCCTCAATTGCCAACTGCGATCATCGTGGCCGCCGCGGATCATCAGATGCAAGAGAAGTGGTTGAAGGCGTTGAGGAGTGCCACGAAGATGTAATTGACTAACTCGATCTTAAACAACCTTATAACCATATTTCAGCTCGTACAAGAACACGGTGGTCGGTGAGACCATGATTCGAGAGCTGGAGAATCGAGGGGTGATGTTGAACGAGGAGAAGAAGAGCTATGAGGAGAGACTGGAGGCGGAGGCCAAGGCCAGGAAGGAGGAGCATGATAGGGCTGATGTGAGTGGGGGTTTTGAGATTCTAAAGGATTCTGAGCTTTTTAGGAACTCGCCAAAGACAAAGAGGAGCTCGAAGTTGAGCGAGAAAAGTTGATCAGGACAACCAAGAAACTGAAGGACGATTTGCAAAATGTCAAAAAGTAGGGTTCCATTTTTCAGCATTTTTTTTCCACCTTCCCCATTTTCAGTGAGCTGAAGATGACAAACGAGATGAAGAAAACGTTGGAGCAGGAGAAGATGAGTCTCAACTCGAAAACCGAGCACCTCCAAGCCAACATGGAGTCGTTGAACATTGAGAAGGAGAAGATTCAGGAGACGTTGGCGGAGATTGTCAGAGAACGAGAGAAGGTGCTCATTGACAATCAGAACTTGTCCACCGACAAGTGCCAACTGAACAATCGACTCATGGAGATTGAAACTTCGCGAAATTGCATCATGACAGAGAAGGAGAAAATCGAGACGCTTCTGAAGATGAACGAGCAGAAGACGCAGGACCTAGAAAAGGAGCGACAATACTACACGATGAAGACCTCGGAGCTGATGGATCACTTGAAGGAAGTCAGCGATCAGAGAGATCTAACCGAGTCCGAGTTGAAGGAGCAGATGATGGCTAGGATGGGCGCGGAGAAACAGTTGCAGGCGGCCGAGAAGGCTCTGGAGCACTTGGAGATGGCGTTGAAAATGACCGGAGCACAGATGACAGAGTTACAGGAGCATATCATGCCAGATGTGCATAAGTTGAGAGGTGAGTTTGAGCAATTGTATCTGGGTTTCTGTAACAGATAAGAAAAAGTGGTCAACTAACAAAATATTCTTCATGTTGTCAGGAGCATTTTGTTAGTTGACAACTTTTCAATAGCTGTGACGAGAGCCCAGATAAGCTTCGATTTTTCAGAATTCTTCGAGCAATGCGCCGAGGAGTCGCGCTTCGAAGCGAATCGCACTGGCATCATGAGGAATGCAGTGTACGCTAGAAAGTGAGTGAATTTTTGAACCCGGTGAAATCACTTTGTGACGTCCAACTGCACCAAAAAATTCAGGAGTATATTTGACGTGGCGTTCTCCGAGATGGACGGCCAGACGCTCGATGTCTATGAGCGGTTCTGCGAACAGCACTCGGAACTGGTGCTTCCGTTCAAGGAGAACTTGCATAGACCGGCGGCGGGGAGGGGAGGGAATTGGAAGAATTCCAGTTTCAAGCGGATAGGGTATTATATTTAGTGTGAACCGATGTGTGCAGTGTTGTGTGGATGGCTTGAAAACTTCTAATAGTGACATTTTCATAATACATTGACTTTAGCTAACTGAACAGTTTTTGGGTTTCTACCCATATTTTTCAAATAGTTTTAGGTGTATTCAGCGATTCTAGACCTTTCCAAATTTAGCTCGGCAACTTTTTTTTTCAGATTTGATGTTGCTTTACTATAAGCGTCGTAACTGACTTGGTTGTGATTTTCAAAAGAAGTTGTCAACTGCAAAAATGAAGATCTAGAGTTGTTTGATACACTCACAAAATTTCAGAAGAATTGGGTTCAAAGTGACCAACTTTGAGCAGTTGAAAAAGTATGTTCTATTCACTCGATTTTTCTGAAATTTCGTGGGTGTATCAAGCAACTCTAGATCTTTATTTTTGTAGTTGACAATCTTTTACGAAAATTGCTCTCAAGTCAGTTATGTCGCTTTTAAGATCATTGGCCCGAGAAAGTTGGAATATGGCACCATGTTTTGATGTCGCGTGACAATACGCGACGTAACTCACTTCACAGCAACTTTCATAGAAAGTTTTCAACTACAAAAATGAAGGTCTAGAATCGCTTGATACACTCACGAAATTTCAGAAGAATTGGGTGGTTGGTTCCTATTTCTCAAGCCCTCAAAGTTAAACGTGTGAGATTGATGATGAGTTGAAAGGGACCCTATGAAAAATTGAGCGACATTCCTATTATAACACCTGAGTGGTTTTGCTGTGTAGTACTTCCCTTCCCGCACACAAATTCCCATTTTCAGATCCATCCGTCGCTCGAAACGCGGACTGCGCTCGTCGATTCGCAAGAAGGAGACCACCACTCAAATCAAGGAGCCCCTCATGCAACTATGACTACCACTAAGACCCTCCACACTGGACACCCTTCATCGTTTCTTGACCTTTCTCATTTTTGTGGTCTTCGTTCTAACTTATTTCGTGCTTCCCTTTATCGTTTAATAATAATAATAATAACATGTATTCATTCACAATTAATAAACCCGTCGATTATTCAAAATACAAAATACATACATACAAACATTGACCAGCTAATAACAGACCCCTGTGTATTTACAAATGAGGTCCAGGTACACGTCGACTCGTGTGAACCTGGCCAACATGTTGCTTGGGCATCCGCGCGTTCCGAACGAGGTGATCGCGATGAGAATCGCTCTTCCGAAGTCGTCACGGTACTCGAGGCCGCCTCCGCTGTCGCCCTGAAGAGAGATCGTGGAAAACTCAACTCAGATCGACTTACATGACAGGTTCTCGGTGCAGAATAGTTGTAGGTGTCCATGGATGTGGCGCAAATGTAGTCGTCAGCGTCGGCGGGTAGTCTGTCGCTCCACGGACGACGACAGTCTCGATCCACTCTCATCGGGATCTCATGGATCAGAGGACCACTCTCGTTGAAGACTGAAAAGCCATGGTTTCCCCCCAAAACCTTTTTCAAATCTTACTGTAGCTCCTCCCCCAACCCGGCACGGTTAGCGCGCGTGTGAAATACATTTTGGGTCTGGGCAAGCAAATCGGCTGCACATCCTTCCCGAACTGAATCCGCTTCTCCACCTCCACGATCGCCCAGTCGTGACCGCTGGTGCAGTTCGAGGCGGCAAAGTCGCCATCGACGAGAACACTTCGGATCTGGAAGGAAATCTCGTTTTTTTCTACGCCAAAAAGAACATCTTACCTTGTTATGTATCACATTTGGTTTACTACACCTTGGATCGTTTGGATACTCTTCCGTGAATCCGCGAATACACTTTCCTCCATACGCGACTTTTCGAGTGTCTCGGAGAAACTCGATGGATCGGTACACGGAGCTACTGGAAAGGTTCAGTTTGACCCAATTTATCTGGTTTCCCGTAACAGATATGAGAAAATGGTCAACTAAGAAAATGTTCACGACAAAAGGAGACACATTTTGTTAGTTGGTCACTTTTTGATATCTGTTAGGGGAACTGAGATAATAGTCTAGAGAAAAAAGAACCCACTTTGGATGCTTCAAATCGCGGTCCATGCACAAGTTGCCCCGGGCTCCGATCGTTGTCACAAAGCCATGTGCGGCTGTGAGAATGTGAAACGGGCTGATTATGGATCCACCCAGTCGGTTGACCCCGTCGACTGTGAACGAGACGGCCCATGGGAACTCTTTGTGTTTGGAGTCTTTCTGAACACCACACGTCTCCCAGAGTATCTCGTTTTGGATTGGCGAGATGAACGAGTCGGGGTGGACTGGAAAAGTTGGAAGGGTTGACTTTGAGGGTCTCGATTTCTTTGGAATTTTAGTAAGGTGTCTCGAGTAACCTCTTAATTTTCAATGTTGAAACTTTTTTTACTCGAAAATCACAGTGAAGTCTACTAGAGAGATCTTTTCTCTTTAACGCAATCTTATTAGCTTGAGATCGAATTCTTAAAAAAGTTTTTGACATCATCTAAAAATGAATGTCTAAAGTTGCTCCACACACTCACAAAATTTCAGAAAACTGGGTGCATTCAAAAACTCACAACCATCTCCAATCCAAATCGGTTGAAATGTGATCACCGTACTGGGAACGGTGGCCAAGAAGAAGACCACGACAACAACAGCTATCACCATCATCATCACCAAGCCCGTATCATTCGATCACGTTTTCGTTTCCACCTGTTCCCTTGAGACAGAAAAAAAAATTACAAAAAAAAAATGAGACGATGGGTTGAGGGGTTAAAGAAGGGAGGATGGCGATAAGATAACCTTGAGTTTAGAGGGAGGTTGAGACCTGGTTCATTGAGGGAGGAGATTTTAGGGAGGGAAGTGGTTTTTGGTGAATTTTGGAATTGAATTGAGGAACTTGTGGAAGTTTGGAGGAGAAGGATCGATTAAGAACAGTTCAAAATTTGAAGATTCTGAGGATTTTGAAATTCTGAGATTCTGACTATGAGATTTTGAGACTTAAAAATTCAAAGATTAGATTTCAAGTTTCCCAGGTTTAAACCTAGATCATCAAACTTTCACCATTAGAAATGTCAAGCAGAGAGGTTCGAATGAACGTAAATCGTCTAGACTATAATGACCTCAAAATCCAATATTTTCAGAAATCAAGGCCATCTTGAATGTACTCATTTTGAAGCTTTTTTGCTGAATATTTTTGAACCAAAATTCGAGAGTTTTCACACTGCGAAAATGTTCAAAAAATCAAGAGAAAAATGCCAAAGAACCGATAGTAGAAGGGGTGATAGTGAAAGGTGCAGTAATAAATCATGTTTTTCCTTCTCTCAGCTTATAAAGAAGACCAAGTCTGAGAGAGGGAAAACGAGGGAAACTAATTGATAGTAGGAAGTCATTTTAAAGGGACATACTCAAAGACAGAAAAGGACAAAAAGTGTTGGAAAACAAAAGAAATTATAATCTATGTATTCTGCAGAAACAGAACACACAGTGGGCAATCAGAGGCGGTAACAACTGGTAGCTGAGAAGACTCGAAACTTGAGGGAAAAAAGAACCAAAGTTTGTCTGGGTGTGGGGGTGAAAATTGTGAAAATCGACACATCTGATTAGATTAGGAAGGATGGGGCGGGTTGGAGTTTCTCAGAAGCATCATATTCTGCTCTTTTTTCGACTTGACTTTTTTTTTCAAAATATGCCGATAATATTCATGAGGGAGAGTGACTCGATTGGTACTTTTTATGAGGTGAGTGATGGGTTTTTTTAAAGGGGAATCGAAATTTTGAAATTTCAGAGTCTGAAATCTAAATGGTGAGGTTTCCATTTTGAGCCACATTTAGATCGAAAATCTAATTCTCGACTAGGCTCCACAATCTGAAACTCATTTGAAGGGAGAGTATGACCCATATTCTGAAGGTGTTCTTTTTCAGGTTTTTCATGTCCAAGAAAAGTATATCAAAACTTGACTGAAAATTAGCTTTGAGCACCTAAGCTTTAAGATCGAATCGATTTTGATCTTCTGATGAGGGGTTTATAAACCTCTAACATGTTTGATGGCACCTCTTGTGAGGGGTTTAGGAACCCCTTGCATCTTGTGTGACTTCTCGGTTGTCGGTCTGCAAGTTCGGCTCTTGGTCAGATGTTAGTCAGCTTATCTAGAATTCTGTATTACGGGGATTCTAAGATTCAAAGGTTTTCAGATTCTTGAAGTCCCGGATTCCGAGATTCCACTGGAACCCATACATTTGCCTGAAAAATGACTTTGAACGTTCCAAAAACGAAGTTCTTCCGAATTCCAATCCATCTTGTCCTATCCCTCTGTGATCCTGACACAACAACTTTTCTCTCTCCATATAGTTTTTGGTCCAGAAAAAGGGTCCTCCTCCTCTTCCTATCATGATGAAGCGTTTTCCGTTCCCCCTTCCTTCGAATCCCCCAAGGTGGTCCATGACCCCCGTCCTCTCCGTGTGTGTGTCTTCAGAATTATTTTTGACGACGTCAGTTGGTAAAAACCAGCAGAAGTAGAAGACGTCAGAGAATCGAGTTGCCACACATTCCTCTCTCTTCACACCAGTTTTTCAAAATCGAAAAGTGTCTTCCAAAAAAAAAATGAGAGAAGAACTCAAAACGGGGGATCCCGAGGGGGCGTTTTTGGAAGAAAGTTTCGGCGGCTAACACCCCTCTCCTCCCGTCGCCTCTCTTTTGTTTTATTATTTGAGACAGATGATACTGACTTTTTGTCTTTTTTTGGGCCAGATTGCGGGACAATTTTTGCAACATTTTCGGCCATGATCTTTGTTTCGTTTTATCGCTGAGTTGCATCCAACTTGTGAGAATAATTCTGGCCGAGTTTTTGGAAGTTTTTTCTGGGTCAAAACTCTTCTCCCAACATTCAACAGTCTTCATATTTCCGACAAGTGATTGAGCCGGAAGTTGTTTTTTGATAGCTGTTGTCAGATTCTTTATGGTTTAGGGGCTTCCATTTTTTACCTTTCCTTGGTTCTTCTCCATAAATTTCCATGCCAGCTTTCACCTTTTCTAGCCAGCATGCTTCTATCTCACGGCGAGAGTCGTCAATCCTTCAAACAGAAGAAGGCGGAAGAAAAACGGAGACGGAGTTCATCGGGGCATGGTCCACAAGCCAAACAGAGTCTTGCAGTGTTGGCACAGCTAATGCTCCCGGCTCTCATAGAGGAGCACACAGCGCAGGTTGAGATGATTGGGTTGAGAAAAGTTGACCTAGTGTTGGGAACCAACCAGTCCTAGAAAAAGAAGTCTGGTTGCTAGGTGCCTTTAACTGGTAACAAACATGTACATAGCATTTTGGGTAACGTTTTGACAGTTGACCACTTTTTGATACATGAGATAGAAAGCGAGATACATTTGCTCAAAGTTGGCGATTCTGAGAAATGGGAGAAGGGTCTACTGATAGCAATCGAGAACCTGAGAAGCGGCTCAATGAAGAAAAACCAATCAATGAAACCAATGACTTCTTCGGTTTTCAGCAAGAGGATGTTCTGGTACCTACACACTACAAGGCTGATGGTTCTCTGGCGTCGGCGGCGATGAACCGACGGCACGTGCTGCAGAGGGTCAACTTGTTACAACGAGCCAATTGCCACATGAGAAAAGGAGCCGCTGGAGTTTGGGATGTAGGTTTATGCGTTTTATGGGTGTAACTATAAGAAATTATACAAGTTTCAATAACCTGGAATTGATGAGCACAACGGTACTGAACTAGAAGTTCGATTTTTAGCACTGGTTGATCAAACGGAGTCAAACTGAAGGATATAGTAGTTTTTGATCAACCAGTGACGAAAAAAGAATGGTACCGGACTTTCACTAACATGTTATCACTGAAAAATTGAGCTCGATTTTTCAACACGGGTAGATCAAATATCCAAAAATGAAGCGCTAAAGTTGATCTACCAGCGGAGTTTTGAGATGGAGATTGTCCTCAGCTCACTAGACAATAACCTGAGTAATGTTCAGAGCTGCAAAATTGATTTTGAAGTACGTAAACCCAGTTGGTTTGAATTTACGATTTCTCAGTGCAAATCAACTGGGTCTACGGACTTCAGTTTCGATTTTCTCGAGAATGCAGAGTCCGCGACAGAGACAAAATATATCAATCGATTGCAAATTTTCTCAACTTTTCAATGATGTATGACACATGTTGCAACTCCAAACATTACTCAGGTTATCCCCTAGTCAGTTAAGACTCTTCTGTTCATAGCTGAGAACTAACCTAACGCCGTTCCAAATCGCCCGATACCACTTCCTATACATGGGACCCTCTTCATCATACTCTTCAAAATCAGAATTTCATTATCCCCTTCTCCTCTCATCCCATCGGAAGTTGAATAAGTGTCTTTGAATCTGATCTATCCCTCTACTCTCGAATGCAATATAAAAGAGATAGAAGTGCTCGAGTCCGAATATCCTGTGCGAGGGACAAAAAGGGGAGTAGAAGAGACAATTGGCTCAAATAGGCGGGCCAAAAGGTCCTTCTCTCTATCTACCCGCGTTCACTTGATTTAATATAACGACCTTCTCTTTTCTCTCTTCCTAGTCAGTACCCGTCCAGTTTTTTTGCGTTGAATGTTTGGGAACATTTTGCCTAGTACTAGCAAGTATAATGTGAGTGTGTTGGAGAGGTCGAAACCTGAAAGAAAATTTGTCATTCTTCAGATCGCAGGTCGTGCTCATTCGGCTGGACGACGAAAAGTTGAGCAGCTTCAACAGAAGCCTCCGTTATGGCTAGTGATATTGAATCGAGCATATCATAAGTACGGATTGAAGCATGCCGTTCTCATCATTGTCTTTCTAATCTACTGTATCGCCGGCGGTCTCGTCTTCTGGCTCATCGAGGAGCCCTATCAATCCGAGCTGCGCGACAAATGGCACCATAAGATCTACAATAATCGCACAGAACGAGTGGATGTTATGATGAAGCGAATCTTCAACAACTCCGATTTCCTGATCTATATAAAGGGCAACACGTCGACTCGGCTGGAGCAGTTTTTCAAAGAGTGAGAGAGTTTTCTGCTTCTTCAAAAGAGTACCTGTGACCTTAAACGCTTCCCCTGGGGACCGGCCCATCCTCATAAATTATCCAAAGTTTCCAGGGAATTCGCGTCCTACGAGAACCAGTTGGGCGTCAAGTGGAGTCAACAGAAGATGGACTGGGACTTTTGGAACGCGGTGCTGTTTGCGGGAACGATTTGCACAACGATCGGATATGGGCATATTTATCCGATGACCGATGCGGGAAGGGTACTCACCATGTGCTTCGCGCTTTTTGGTGGGTGTATGGTGGTTCGAAAGTTGAGAATTTCGAGTAGAAAATAGTGAATTTCAAGCAAGAACCTGAATAATGTAGGGCAAAAATAGTGAATTTTGAGCCCAAAACAGTGGATTTCATGTGGAAAACTATGATTTTTGAACCGAACATTATGAATTTTTAATCCGAAATTAGTGCTTCTCGAGCCAAACAAATGAATTTTAAGTTAAAAATAATGATAGGTTTCGGATCGAAAATATTAAATCTTGAGCCAATAATAGTGAATTTCAAGCTGTAAGTAAGAAAGTTTGAGCAAGATTTTTTCAATTTTCAGTCGAAAATAGTGAAATTCCTTTCGACAACAACACATCTAGATCCAAAACATAAGCGATTCTAAACCGATAATAAGGAGTTTCGAGTCCAAAATTGTGAACTTCTGAACAAAAAATTGTCGATTGTAGTGTGAAAATTTTGAATTTTGAGCCAATAATAGTAAAATTCAGAGTGAAAGCCAGTGGATTTTGAATGAAAACTACAACCTTTTCAAAGTAAAATTAAAGAGTTTCCAGGTATTCCCCTAATGCTCCTAGTGCTTCAAGACTTTGGTAAACTGCTCACAATCACCATGAAATTCCCGTGGTTTCAAACGAAACGTCTGATGCGTAGGATCATGAGATGTTGCACCAAGCAGCCGGTGGAGGAGATGAGAGAGATCGAGCGACAAGAGAGACACGATTTGGACATTTTTGATCTACCGCTGCCCGTGGGAATCGGGTTGATCGTGGTTTGGGTGGGTCTCTCGAAATCGAGTTGTTGTCAATCACCCTTTACCTTTCCTTTGATCAAACTTATCTCAATTCCTGTAACAGATATCAAAAATTAGTTAACTTACGAAATGTTAACGACATCAAGAGCAACATTTTATCAGTTAACCATATTTCTCTATCTGTTATAAGAATCGAGACAAACCTATTCAAAGTAGGTTGAACTTCGAAAACTCAAAAAACACCTTCAGATCTTCATCTGCTCCTTCGTGCTCTCCGTTTGGGATCACAACTGGACCCTTCTTGAATCCTTCTACTTCTTCTTCACATCTCTCTCCACTGTGGGTCTCGGTGACCTTGTCCCGTCTTCTCCACGTCTTCTGATCACAATGTTCGGTTTCATTCTCGTCGGTCTTTCTCTAGTCTCAATGGTCATCAATTTGCTCCAGGCGAAGGTGAGGATCCCTCCTTGAATTTTGGCGTTTCTGGCCGTGAATCGCTACCCTAGACTGGGAGAATTTCGCAGTCTATAATTTCTTCCTCTTTTTCCCGATTCTCGGATTCACATGACCATTTTTCAAAACAACCACACCCTATCATTTGTCGGTTTTTCTTGCTCGAGATTGTCGCGATTCCAAGCATATAATTTGTTCCAGTTCCGACATGGATTTTCCCTTTTTCCAGATGAAATCCACGTACGAAGCGGGTCGAAACGATGACAAGACGTTGGCTCATAATGCTCACCATCACACCCTACCAACCTCGTTGGGCGTCATGCAGTGCTATTCGGCTGATGAGGAGAAGAAGGCCGATGTGTCGGAGAGGAGTCTGAGTAGATCCACGCAGACGAGTTTGAGTCTGCCTGGTGTTCGACAGGTGAGGCGGAATGCTGGACCGTTTGGAGTTGGAAAAACCTCAAAAATGGGGAATGTATTATATCAATTTTTGGCAGTTTCAGTCAACTTTATTGGCTTGAAAATTTGCTTTCCAACTACCCGATTTTTGTGAAATTTCGTCACTGTGTGAAGCATCTTTAGATCTTCATTTCAGTAGTTGGTAACTTTTTCTGAAAATCATTTTCAAGTCCGCTGGTTTGCATTGAAGTCAAGGAAGTAAAAGTTCAGAAAGAGAAAATTCGACCATCTTGGCGTCATGTTCTATTAGTACCTTCTTTGTCTGTTATGACCTGTCACTTGAGTTTTTTAATAGAATTTTTGGTGTCCTTGAAAGTTCAAACTATTTCTGAAAATGGTCATTTGATATAGATAGTAAAAATAGAAAAGTGGCGAATTTTGAAATCACGTTTTTGGATAAGTACAGTATGATCATTTTCAGCAGGTAACGTCTCAGAAGTTTCAAAAATGGTTCCAAACTATCCGATTTTTTCGAAGTTTTGTGGGTGTATGGAACAACTCTAGATCTCTATTTTTGTAGTTGACCACTTTTTTGAAAAGTTGCTGTGAAGGCCGTTAGATCGAAAAATACCATATTTCCTCTAGTACCCCTTTCCAGTCATTTTGACCAAATTTATCTCGGTCCCTGTAAACGCTATCAAAAAGTGGTAAACTAATAAAATGTTACTCATTTTTTCTTAAACATTTTGTTAGTTTACCACTTTTTGATAGCGTTTACAGGGACCAAGATAAATGTGGCCAAAGGGACGGGAAGGGGGAGCCTTAGAGAAAAAACGGAAGGTCTGGAAAATTTTTGATACTCGAGGTTTTGACAAGATTTAACAGGATTGAAAGTCATTTTCGAATCAAGTTGGCAACTATAAAACTGGAGATCTAGAGTTGTTAAATTTACTCAACAAAAAAAAAATTGGAGACATCGAATTGTTCTAAACAATGTTTTGATCCCTCAAAGTTGACGGTCTGTATATCAGTCTGTCCGAATTTCCAGACCCTTTTCACTCAGGTGTAACTCTCTTCTCCATTATCACTGCTTATCAAACATGACCTTTTCCAAGCATAGTTCACATTCTTTCTAAAAAAACACTAAAAATTCTATTAAAAATTCAAGTGACACGAGACGAGCAGGGCGGACACAGGAAGAGGAAGGGGTACTAAAAAATAGAACAACGTCATGGCTCCAAAATGGTCTGATTGTTTTTTTTTGTTTTGGGTTACTTGATTTTTTGGTATAGTGAAACGTTTGAAATTTGAAAGAAGGTTGAGCAAAAATTTGATGTGTTGAAATTGTGACTAGTAGAAACTCTGGAATCCGAAAGTGTGAAATTCTAGAAAAAAAACTCACAAAATCATTCTAGCATTCTAAAAACCCGCCAACTTTCTCAAAAACTCACCCACTTTGGACTAATAGTTTCGGTGGTTTCGACCGATTTCCAGACCCCATCATGTTTTGAGATTACGATTGCTATTCCCAGTACCTTTAAACCACAACTTGCAGGTAGTCCTCCGCTCGGATGGTGTGCACTGGGTGCACACGGACACCTCATCCCCCACGAAATCTCCCGATGAAGTCACGAATCTCGTGGAAATGGAAACGGCGCTAAGAGTGTGCGAACAGATCGGCGACAACAACAACGAAGAGTTCTCGGAGGGCGAGAGTCTCATTTGTGAGACAGAAGCGCTGCTCGAGTTGGGAGAGTGTCTATCGGATCTGGAACGGTGTGATAGTATCTGAATTTTTTTTCTTGGATGAATAAATTTCACAACCTCTCTCCCCGCACTCTTTGACTTCGCGCTCCTAATTCTTTGAATTTCGCACTTGATTTCTCTATTTTTCCGGAAAGTTTTCGTTCTGATAAGCTGCAAGAGGCAGACAAAGACGGACGAAAGCTTTTTTGGCGCCGTCCATATGGTCTAAAATACAAGAAATATATGAGGGGAGGGGTGTTATCAGTGGCGTGACATGATACACACTGATAACAGTGGATACGGTTCTTTGTTTCAGAAGTTTCAAAGTCATCACTGTAGAGAGAAAATATTGGCTGGTAGGAATACTGTGGGAGAAATTTGAAGATGTGTAAGGAGGTGGAAAGACCACTCATCTGAATTAAAAGGAAACAGGCTGAAATGGAAACTTCGGAAGAGAGAGAACCATAAGAAGTGCCCGAAACTATTCACTTGGTACACGAGGTTGTGTGCCTTTGATTCTACAGCCGGTAGATCAAAATTCCAATTCTTCAATTTTGAATCGGATTTGATCTACATTGACTAAAGACAAGCACAAAATGTTATGAATTCTATTCTTTGTTTGTTGGCCCAGGAACATACCATGATTTGGTTTGATCTGTTCCACTTCAAACTCGCGGCGCCAAGTATGACCTGTAATTCCCACTGCGATTTTTTTTTAAAGAAACGCATTTGCTTGGCGAGATATTTCAAAATCTCGCAAATCTGAAATTTGAACTATATTTATTCCATTTTCAAATCGGCAGCTCTTCAGGAACATGAATTTCAAGGCTATTCAATCTGACTCAAAATTTGACATTTTTAGTTGAGAAAGGGAAACTTTGGCGACCCTGAAAAAGCATTACCCGGCTGTCCAATTTCCCTAAAAACTTACAGGTGCATCAAAAAACTTCTCTAGAACTGTATTTTTGTAGTTTTTCTTTTCCTTGAATTTCATAACCAAGTTAGTTATGTGCGACCCAAAACTTTGAACGTCATATGGATCTCTCCTTTTTCAGGCCACTTATTTGAGTTGGGAACAGTTTTCGAACAAAGTTGTCAACTTCAAAAATGAAGATCTAGAGCTCCTTGATACACCCACAAGTTTTCAGAAGAATTCATATTTCTCAAGCCCTCAAAGTTTAACGCAAGCTGAGTTGAAAGAGATCTCAATAGCAAAGAGAAAATCCCCAACGTTGGTCTAAACCCGGTTAAAAAAAATTGACACTTGCCTATTTTTACTGCCTATACATATCAAGTGACCATTTCCAGACATACTTTGAATTTTTCAAGGACACAAAATGAATCTATAAAAAACTCAAGTGACAGGTCATACCAGACAGGGAAGACACTAAAATAGAACATGACCGATTTTTTTCTGTTCGAATTCTTGATTTGTGATCAGCTTTAAATTTTACACCAATTTATTATTATGAACAGTTTTTGTTTTGTTTTCAAATGAGGAGCAAAAAGCGACAAATTTTCAGAAAGTGGGGGATTTCGGAAAAGATAGATAAAATAGAGAGTACCCGGCAAAATCCCGCGGATTTTTGTGTTCATGTGTGGAAGGAAAGAAGTTTCGAGAAACAATGTTAAAACTATGATGGATGAGAGAGAGAGAGAGGAGAGAGAGAGAAAGAGTGGAATGGCGAAATTATGGTCCCTTAGATGTATAGATGAAGAAGAAGCGGATAAGAGATGAGGGGGAAAAATGGAAATGGGTATTGAATTGAGGGGGACATTGAGATGCAGCTTCTAATGACGAATGGTATGACAATGGCTGATGTGGAGGAACTCTTGCTGAGTGAGACGGATCTCCAGGTCGTCGAAGACGTTGAAGAAGAGGATTCCGACGCCGTCAAGGTTGCGAGAGTAGGTGGAGTGGGCGATTTCGCTGAAAATTCGGAGTTGATTCTTTTCGGATCGAGTTCTCATTGTCCCTAGTTTCCCCTCGATTTCTCATTACTATTATTCCTGGTAGTTTTTCTTCCTACTATTCCGTCTGCAAAAATCTGGTACACACAAACAAAGAATATTTGATAAGAGTGAGAGAGAACTGGTTATCAGTGTAGTTCCTCGTGTATTTGAACAATGGGAAGTGTTGAGAAGAGAGAGAATGAACTAAGAATAGTTGAGAAGAAGCTATTTTTAGACACCTAGGTAATTCCCCTGACTTTTTGACCAGCACCACCTATTTTAAGAAGGGCATGACACCATTTCCGGAGTCATAAATAGATATAAAAAATTTCCTTTTTGAAAACTATCCAACTGCTCCTCCACCTCTGCCCTCGATGCTCACCTTCCATTCTCCATCGTGCACACCACGAACTTCCAGATGCCGTGTCCGCAGCCGGTCTGGAGTGGAGTGAACGCTTGCGACGGCTCGGCGTCCGATGAGAAATGGATGAGGCCGTGCTCGCCGGTGGGCACCTCGACGCGAACGTAGAACGCGCGAGACGACGATGTGGAGCAGTTGATCTCGATCTGTAGAATTTGAGATAGTTATAGTTTTGAAGTCCGTAAGATGCTGATTTGAATGGTATAAGTTTGATAGGGACTTGATGAAAACTTTGGGAATTTTGGATCAAAAGAAGTGGAAATCTAAGAAATTTTTTATCGAGCCATTAGTCTTGGTGACTCTGAAGAACCCATTGTAAATTTATATTCATTTTGAAGCTCTTGAAAAGCTGATTCTAATGCTATAAATTTCATAAAAATTGAACAAGAACCAAGAAGTTATGAAACTTTTTCGAGACAAGTCTCATTTTCCGGAGAGCAATTTAACACACACACAAGATGTGTAATGTTTGAGTATGTGTTCTTTGAAGTGGTTTGGGGGTACTTCGGGGGGTCACCACCTCAAGACAGAAAACAAGTCGAGAAATTGAAGATAAAAGTGAAACACTCTATTTTTTTTTGCAGAGTGAAGCAAAAGCTCTTGATGATTGAGCAGAAGGGGAACTCTGACGCATTTCTTGAAACTTCGAAAGAGGGATCTATGTGCTAGGGCTTAGTCTAATGATAAGCTCATGAGGGTGGTCTGGGGTTTAGTCTTGACTCACTATAATATGATTTGATCTGAGCTTAGGAAGCCATGAGCCTAAGGGTGTCTAGAGTTTAAGCAGAAGACACTCAGAGTAGATAAAATTTTGATGGTTTCCAAAAGAAAACTCACATTAGTAGCATCGGCGCGGCAAATCTCTGTCTGAGCGGCGGCCGACGAGAGGTCCTGCGAGAGGTTCGACGAGTTGCGACGGAGCGATCCTTTGAGTCCGGCAATCGACGTCTTCTGCTTGCCGACGGCGTCGCTTTCCGCCTTTCCGTTGTACTCGCTCTGACAGCTCGACGCGGCGGCGAAGCATCCGGTTCCGAACGAAGGCTTGGAGACCATGAACATTTTGGGCGATATGGTTGAAGAGGTGTGTGAACTGTAATGAAAGATTGTTTAGTTGAGGGGGTACATTCAGTACGAAAAAAACACAACGGGAAGGAATTCGGAACACGAGTGAGGAGGCAGCAACAAACGACACGAATGATTCGAACCCCCCTTCAGCACGCCCCGGTGGAAAGGGGGGACGCGCCCCGCCCATTTTTCCCCCCTTTCGGCTCCGCCCCCCTTCGCGCCTCGTTTTGCGCTTTCCTCTGACTGTCTATCTCTCTGGCCCTCTCTTCGTTTCTATTGCGAGAATGACAATGGCATAGATCAGGAAGATAATTAGAGAAAATACACTTGCCACGTGGCCATGAAGAGAAAAACTGAAAAGAATGATGTCCTCAGGAGCACCTCAAGTACACATAGAGCACGTCTTCGGTTCCTTTTGCCTGAGGCCAAAGAAGTATAGATCAAACAGCAGGAGAGAGAGAACAGAAGAAGAAGTGTTCCAGAGGGTACTTTTGCTTCTTCTTCTTCTGTTGATGTCTGATTTGGGAGAATTTGAAGTTTGAGGGAAGGGGGACCGATCAACACCATCATGGGATCGTAATCAGGAGGGGGAAGGAAGGGTCCAGAGAATTCAGAGGTCAAGGATGAGATTAGGGTTTCGGGAGGCTTGCGAATTGAAAATCGGACTTGAAGTTCAAGAAGATTTAGAGCGGGTTAGAGTGGGGAAGTTTTCATGAAAATGGTACCATGTGAAAGCAGTTCTTTTGAAGATTTTTTTTTGAAGAATGGAATTCAAGGTTTTCAGGGCTTTGGATACTCAAAATTAGGCTTAAAGTCAAGCCTTCACGGAACACTATGACTAGTTGTAGCGGCTCAGTTTCAGTGAGAATGGTATCGAATTGAAGGAAATTTTTTAAAGGATCCAATAGGTTTAGAGGGGTAATAATGAGACTAGGATTTATAGAGTCCTGAGAACTAAAAATCGAGTTTAAAATGAAGTCTGTAAAAAAGTTTAAAAGGCTCGAGTAATAGACCAATTTCCATGAAAACGGTACCATTTGAAAGGGAAAATTCTGGAGACTAGAATCATTTTGAAGTTTTTAAGCTAGAAAATTCCCCCAGATCATCTAGCCTGACGTCGACCTTTAAGCCGTCCGTTGTCTACATGTTGACACAATCCGACGAAATCATTCTTCCTGAATACGTGTAAGCCTATGTAGTGACGACAATAATACGGAGCCTGAGTCCTCTTCATCCGGAGAACACTGTTTGACTGGAAAGAGAGAGCTGAGTCATTTTTTGGAATTTTGAAGTTTGTATTTGCTATCAGGAGAAAAAGTTCAACCCAGTTCTTAGTCATCTATGAGAATGATAAATTTGTGCGGGGAAAAGGAATCAGAAGGTACAAATAAATTTCAGAGAATCAGAAATCACTGGAAACTTCTGATTCTTGGAACTCGGAAAGTTCAATTTACAGATTTGATGTAGGTTTCTAAGAATCAAAGTGTCTTGAATTCCATATTCCTAGACTTTCGAGTTTTCCAAGCGAAAAATTTAGAATCCCTCAACTGAACGCAATTTTCCGAGAATCGAGTTTGCCACCATCATCGAAAACAAGCATGATGTCCTAATAGAGGAAATCGTTAATGTCGAAAAGAGCACAACAACACAAGTGCAAAAATTTCCCATTCAGACAACCCGCCGGCTCTTCTCAGAGCTCCCGTGAGTGTACGCATACCCAATACGTTTTTTTTCTCAGTCATAACGGAAATTTCCAGCACCTAGAATGTGAGAAGCAATATACAAGGAAATCACACAGACTTTGTATTGTATTCGTTGTATTCTAGACATGAGAGAGGCGAGAACACACAACAATAACTCGTGGTTTTTTTTCTTCTTCTCTTGTTTGTAGTCGGAAATGAGTGGTAATTGACCGAATCGAGTGGGGCTGGGCGGAATGGAGGAGAGGGTGTCTAGAAGTGAGATGTGACACGTGGAATCTGGGCAAGGCAAAAACAACAGGGGTATGGGATCCATAGAAACTATATGGGGGACTAATAGAACTAGAAAATGTCTTCCAAAAGTCGGTTGAAACTTCAGAACGCTCTAGATTGCTCCAGAATGCTTCAGAATAGTTCGAAATGATTCGGAAAACTCAAGGAAGCTCCAGATACCTCCAAAAAGCTCCAGAATGCTTGAAAATGTTTGAAGCATTCCAGTAAGCTTCAGAATTTTTTAGATTGCTCTAGAAAGCCAGAGAAATGTTTAGAAAGCTCTAGATTGCTCCATGAAGCTTCAGAAATTCTCAGAAAGCTGATGAAACCTTCAAAAAGATCCAGGTAATCCTAGAATCTTTCAGGTAGCACCACAAGTCTCCAGAATGCATCAGAGAGCTTCAAAATGCTCCAAAACAAATGCTCGATACAACAGAAGATCAGCAACTTAAAATTTGCTATTTGTCACAATTTCGCGATCTGGTTTTTCGAACTTTTCCGGTCTCCTATTCTAGACTGCTCAATAGATAATTGCGTTTTCTAATTTACGTCATAATGGCTAGGTGGAAATGAGAGGAGTGAGTGAGATCATTTGTTCTATTCTTGGCCGTTTCTAGACGAAGGAGAATCTCAAATTTCGAATGTTGTATACATCTGTATATATATACACATAGGAGGGGAGGGCAAAGTAATTTAGTGGAGCACCACTAAATAAAACAAAACAACAAAACACTCTTATCATCGAAGAAGAAGACGCCATAGATTTGGTGGTCTCTCAGTTTCGGTTGTAAATAAATGGAAATTTCTCGAATTTTGAGATCATCCCAAAAATCTGGGGTCCTATAAACAGGAGGAGGAGGTGAGAGATAAGGCAATAAGCCAAACAGGGAAGCTGAAAAAAAAACAGCAGAAAAGTAACAAAAAAACGAAGTAAACATATTTGTGTGTGTGTTCCCCCACGGGGCCGGAAGGAGTAGACGAGGAACTCCCTTTTCTAGAATTCCCCCCATCTAACTCTCTGGGTCTCTTGAGCTCTCGCCTGTTGGCTCAGAGCTCCTGCTGGAATTGGAACACACACTGCTTCAAGAGGGAAATTCAGAGAACCGCGGTACTTGGAATAAGACGATGCGAACACGTGTTAATGATGGAGTTCTGAGTAGAAGGAGTGAGTTTCTGGGAAGACTGTTTTTAGGAAGAATGAGACTGGATGGTCGGAGATCTTGATTGGACTGGAAAATTGGAAGTTGAATTCTGCAGAATACAAAGGTTTCATGAGATTCGAATTGTACTCATATTTGTAAACCTCGTGCTGCTTGAGTTTGGAAGGTTTCGATGGGTTCCAAAAGTTGAAGATTTGGGAATTCCGAGTTTGGGGAAATTCGAGGTTCAAGATTGAGACTCTAACGAGGTTCTATTGAGGTTCAAGATTGACATTTCAACGAGGTTCAAGATTGAGACTCTAACCAGGTTGTTGAAAGTTCCGAGTTCCGAGCGCCAACATCCGCCTTCCGATCTCCAATCTCTGACATCTGCCTTCCGATTCCCAATTTCCAAACTTTTTTCAGAACCAAGACTCATTTTGCATCAAACGAAATTTGATTTTCCGCCTACATTTTTTTCCGACATTTCCAACTCTCCTCCATCTCCCAACGGACCTCCCCCCCTAGACTACCCAAAATCTTCCGAAAATCCCTCCATGAAATTCATATTCCAAACACTTCCTGATTGACTCACACGAAAATACCACCAATATATCTAACATCCCCCCGAAAAGCTGTCCCGAGGATAAAACATTAGGTTTGAGTCATCAAGAGGTACGGGGAAAACAACGACACGATGAGAAAATATATATACGAAGGAGAAGAAAAAACTAGCAAAAAACAACAACAAGAGAAATGTTACATGATGATGATGGGGGGCCGGGAAAACAAGTTGATACTAATTTGATATGCTCGAGAGTAATTTAGGGGGATAAGCGGAGGCAAAAATGGATGAACGAGGAAGCGTTTTTGGGTGGCTGGCAAGGAGGTCCGTTTGGAGTTTGATGGGAAGGAAAATGTGCGTAAAAATGGGGTTGGGTTTGATGGAACCCGGGAATGTGCCCAAAAAACTGAGACATAACGCGATAGGAAGCGTTTTGGGATAACTGGGGTCTAGAGTCAATTGGTCTACGGGGTTTTCATGGGGACCAAATCCGGGTCGAAAAACCCGATCAAAAAGCAACCAAAGCGAGACCACAAAATGAGTGTCAATAAATAGGCATGATGTGAGTCAAGATTTATGTACATAAATGAGGAATTGCTCAGTCTAAAGTCTCAGTCCGAGAAAGGTGACAATGAGGAACAAGAAAAATGCATTCTAGACCTAGCAATGGGGTGTCTCGGACGAACCTACAGACAGACCAACTTTCACTTTTTGAACCTGTACTAGGTCTGAACCTACATACATACAGACGCTCAAAAAAACCAGAAAATGACAAGGAAAATGACGAAACTTCAAAATCATCTCGTCATTCTTGATGACTTTTCCTGAGATGGGAGACCTCTCCCCATTTCGAGAAGCTGGTTTGAGACGAGAAAAAAAAACGAGACTATAAATCAATATTGACAAAAAATGAGAAAAATGACGCGAGAGTGTTTCGTATTGAACTGAGAAGTATGATTCCTCCTCTTCTCTCCCCGGAGACAACACAGTTCAGTATACATGTTTTATATTTCGGGTACCCGTTTCTCTCACTCTGCGTCTCCTTCTTTCTTGAGTAGTGAGAGAGAGAGAGATAGAGTAGTGGCAATTAATCAGTTTGTGTGTGAGACTAGAGAGAACAAAGTGCACAGAGGAGAAATTATAGTACAGAACGAAAAAAAAGGTGTCCGGTGACTTTTAAAGAAAACTCGCGGAGGAAGAATGATGACAGAAAGGAGGAGGTTTTCTAGTGTCGGAAATAACAGCGGCTAATTTTTAAAGTCATGAGACAGGAATAGGAATAGTTCCTCCTCGTGTACTTTGGGATTGAAAAATGAGGGTGAATTTTGGGTTGGAAATAGATTGGAATGAAGGTTGGAAGTTTGATCTTGAATTTCGAAGAATCGGGGGGAAGTTGGGGAGTTTTAGAACATTGGGATCCTTTAGAGTCTTGAAGACGGATCAAAATGGAATCTGAGAACCGAAGAGTCTCAGGATTTGATGGAATTTGAGACTCTCAAATCTATGATAATCTCGAAATTTTGGATCCTGGGATTCTTGGATTCGCAGAATCACAGAATCAGTCCAATAACAGAAGTTCAGTATCTAAACATCCTAGAGCCCCCAGGGCTCATTAGAATCGGAGATTCTCAAACCCATCAAAATCTATAAACCTTGAAATCTTGGATTCTTAAAACCTCAGAATCTGGAGAATGGAGGAAATCAGGATTCGACTGGAAATTTAGAGAGTATTTTTCTGAAAGTTCCAATCTGAGGTTTCTGGAATCGCAGAATCTGGAATTCTGGATTCTCAGAATCTTGAAACTTCAGAATCTCGACATCTCAAACTTTCGAAACTTTGAATTCATCTGGAATCGCGGAATCGCAAAATCTTCAGATGCTAAACTTCGGTCTCTAAATCTGACCTCCAACTATGAAAAATTCCAGTCGCCCAAAAAAAAATTGAACGATGTCCGTTTAAACGGATTACAACAGGGATTGAGCTCATTTCCCGGGGATTAACAAGACCAGATTATCTCATGAAGATCACAAATTTTAGTTCCTTTTGTTTTTGGTTTTTTGATTCTCCGCTCAATTGTCTGAAATGTTTCAGGTTGTTGTCAAACTTGACTCCCTCTCTGTCTTCCTTGACCAGTTTAGTTTGCTTGTAAAAGAGAAACTGGTTTCTTCCCTCGTCCAACCACCTGCACACAAAGTTCACACATCGGATGGCTGTACAAAATTCACAAAAATTTCAATACCAAATGAATTGGGTTTCGCAAAAAAAAAGAATGCAGATTATGGAAATTAGGAGCGAGAAAGATTTTGCGGGGGACGATAAATCAGCGATCAGAAATCTTGGGGTGAAAGTTCACAGATAACTTTTTGGAGAGGTTCGGATCCATTGCTCGACGTCACACTTCAGAAGCCCTGTTCCCATCGATTCCACGTGGATAGTGCATTCTAGTCACCTGAAGCCCATCTAGACAACAAAGGACACCACCACGGGAGGGAATCTCCAGGACGATGACACACGTGTCAGAAGTTGAGAAATGAGTCTCATTTGCACAGATGACTGCTGACGAGCAGACCTCTACGACTTTGGCTTTCTATTTCGAGGACTTTTCGACATGAGACAGAAAAGGTGGCTTCTTTTCTGACGACGATGAATGTTGCCACAGCGTCACAGAAAGTGTGACTCTTGCATTGGGGGGTCTAGCAATGATGGCCGATGGGTCGAAGCCTTCAAGTTTTTGAAACCTGAGTCCTTGGAATCTGGCGTCTTCAGAATCTAGTCTGCAGAATTTTCCCAGGACCAGATTGTTCTCAGTCTTGGTCAGTCAAGGTGATCATCAAAAGGAGCACCCGGTACTCCTGAATTCCTCCCAACACTAGACCAGATGCAGTTCCTCAAACTCTAGACCAACCACCAACACTTCAAGACCAACAAAGTTTTCGGCACCGAACACCAGAATGTTAAAGAGTCACTGTCTGTGTTGTCATGATGCTGCTTCCGTTAGTTTCGATTCCAGTGTGTCAACTTCCTCACCGTTCTCGTTCCGACAACGTCACCGATCGGCGTACTACCTACCCAGGACCAGGCGGCCATTGAACAGAACACGACGCGGCGAAACACGAGTGTAGTGTGATTTTGAGGTTGTTGTTGTGTAAACAGAGAACAAATAATAGTGACTCTATGGGGAGTAGTTTTCAGCACTCGCTAATAGAGGGAGAGAGGGAAAAGGAGAGGTGCGAACTTGATCAGTAGTAGGACAGGTGAGGAGGGGGAGAACACGTGAATTGAGGGAACTGTTGATGACTTTTCGATGGCTGATCAGGTCCAAAAAGTAACGAATCAGAGTGAACTCTGGTACCTGATAAGTGGATGGAATGTTGGGAGGGATCTCAACACGTTGGATTTCTTCAAAATGAGATAAACTCTGGGGAGCTTTGATATCCATACAGTTCAATTCTCTGCATGTTTTGGATTCTGAGTACATGGAAAACCGACCAAGGTACGAAGTACTTTTAGGTTCAGAATTCTTATACCAAGACTCGGAATCACAAGAATCAGAAACCCATGGACCTTGTCCATCTGAAAGTTTCCACTTGAGAGTCCCAAGTTTTATGGGATTGACGTTCTTGATGAGTTCAAGGCATCACGATCTCATAGTTTTAAAATGTTTGGATCCCTAAGATTTCAAAAGCCGATATGGGATAGTTAAGAATCCGATTCAGGAGTCAATTCTCGAGTTAATGGATTTTGAGATTCCAAGATTTCGAGGTTGTTACAGATTTGAGAGTCTCAGATTTTTTTTCTCTCATTCCGACGTCCGACGTCCGACTTTAGACTTTAGACCCACAGACCCACAGAACCGAGAGTTGCCAAGACCCGAGACTCCAAGGCTTCCCCGATTTTTCGGCTTTCCGAACTGGTTCTTTGATCCCCCTCGAAAAATCCCAAATTCCTCTTTTACACTTTGACCCCGTTACACAGTTTGTTTTGTATCGCTTGCTTCGTCTTTATCTTCTTCTTCATTTTTTTCCCAATCTTCTAACACATTTTTCCCCCAGGGCTATCAAATGCTTCATCCACATGGCTCTTTCACACAAGCAACAAAAAATTCCTCAGCAAATCAAGAATTTCTAGTTTCAACCAAACGAGTCGATCGACATGGTTTCAAATCTGCACGTGTGCATCGAAAGGTTCACGTGAATCCGGGGGAAATGTGCACCCGAATGGAAGAAGATGGACGGTACAAAGGTCTAGACCCACCCCGTCCTCGTGGAATAAGAGGATCGAATGGGAAGCAAATCGGATTACAAGACAGGGAAACATGGAAGACTGGGGGACGTGAGGATGGGTGTTATGCAAAATTTCAGGAGAGGGAGAGAGGGAAATTGACGTCGTGAGGAGGAATGAGGTCGAAATGTGAAATAGAATCACCAGTGAACAATACGGGAATGGGTGCATTAGAGTAGGAAGAATCGAGATGGCGTAAAGGGGTTGAATATTTTTTGTTTAATAGATGAACCTTTGAGGAAAGCTTAGGCTCACTTGTTGACAGAAATTTCGAAATTGTGTTGATTGTAGTGACAAAAAAATAAAAAAATATGAAAAACAAGAATTGTAAACAATTGTTTGAATTTCAAAATCTCAAAACCAGAATTTGAATTTGGCCACTGGTTTCTAGAATTTTGGAGTTTCCAAACATTAAAATTAGCAGATTTTTAGAATCCTTCAAAATCCAGAATCCTTCAGAATCTAGAATCCATCAGAATCCAGAATTCTTCAGAATCCAGTATCTTTCAGAATCCCAGAACCCTTCAGAATCCAGAATCCTTCAGAATCCAGAATCCTTCAAAATCCAGAATCTTTTAGAATCTTGAATCCTTCAGCTTCCAGAATCCTCTGATTCCGAATTCAGGTATCTCTGAATGACCTTGAATCTCAGAATCTCAAATCCATTATAACTCTCCAGTAACTTATAAGATTCTTCAGTATCCTTCCGAATACAGAACTCTCCAGAATCCAGAACCCTGTGATTCCAAATCTGAGAATTTCTGAACTTCAGAGCCTATCTTTAGAATCCTATCGATCGTTCAAAAGAAAACCTCAAAATGTCACTATCTCAGATTCTCAGAATCCTGCTTACTTCAGAATCTTTGAACACTTCTGACTTCAAAACCTAACCTTTTCAAGACTAGACTCTCTTCGCTACAAACTAAGTCCACAATCATTTTGAAAAGTCAGAAAGCTATACTATTCTATGCTACATCAAGAAGAGTTCTCAACGAACATCACGAACACTACTGGCTCTTTCCCATCCATCTCCATTTCCAATTCAAAAAAGGGCACAGGTTCCCATCACCAAATCTCCGGTACTCCCCCAGGTACCAGGTACCATCGTCGCCGCATTAATCACCCACATTAAACCATCTCTTTCCTGTCTTCTTCTTCTGACATAATGACCCTCTCACGCATAATAAAAGAGGGGTGCGCAAGCAAATGGTGCCGGTGGTGGTGGTGCTCGGTGCCAGGGTGGCTGCTCCCCCGGAGGGGAGCGGGGGTCCCCCTCCCTGGCACCGTGCTCCCCACTGTACCACCATCACCACCAGCACTTTCTCTCTCTCTCTCTCGCGCACGCGCCTTCTCTTGTCTACCACCGCGCGCAGAGATAGAGAGAAGATAGGGGAACCGAAAAGGAGAAAGTGGGGGAATACCCCAATTGAGAAACGGTGAACGACCTAAGGGGACCACATATTTAGTTAGGGACTTTTGTCTAGTGCTGATGGGCATAAACTAAAATAGGCCAAGCAAATAGGCCCACCAAGATCTATAGACCCCCCTGGATTCATAGACCCATCAAGATTCATAGACCTCAGAAGATACATAGACCCAAGAAGAACCATAGATCCAAGAAGACCCATGGACCCACCAAGATTCATAGACCTCAGAAGATCCTTAGACCAACAAAGAACCATAGACCCAAGAAGATCCATAGACCCATCGAGACCATAGAAGGTCCATAGACCCCAAGAAGATCCATAGACCCACCTAGGCCTTGACTTGAGCCTAACCACCGAAACCTACAATACTCACTAATGACAACCTAGACCAATTCGAAGAAAGAATTTACCAACCCACTCATTAGCAATAAATACGAAAAAAGAGCGCGCCCGCGCATTTTTTTGTATTAAACGAGGGGGGTGATGTACATATGGGTGGCAGGCGACGGCCGGCACTGCCACCCGAGAGGACACCATTGTGTACTTTTTTCTTTTCCTTTTTTTGTCGGTGTGTCTGTCTGTCTGTGTGCGTGATTGTGATGGTAATGGGAGATGGACGGGGTTGGTGGGAGGGGGGACTTTC
This sequence comes from Caenorhabditis sp. 40 LS-2015, assembly GCA_900536305.3. Lineage (NCBI taxonomy): Eukaryota > Metazoa > Nematoda > Chromadorea > Rhabditida > Rhabditidae > Caenorhabditis > Caenorhabditis tribulationis. The sequence continues at coordinate 242,846 of LR543268.1, forward strand.
TTAGGGATTCAGGGGACTGAAAAGTCTTGGCCATCTCGAAAAACCTAGGATCTTTAAAGACATCTTAACCACCTTGGCGAGATCATGGTTTGATCTGAAGCGTATTCCAAAATTTCGAAAAAAAAACAGAAAAATGTGTTGACTATGCCTATGCTATCCACATAACATGCAATTTCATGCAAGATTACGAAATTTCTAGAAATTCCTACTCACCGAAGTTTCACCCGATGGGGATTCGCAAAATGCCACGGATCATACTAGAAATCTAAGCAAAAGTGTACTCGAAAAGTTTGGAGTACACTTTTCCCCAGTAAAGTTCAAAATCAAATCTCTTTGCCCTTTCATTCAAATTCTCACTACTTCGAAGGCTCTAAACTTCTTCTCCCCCCACACCTCTAATTAGTCATGTACATGTGCTGCCCTTTTACTCCATTTACAATCCTGTTATTCTTGACATTGATCAATTGGTTTTCCCAATCCTTCGCCTCTAATTTGATATCACCTCTTCCGCCTATCAAAACATAAGAATGTTGTTCTCTGCAAATTAAGACGGGGGAATCCCATTACACCGTGTGTGTGTGTCACACCACGCGTGCCTAGTCACTCAGTCAGTCCACACACACAGTAGTCGATGACCGTTTAATCGCCGCCTTAAACATTTTTCCCGATTTCAAAGACAACCCTTGCCACCGTCTGTCTGCAGACGAAGGACATCTGTCGGACATGTATCGATATATACATTTGTTTTAGTCGGGACACGATGTGAAACGAAAAATATGAAGGGGAAAGGGGGCAGCCTAGACACGAGAAGGGGGTCAAATTTTTGTTTTTTGGCCTGTTGTACACTTCTCCAAGGGAGCACATGTGGTACCGGTGTCAGCTAGGGTATGGGAAGAATAGTGAGGAAGGGACTAACAACGGGTTTGAATGAATCTAAGCAGAACAAGGCTCTATCAAAGTGGGTAACCATGGAGAAGTGCTATCCAACTGGAGCAACACAATACCTACACTGATGCAGGCCACAACTGGACCCGAAACTTGACCAGTCAACCACATAGACCCAACAAGATTCATCGACCCATCAAGACCCATAAAATCTTACAACTTTTAATCTTAGAATCTGAACCCCCTGCTGCAGGCAACTATTGCATCTGAACCCAAAATTTGACCAGTCAACCATATAGATCCATCAAAACCCATAGACCCCTTGCAACTTCTAATCTCAGGATTTGAACCTTTCTGTGACAAAATTGAGCTCTGAGAACTAGAGAATCTCCTTGACTGATCGAGCCTAGAATCTCGTCTGGTTCAAGTTGGCTTTGTCGAACCAAACCAGTCTCCTTGTTTTTTCCCACCACTGTTTTTCTAAATAACTGATCAGAAGCTTCTGTATTAGGAAGCATCACGTCACTGTCTCCAAAACTGATCATTTGCATCTTTTTGATCAGCAGAACGATCCAAGAATAGGACAGCGACTGATCATTAGCATAAGTGAAATTGATAAGACACCAACGGACGGTCTTGTGACTGATTAGGAGAGAGAAGCTGGGTTGATGGGGACCCAATGGTTAGCTTCGAGATGGATCCGCTGAAATGGAAAACGGCTGGGTCGATTCACTAACTAAGAAAAGACACTTCTGGAGGTCACGAGAACCAGAAACTCTGGGAGACTAACATGGAATTGTCGAAAACCTCACTTGACGGGCAGAAGTCGAGAATTCCGACAAACGACTTCCTACTTTCGGGTGAGGAGTTTCACTTCCATCGTCTGGGAATATCATGTCTTCTTTGCCAGTTTTCTCAGGACTCGACGAGAAAATTTTCAGAAAAAAATTGACAAAAAATGAATTTCATGTAAGAAATTTCCCAGTCCTTGTCATCTTCAAGAATTCTTACACCTTCATTGTTTTGTCTCTCGAACTTTCACCCACTTTCTCTGAGAAGTAGTTATTAACACAAAGGTGTCGATGATCACAACACTTTGTTGTCTGCTGTGAGGAATGTGTTCGTTGGTTCTTAAACCCCTACCTATTTGAAAAAAAAGAATTTGCCAAATGATACAGTATACTACTGGCAAGTTTCAGTATGATCGGTCAAGTGTCAGTTTTAGTGTGTGTGAGAAAATGTCGGTTGTTTTAGTAGTCTAGTTGTTTTTAGTCAGTCGGCTGTCACCAGACTAGGTCATAGTCAAGGAAAACTGGACAAACTAGAGAGAGGAGGTAATAAATCAGCACAGAATTTAACGACTCCATCATATTTCATCAGGAATTGAAAACTCTACAAAAAATCCCATAAAACAAAGAATCTTCAGATGTATTCTGAATCCGTTTCCGTCGTCCTCTGTATCACTTCCCAAATCAGAGAATCGTAAAACTTCTTGTGTGTTTTTCCTCCTCTTCTTCTCTACATCACACATCCCCCCTGCAATATATATCGTTTCCCCTTTATGACGTTGCAAAATCGGGAGAGAACACAACGGGGCGATTCCAACCACGAAACGAAACGAAACGAAAAAAAAGCGCCATGGTTTGGCTTTAATAGATTCGAGTGTTGTGTTGGAAGGAAAACATGGGAAGAGATAATAAAAAAACGGGCATTAAAAAGATTAAAGGGCGAAATTGCCGAAAACTATTTGATCGCGAATCGCTATGTTTTTTCGGGGATAGTCGCTTTTTTGAGGATGGTGCAAAGTTCAGGTTTTGGGGATGCATTGAGGAAAGTCGAGGGATCAAAAAAATAGCAGAGAGAGACATTTTTCTCTGGTTATAAAAAACTTGCCATGCTCTTTAAAAACCAGGAAAGCTCACAAAAGTGATAATAAAACATGAAACTTTGACGTCAAAAAATCGTTTCAATCGACAACAGTCAAGTCAACTTTGGAGACTTGAAAATTGGATCTCAACAATTCAATTTCTCTGAAACTTTGAAGACGTTTAGAACAATTTAAAATTTCTGTTTTTGAAGATGACGACTGTTTTACAAGAAGGTTGATTTCTATTCTATTTAGATTGATTCTGAATCCTCAAAGTTGACCTTTCATTCCAACTAGGAGGTTGCACGAGTTCTAGAATTGAACGTTCACTCATAATCTGGTTCAAGGAAAAATCCTATAGATTCAGAACCTGGAACAAAACTGCAAAATGTCTAATTGATTCAAGTTTTTTCTCCTAAACATCTACCTCCAATATCACTATGGGAGTCAACTTTGACAGCTCAAAGCTCAAATCACGTGAACATTTTGCTGATTCCTATTTAAGAATCCGAATCTGCGGGGTCCATTTCGCATTGACCGAGGCTAATAGAAATAGTTTCACCTAAGTAAAAACTTATGCGATCCCCTGGTTTGAAAATCGCTGTTGTCAGATTCAAAGAGAAAAGTTCCGGGAACGCTTGCTCATGAATTGAACCGAGGCTCGAGATCGCTTCTCGGTACGCAACATATTTCTCTTGATAGGGGTTTTCAGCAAAAGTTGTCAACTTTTAAAAAAAGTTCTAGAGTTGCCCAATACACTCCAAAAATTTCAGAGAAATCGGGTCCTTGCCAGCCATATTTTCATGCTCTCAAAATTTACCATTTTCAACTACTCTGCAACAAAAAGAAAGCTTCTGGATTTCAGTAAAAGAGGTGATTGAAATCGCGCATCCATGCTCAATGCTTCGAACGCCTGGCTCCAGTTTCGAAGCTTCTTCCACCTTGCATACTTTTTCCGAACCCATCTTCTGATCTCTCCCAAACTTTATGCTCTCCCTTCGTTCTCTTTTTCAGTCTCTTTTTTTCTAGTTTTCCACCATCTCCTTCAAACACAAGTGTCATATGCCATGTACAAAAAGCCTATCTATTGTAATGGAAAAAAAGCGAAACAAATCGAAACCAGAAATCCTTCGCTCGGCTGCGATCGAAAGTCATGTCGACATACATACACTGTATATGATATTCACATGGCTGACATGTGAACTGTCGATAGTTCGGTGCAAAACCTGAGACGAGACGAAGAAAAAAAAGACCTCACTATGGTTGCACACACACACCTGTTTGTATTTGGGTATGGGTAAATATGCGGAGAGTGTCTAACCACCCCGATTTGGGGGGTCATGAAATTGAGTGCTACCGACTCGCAAGAAATGAGCACACTGATCATTGAGGACGAAAAAAAAAATCAAAGAGGGACTAAAAAAATCAACTTTTATTTCGGAACGAGTTCATCTTCCACTGGTTCCGGACCGAAAATATCACCGAGATCGGCGAGTCCAGCCGTCAACTTGTCCACCTCCTTGAGCAAGTCTCCAGTGAGAGCGTCGAGCTGAAAATTTGAGTCATGTCTGAATTTCCTTTCGCTGAAAATCTTACCTTCTCGTATTCCAGCTTGGTAGTCCCCAGAAAAAGCTCCAATTTGCTCAGAGCCGTCTCCATGGAATCCTCCGTCTCCTCGCTGGCTCCGAACTCCACCAGCAAGTCTCGAGTCTCCAGAACTTTCTCGACGTCCTCGAACACCTCAGAATCAGAATCACTAATGGTGATCGTAGAGATTTCAGATTCCTGGGACACTTCTTCTTGTAGCATTTTTTTGGTTTTCTTATGAAGTTTCCTGAAAACTAGATAGTCAAGCCAATAATTCAAAAAATTTGCTCACTCTTTAAAAGCCATTCTCATCGGACGATTTCCAGCGGCCTCGGCTCTGGAATCCACATCAGAAGACTCGTCAGAGGAGAAGGAGACGTCTTCGGATGAGGAGTTTGTCATTGGGAAAATCAGAACTGAAGTTTTGGAGCAAAAACTTGAAGAGTTGGATAGGAGAAAAAATTCCACGTCATTTGGGGGAGGCTGATTGACCGATTGACCTTTGGAACACGCAAAAAATTGATTTGGTAGCGTGGAAAAGAATTTGAAATTTGGAACTTGGGAGTCGGAAACAATCAGAATCCAGAATTGAATGCTCAGAAAGTCTCTACGACTTTCAGAATCTCAAAATTCTTCAAAACTTCATGGACCTTCAAAAAATTAGAAACTCAGCCACTCAACATTTTAGAAAAATCTCCCAGAACATTTCAGAACCTTTCATAATCGTCTAGAGTCTTTAGAAAACTCTCATAGTTTTCCAGAACTTTTCAGAATCCTCCGAGATATTGCAGAGATTTCCAGCAACTTCCAGGGTTCTCCAGAATCTCAATATCTCAAAATCCTTATATCTTAGACTCTCGAAAATTCAGAATCAGAAAATCTCGTCTTTTCCTAAATCTCCAAACTTTCAGATTCCTAGAATCTCGAAATCTCGAATTTTCAAAATCGCTGTTTTCCCAAAACATCAAACTTCCGAGTTCTCAGAACTCAAAACTTTCAGAATTCAAATATACTAAAACTTGATGAACTCCAGAATCCTGAGATTTTGAGTCTCTCAAACTTCCCGAAAACTTCTGATTCTAGACACATGTGATGGGTCGGAAATCGGAATTGTGTTTAGCTTTGATATTGATTGAAAAACCTGAATCCAGTTTCACTTTTTTTCAGCTTCAAATTTCTAATCCCAATTATTCCTTCCCAAAGACTTCTCGCCAACACATGTACTCCACCATTTAGTCATGTCCCAAGTACCCACGACCTCATAAACCCACCATGATCTTTTGTTCTGCTCCCTAATCCCCCCTCCTCCTAAAAACCACCTCAGCCGATCCCTGAGCACAAACCAACACGGATCCGATCCGAAGGCCCAGAGTGTGAGTGAGTGTGTGTGTGTGCAAAAAGCGAAAGGTGGATGAATCGAAGGTGTGTCTCTTCTTCTTCTTCTTATCCTGCTAAACAGCGCAAAAGACACATTCAACAATTTATGGGCACAGTCAGTTGTTGTATGTGTGTGTGTGTCGGTCGGTCGTTGCTGATGGAGCCGGAGCAGTGCGGGAAAACTGAGAGATAGAAGAAGAAGAGGAAGAGCATGAACGCAATAAAAAACGTCGCAAGATACATGAAAAGCGGGCCCCCGGAAATCCCACCCTGGTGTCTGATGATTAGACCAAAATATTTATTTATTTTTTATGTACATACAAATGCCGAAAATCAAATCCAAATAAAAATGTTTGAAACAACCAAATAACTGATGTTTGTGTCGAGAAAATCGCATCTAGAAAGCCCGTTTTTGTCAATTTTTTGGGGGGTAGGAAGTTAAATTAAACAGGGGTTTTTTAAGACAGGTAGAATAGAACGGCCACTGGAATGGTGACTGTTGACAGGAAGAAGAACATGAAGACGATGTCGAGGCGTTCGGAGATCCGAACGTATCCGTTGGTGGATCGACGGCGGACGAGCTCGATGTTCTCGGCGGCGTCGATTTCGTCAAGTTCCCACTGAAGTTTTGTATATTTTGAGAGTCAAAAAGTCATTTGTATTAATAGTAAGACCTGAGGCCTTCACTTTAATCAAATTTATCTGGCTTCCTATGACAGATACCAAAAAGTGGCAAACTCATAAAATGTTCTTCCTAATGTCCTGAACATTTTGTGTGTTGACCAAATTTTGATATCTGTCTCCGCAACCGAATTAAATCAGTGGAACTGCAGAGTGTACTTTCTCAATAACCACTCACCTTGATCGATTCGCAACGATGCACCATTTTTCGAATATACTCCTCAAGTGCTTCAAGACGGGTTGATAGCTGGAAAAATTTCAAAATTTGAATTCAAATTTGCCGCCAAAACAATATTCAAAAAAAAAACTCACCATCACCTCCTTGACCGCCGTTCCATTCAACTCTGACGTCTTCTTAGTCTGCACCTCTCCATTTCTAGTCTCTGAGACTAGAATCACCTGGGCCGGCTCTTCAGGATTCATTCGGTATGCTCGTCTCTGGAAAAATTGGTAATTTTTGGTGTATCTATACAAAATGTTTTCAACTCACATTAGAATTCCTGAAGATGGGTCTCAGACAGAACAGGCGCATCCAGAACTCGTGCGGCTCATCTCCATACCGCCCGAGTCGATGCACTTTCATGACGATTCCTGTTGTCATTGCGGCGATAGACACAATGACCATGTTGAAGAGGAAGTAGGCCACTGGAAAAGTTTAGATGTTTTCAACCCCATTCGAGGTTGAGCAAATTTATCTCGGTTTCTGTGGGACACATCAAAAAGTGGTCAACTAACAAAATGTAAAGGACAACAAGACAAACGTTTCACTAGTTGACACCACTCTTTGATATATGTTATAGCAGCTGAGATAATCACCTAGTAATGGTACGTGCGTCGAACTGTGGGGCACTTTTTCACTGACAACCAGTGAAAGAACAGCCATCGTCAAAATCGCAGTCACACCCAGTGTGAATCGTTCCTCCCTTTCTCCAGTCGTCGAGAATCTGGCGAACAGCCCAACCACGGAAATCGCGCACATGATATAACTGGGGAACGTCAAGGTGACCATGTAGAAGAGGGGCCGCCGTTTGACGGAGATTTCAAATTTCACTTCTGACACTTCAATGCCCTCGTGCTCATATTTCTCTTCAGTGACGTTGAGATTCAGCAAATGCCACTCCTCATTTCGTTTGTAGTGCTCCAGAGAGTGGTCTGTGTGCGCATGGAGCCGGATTTTTTCATGGCCGTACGCCCAGGAAGCGATCTGGAAAAAAAAACAACCAATATCAATCGGATCCGAACCTCCAGCTACTCACCTCAATAGCACACCTCTGATCGTCCAACGGAAAATGGCGAATATTGATCTCGCACGACACCGTGTGCACCGCCGGATGACTGGCCACCACTGTACCATTGTAGTGGATGCGTGCAGGAGCTCGAACCGCGGAGAGAAGATCCTCGTGGGCCAACCTGTTAGATTTCACCCTTTAGACGATTGGGCTTGGCTTGCAAGAAGCCGCCCATGTGTGTGATTCGGAATAGTGGAGAGGGGATGGGTTAGTATAGTTGTTCAGGTTTCTAACTATCGAAAATCAAAGGAACATATCTTGGTGCCGGCATGAAATATGAAAACGTTGTAAACTAACAAAATATTTCTCATGTTGTCAGGAGCATTTTGTTAGTTGATCACTTTTTGATACCTGTTTCAGGAATCCAGATAAATTTGATAAAAGTAAAGGTGCTCTATCTATTAGTTTGAGCAAAGTTATCTCGGTTTCGGTTAGAAATCGCAAAAAGTGATCAATTAATAAAATGTTCTACATGATGTTCTACACATTTTCTTAGCGGACCTTTTTTCATATCTGTTGCAGAAGTTGAGATCAATTTGGTCAAACGGAGATTAGAGATTAACGATAACAAGTCTCATATCTTTCCCGTTTGGTGAAAATGAACCAGAATTTCAAGTTCAAATTGAAAACAGGTTGATAATAATTTGATGATCTATAAAAATTTTCTCCAAGAATACTATTTTAGGCCCCCCTATTACTGAGGATTGACCCTCCATTATCACAAAAGAATGACTCCCTTTAGGTACCATTGGAAAGAGAAAGTCTCACATCTTCTAAAACCTACTATGGACCTCTAGCAGACCCTAATCTCGCCTCTAAATCTTTACACCCCGTTTGTAAGATCCCCCTCTCTCTCTCTCTCTTAGTGCAACATGCATTCATGCACCCCCCCCCCCCCCC